>VZQC01005504.1:498345-513461 GCA_009823505.1 Rhizomys pruinosus | reverse complement strand
CTGTAAATTAGAGCCAATTGTTACAGTGGTAATTTCCTATAAAACAGGCATAACTACCCTTTTTTAATTGACTGATCGGCATAGGAACTGTGAAAGGATAATTCTCTATCTAGAGCCAAATTCAATTGTAAAGTGTTTATAAGTTGCGTAATTAAGCAAAATGTATTAGTACAGGAAAGCTCTGATATCAGCAATGAATTATTCTGCCTAGGAGATGTTAGCTAGGGGATTCAAACCCACCCCACCCAAAATTATAAAGGCTTTTCCTATAAGTGGGATATATTCAAAGAGAAAGGCAGTAAGTCCCTGTTGTCGAAGACCTGGTGTCAGCATGAAAAATGTTATGAGACGTCACTTGCTAGCATAAAACTGACCTCTGAAATGCCAGAGAGCATTACCAAAGGCCACTAAAGCAATACAGCAAAACATTGGTCTCCCTGAGACAAGCAAGACTCCTCCATCAATATCAGCTACACCTCAACAGCCTGGAGATACTGTGCAACAGTGGCAGCCAAGTGTCTATATATATATCCCAAATCTAATTGGCTATTAGCTCTCTCTTGGAGAAATAACTTACAGTGGATGCCACAAGCTTATGTCCTCTAGTGGATAGATGTTATAAGCCACAATAAGAACTTGTCATCCTTTATAGAGAAACCACAGTTTGCGGATTAGCATACCATCCAAGCATCTGTGTCTATGCTCACAGCTTAGATTGACATAATAATTAGTACTGCTTAAATGCCTGTACATCCAATAGCTTGTGCTTTGTTAGTATGACTGAAAAGGGTGTCACTGGAAAAGCTGTCAATCCATGAAGGGAAACAACCTGAACAGACTAAAGTCCAAAATGACAACTCCAAAGAAATTAGACTGTTTTCTTCTCACCCACTTGTGCCCCTTTCCCAAAGCCCAGGGAACAAACTGCGGAAGAGGAGGCGTGGTAGAATGTAAGGGCTGCAGATAGATAGGGGTGAATCATGAGACTACAGGAATATAGTCTGGACTCCTAACTGATCAACATGCCTGTGCATACAAGCTTCTCCAACTGTACTATGGGAACCTTGGGTTGTTCAAAATTTGAACATAGATACTTGCAAAATGCACCAATTACCTAATTGTATGACATACTGAGTAACATCAATGTTGTCTGCAAACAACTGTGTCATTATATTGTAGAATCCCTTAAAAAATAAACAAAAAAAGGGGAAAAAATAAAATCTAAAGAAGAAAAAAGAAAAAAAAGACAAAAAAAAAAAAAAAGGAAAAGCCTTTGGTTCTCAATTCTGTCCAAAGGAAACAATCCTAGAACCATTTTAAGATCTCCCAAACAACCTAGGGAGAGTTGGAAGGAAAAAAATACCTCAGCCAACAAATCAAATAAGCTTTTAACACCTTTCTTAGCCACTCAAGCTTCCAAAATAAACCCAGAATCTCCACTCATCAGGCCCATATCAATAAAGTCAGCCTGATCAAATTTTGTTCCTTCCACCATTATCCCACACCCCACACCCTTAAAATCCATTCCCACACCTATTCATTAGGCTTCTGCCTGAATAAAGTAGCAAACTCGTTAAGTTCTTTAGTGGTGTGGCATGCCTCTTTCTGGACGACACTTTCTATCTCATCTCTAGGGGCCTTCTTAGCCTTGACTCTGGATACAATTCTGGAAGCAACAATTGCTGGGCAGTAAGGGAAATCAGTTTTGTCTGACCATGTGGTATTAGTTTCTTCAGGCAAGGGTGGGAGGGCAGATTGGCAGAATGTGTGGAGATGCATTCTTTTTTGAGCATGGGGAAATTAATTCCTCATGGGAAGTAAATCCCTCAGAGTCTGAGTATTCAAAGTCCTCATCCTCATCAAGGTTCTCCTACACATCTCCATCCTAAGTTTCAGGATTCCATTCTATTCCCACCAGTGCCCTCACTCTGCTGATGCTCTTCGAGACTGGAAATTAAATTTGCATTGTAAATCATCCAAACATGTAACAAGGGCTTCTGCTTGATTTTCTGAAACTTTAGCACTATGGCAACTGGAAAGAAGATTCTCTTCCAGGACACACTTGTTGACGCAAATCCGGAGTTGGCTCATTTTATGATTGAGCTCATTGGGTTCCTTTATCACTTTATCCAGAGATGCTAGAAGCAACCAGCTAATATCATTTTTCCCAAATTGTCAAATGTTTTATATGTAGAGTCACTATACTACTTGCTCCCCACAAGAGGTGAGTTAGGGGACTCAAAGGCATCCATCTTCATTATTACTTTAAATAAGTTTACACTATGGATTTTTAGTGCTCTCCATGCTGCCAGGTGAGTCTTTAGTAGTTGTAGACTTCCTTGAGTTGGAAAGGCTGCTCTAGATACCAGGAAGACCATTAAATAAGTTTATCCTTTCAATTCTATTTCTCCTGAACCAGTCCTGGTACCACAATCTGTATTAGTCAAGGTTATCTAAAGAAATAGGATCATAGGAGACGCCATAACGCGCCAGGCCAGGATCGAAAGGTTATTCCTGGACAAACTGTCAGCCCATGAAAGGAAACAGCCAGAATTGACCAGAGTCCAAGTCAACAGCTCCAGAGAGAGTGGACTGTTTTACCTCTCATCCACCTGTGCCCCTTTTCTAAGCCTAGGGAACAACCTGCGGAAGAGGGGGCGTGGTAGAATGTAAGGGCTGCGATTGGGGTGAATGGTGAAACTACAGCAATGTAGTCTGGACACTCATTTGATCAACTTGATTGAACAAACAACCTGTCACCCCCCACTGGATGGTGGGGCTGTAGGTGTTTGGGCACAACAGCCTGCAGATAGGTTTTGCATGAAGGATGCTTGTACTCATGGATTATCACTTATAGCTAAAAATGAAAAAAAAAAAAAACTGAGAGAAAGATGCAGGACAGTTATGGCAGAATGCATGATCTGGGATGGGGTGGGGGTGGGGGGGAGGGAAAGGGAAATAAGCCTGAACTGAATTGGAAAAAATGTATGAAATGCACAAAGCATCAATAAAAACTAATTTAAAAAAAAAAAAAAGAAATAGGATCATAGAATGAAATACATACGCGCACACACACACACACACACACACACACACACACACACACATATATCCATGAAGGGAAACAACCTGAACAGACTAAAGTCCAAAATGACAACTCCAAAGAAATTAGACTGTTTTCTTCTCACCCACTTGTGCCCCTTTCCCAAAGCCCAGGGAACAAACTGCGGAAGAGGAGGCATGGTAGAATGTAAGGGCTGCAGATAGATAGGGGTGAATCATGAGACTACAGGAATATAGTCTGGACTCCTAACTGATCAACATGCCTGTGCATACAAGCTTCTCCAACTGTACTATGGGAACCTTGGGTTGTTCAAAATTTGAACATAGATACTTGCAAAATGCACCAATTACCTAATTGTATGACATACTGAGTAACATCAATGTTGTCATTAAGATTACTATACATTACAATATATATATATATATGTGTGTGTGTGTGTGTGTGTATGTATATATATAATATATATGGATTTATTAGATTAGCTCACGGGATAGGTCTGAGTAGACCAATGATGGCTATACCACACTTGGGAGACAGAATCCTGTAAGGGACTGGATGTCTCAGCAGTCCCAATCTGGCACTGAAGGCCTGATGGATTCAGGGACATCTGCTAGTCTTCATCTACTAGTCTTCAGTCTACACTGGAATCTGAGGAGTTGGTCACAGCAGCAAGACAAACTTGTCAGTGAGAGAGAAGTCAAGTGGCAAAAAGGGGAGAGCTCCCTTCGGGTACGACCTTTTATAAGGGCTGCCATCAGAAGGTAACCCCCACATCTTCCAGCTTCAAATGATCCAATCAGAAGGTCTCTTTCTCATTTTAATTAATGCCAGATCCCGTCAAGTTGACACCCAGGATTAGCTATCACAGTATAGTATTTGGGTTGGCATTTATGGTCATTTAGGACCAGAAATACTTTGGTCCAGGCTCTCTGGCTTTCATAGTTTGCATTGAAAAGTCAGCTGTATCGATGATGAAAATAGCCAAATCTGAGCATCAGAAGACGTGCTGGTCTGCTTGATGCATGATCTCCACAGTAAAAGAAAGAAAAAAAAAAAAATAACGAAAGAAAAAAAAGAAAAAAAAAAAAAAGAAAAGAAAATTCAGCTGTAACTCCGATGGGTTTTCCTTTATAGGTGACTTGCTATCCTTTTACAGCTTTCAGTATTCTCTCTTGTTCTGTGTGTTTAGTGTTTTTCCTATGATATAACCAGGGAAGTTTCTTTTCTGGTCCTGTTGATTTGGTGTTCCATTTGCTTCTTGTATTTGTGTGGGGATATTTTTCCCTTTGGGGAAATTTTCTTCTACAATATGTTGAATATCTGTTCAATACCATTAATCTGAATTCTTCACCTTCCTCTATGCCTATGATGTGCAAGTTCAGTCTTCATTGTGTTCTGCTTTTCCTGCATATTCCATTCCTGTGTTCTTTAAATTTTTTCACAACCTCTGCTCAAGCAATCCAATTCTTGCTGTTGTTTTCTGCTTAATTCATTCTATTACTGAAGCTTCGTTCCATTGTTTCCAGTTGACTTATGGAGTGTTTCACTTCCTTCTTCATTTTAGCCTGAGTTTCCTCCAGTATTTCTATTTTGAGAATTCAATCCCTACATTTTTTTTAGTTCTTTGATTTGTTTGTGTGTTCTTTAAATTCATTGAATTCTTTTTTTATTATTTTTTTATTAATTTTTATTTATTTCTGTATGTGTATGAATGTACTGTCTGCATGCAAGTCTGCGCACCCATGTTGTGCAATGCCGCGGAGGTCAGAAGAGGGTCTTGGATTCCCCTGCAACTGGAGTTCTCCTGGAATTGGAGTTTCAGACGGTTCTCAGAACATGTTTATGATAGTTCGTTTAAATTCCATGCTCTGAGTTATCTCTAGGGGGTTCTTATTGTAAACCTCTTCTTTTTTTTAAGATTTTGTGAGATTTTTTTAATTTATATCTTGCAAATTTCATAAAATATATTTTGATCATATTTAAATATCCTCCCCAACTTATAGCCCCCTCCACCACATTTCATGTACTCTGTCGCAGATATTAAAGCTTATCAGATCAAATTTTTGTTTCCAAATGTCTTTCAGTGAGTCCATCCACTGGAGTCTGGTTAATCTGTCTAGAGTTAAACCCTTAAAGAAAACCAACTTATTCCCAGTACTTATTTGTGGCCAAGAGTTTCTCAGCTAAGGTTGAGGCTTCTTACCTACTTCCTTATTTCTGTGCTACGATTTTTTTCTGGCTTGAATTTGCATGGGACTTGTGCATGCTGTTACTATTGCTGTAAATTCATATGAATAACTTACCAGCTATCTTGAAACTGTTTCCATAGAGCCATCCACCACCTCTCCTCTTAAATCTTTCCTTCTTCTGCTGTGATCCCTGAACTTTGGATGGCAGTAGATTAATACAGGTGTCCTATTCAGGGATACACACTCTACAGCCTCTTACTCTCTGCACATTGGCTAGACATAACTTTCTGGTGTCTGAGGAAGCTTGCCTGGTGGAAGTGGAAAGATACATTTATATTCTTTCTGTTCTCTGTTCTCCTACTTCTCTGAAACTTAGGTGAAGTGATCACATTGTAACAGTTTTCATCTGTTCCAAAAAGGAACTTCTTTGATGAGTGGTGAGAGGTATATTTGTCAGGCAAGTCAGGAGCTCTCTGGAAGCAGGAACTGGACTAGGCCAAGAAAAGACTATGGTGACTAAGTGGGCAAAAATTTAGATTTTTAAAATGTTATCAGATCGGTAAAGTCAGTATGGGGTCTCTCTAATTGTGGGATATTTTTTGTCTTCTTTTTATTTTATTTTATTTTTATTTATTATATTTTAAGGGATTCACAATCTAAGAACACAGTTGTTTTCAGATCACATTGACATTGCTCAGTTTGACATACAATTAGGTAATTGGTGCTAGCATCCACAGATGAGGGATACCATTCATCGTTTGTTTTTCTGGGACTGTGTTACTTCACTCAGCATGATATCTTCTAGCTCCAGCCATTTGCCTGCAAAGCTCAAGATGTCACCTTTCTTTACTGCTGCATAGAATTCCATTGTGGCGATGTAACACATTTTCTCTATTCACTCCTCAGTTGAGGGGCACTTGGATTGGTTCCAGCTCCTTGCTATTGTGAGGAGAGCTGCAATAAACATGGCTGTGGATGTATCACTGAGGTAAGATGTGTCTTGTGGGTACAGACCCAGGAGTGGTATGCCTGGGTCAGGAGGCAAGTTCATTCCAAGTCTTCCAAGGGTTCTCTACACTGCTTTCCATAGTGGCTGTACCAGTTTACATTCCCACCAGCAATGGATGATAGTTCCCCTTTCCCCACAACCTCTCCAGCACTTGGTATCACTTGTTTTCTTGATCCTAGCCAGTCTTATTGGAGTAAGATGATATCTTAAAGTGGTTTTGATTTGCATTTCCTTAATTATTAATGATGTTGAACACTTCTTAAGGTGTTTCTCAGCCATCTCTAATTCCTCAATTGTAAAGTCTCTGTTCAGGTCTTTGCTCCATCTATTGAGTGGGTCATTTGTTTTCTTTCTTCTTTGTTTTTTGAGCAGTTTATATATTCTGGAAATCAATGTTTTGTCAGATGTATCTGTGGTGAAGGTTTCCTCCCGCTCTGTGGGATTTCTCTTCACTTCCTTGATTGTTGCTTTTGATGTACAGAAGCTTTTGAGTTTAATGAGGTCCCATTTGTCAATTATCAACCTTAATTCTTACACAGCTGCTGTCTGATTTAGGAAGTCAATTCCTATGCCTGTGTCTTGTAGTCTGCTGCCAACTTTTTCTTCTATCACCTTCAGAATTTGGGATTTCACATTGAGGTCTTTAATCCTTCTGGAGTTGACTTTTGTACAGGGTGAGAGGTAGAGGTTTAATTTCATTCTTCTATAAGTGGTGATCCAGTTTTGCCAACAAAACTTCACTTGGTGAAGATGCAAAAAAATAAATTAAAAAATTAAAAAAAAAAAAAAAAGAAGATGCTGTCTTTTCTCCATTGTGTCTTCTTGGCCCCCTTGTCAAATATGAGATGGTTGCAATTGTATGTGCTCAAGTTTGGATCTTCAGTCTTGTTCCATTAGTCAATGTGTCTGTTTTCGTGCCAATACCAAGCTGTTTTATGGACTATAACTCGTAGATGTGTTGTTTGAAATCCGTACATGCGTATCCTTTCTATATATTGTTCTTACACTCAGTTGTTTGGCATTTCCATCTTTTGTTTTTCCAAATGAGTAGACATTTTTTCCCAGCTTGAAGAAAAACTCTGGGATGTTGTACTTGGGAGCCGTAACATCTATACAAGAGTTTGGGTAGAATGGACATTTTTACAATGTTAATCTTCCCAATCCATGAGCATGGGAGGTTTTTCCATCTTCTGAGGTCTTCAATTTCTTTCGTCAAGGGTGTAAAATTTTTGTTGTACAGATCTTTGGTGTCTATGCTTAGGTTTGTTCCTAGGTGTTTTATTGTTTTTGAGGCTATTGTGAGTGGGAAGGTCTCCTTGAATTCTTTCTCCAGTTGCTTGTTGTTCGTGTAAAGAAAGGCTACTGATTTTTCTAGGTTAATTTTGAATCCTGCCACTTTACTGAAGCTCTTAATCGTTCTAGGAGTTTTCTGGTGGAGGTTTTAGCATCACTTAAGTAAATCATATCATCAGCATAAAGGGATAGGTTGACTTCCTCTTTTCCAGTTAGTACTTTTTTAATTTCCTTTTCTTGCCTTATTGCCCTAGCAAGTGTTTCAAGCACTATATTGAAAAGGAGTTGTGACAGGGGGCAGCCTTGCTGAGTTCCTACTTTTAAAGGGAATGCTTCTGTCATTTCTACATTTAGGATGATATTGGCTGTGGGTTTCCTGTATGTGGCTTTGATTACATTGAAGAATGATCCCTCCAATCCAATTCCTTTTAGGACTTTAAGCATGAAGGGATGCTGGATTTTGTCAAAGGCTTTTTCAGCATCAATTGAGATGATGGTGTGGTTTTTGTCTTTCAGTCCATTTAAATGCTTGATGATATTTATTGATTTTCATATGTTGAACCATCTCTGCATCACTGGTATCAATCCATCTTGGGCATGATGGATGATCTTCTTGATGTGGGTCTGTATGCTATTTGCCAGTATCCTGTTTAGAATTTTGGCATCTGTGTTCATTAGGCAGATGGGTATATAGTTCTCTTTTTGGTTGTATCTTTGCCTGGTTTTGGTAATAGAGTGATGCTGGCTTCATAGAAGGAATTTGGGAGAATTCCCTCTGTTTGTATCCTTCTAAGCAATTTGAGTAACAATGGTTGTAAGTCTTTTTGAAATGTTTATAGAATTCTGCCTTGAAACTGTCTGAGCCTGGGCTTTTTGTACTTGGGAGGTGTATTAGTCGGTTTTCTGTTGCTGTGATAAAACACCATGACCAAGGAAATTATAAAAGGAAGAGTTTATATGAGCTTATGATTGACGGTTCCAGGGAATTAGAGCCCATTGTGGCGGGAGACATGGTGGCTGGATCTGGAGCAGCAAGCCGAGGGTCACATCTCACAAAGAGCACAGGAAGCAGAGAGAAAGCAACTGTAGATCACGAGACTTGTTAAACTCATTAAGCCTGCCCCCAATAACGTACTTCCTCTAGCACAGCCACACCTTCTAAGACCTCCAAAAACAGTGCCACCAACTGGAGACAAATGTCTGAATATTTACAGCCTATGGGAGACACTCACTCAAACCACCACATTCCACTCCCTGGCCCCCATAGGCTCCTGACCATATAAAATGCAAAATGCATTTAGTCCAACCTTAAAAGTCCCCATAGTCTTTACCAGTTTCAATGCCATTCAAAAGTCTACAGTCCAAAGTCTCCTCTGAGACTCAGGCCAATCTCTTAACTGTAAGCTCCGTAAAATCAAAAGACAAATTACCAACTCCAACTTACAGTGCAACTGAATACACATTCCCATTCCAAAAGGAGGAATAGAGGCATAGTGAGGAAATACTGGACCAAAACAAAGCTGAAAACCAGCAGGGCAAACACCAAGTCAGTAGCTCCACATGCAACTTCTGGGACTTGACTTCCAAGAGGACTTAGAATGGCTCAGCTCTTCCAGCTTTGTCTTGCAACATACATCTCTCTTTCTTAACTGGTACCACTCCTGTATGCAGCTCTCCTTGGCAAATATCTCACAGGTCTGGTATTTCGAAATGTCTTCTTTGTGTCTCCACTGCCAACCAGGCTTCACATTCACAGCTTCACGCATGGCCCTATCAGGGCCTTCTTTATGGAAGGACACCCCTGCTTCATTCTGCCTGACCTTTGCCAGCTCTCTGAAACCATGGAGGAAGAACTGATGACCCTTCACTCTTGCAAACTTCATGCCTCTAAAAGCCAGCACCACGTGAATAAAAGTGCCGAATCTGGCTGCAAGTTCGGGATGGACTCTGGCCTACTTTCAACCATATTTGTAACTTTTCTTGCCCTGGACTTGCTTGAGGAGATTATCGGGGTGGTCTTGCCCTGGAAGTACTAATCTTTTGTTTACTTTTAAATCTCCAGGCTTCTCCTTAATCACTTTAGTCTCTTTATGAAAGGGAGCCTCTCCTTCACATGCTTGGCCCACCTTTAATCTTCCTACTGCAGTTATCAGATCCAAACTGTAACATTCTGCATTTATTTCTACCCCATCTGCTCTTCTTCACTGTAGATCTGCACAATATTCACCATTAAAAGCACGCCACGTTTCTACGTTACTAGGCTGTCTTGAAATATCCTCCACCAAGCAATGTCCATTGCTTTTCAACTTAGCATCAGGCAAGCATTGGGCTGTGGGCAAACTGCTGCCAGATCTCTTTATCAAATATATCCAGTTGCTGGCCTAAGTCTTTATTTTTCCTCTGGATCACATCTTTGCAGCAATGCTTTCTTCCAGGCCTCCACTAGAATGGCCCTTTAAGCTCTGCTTACAGTAGTCAACAGCTTTTCTAGACCCAAAGTTCCAAAGTCTTCCACATTCTCCAAACATCCACATGGTCAGGTTCTTCACAGCCAACAGCCCACTCTTGGACCAAATAACTTGTATTGGTCAGTTTTCTGTTGCTGTGATAAAACACGCATGACCAAGGAAACTTATAAAAGGAAGGTTTATTTTAAGCGTATGATTGGACGGTTTCCAGGGAATTAGAGTCAATGTGGTGGGAGGCATGGTGCTGGAGACTGGAGCAGGAAGCCAAGGTCACATCTCGCAATGAGCACAGGAAGCAGAGAGAGAGCAACTGCTAGACCACAAAGCTTGTTAAACTCACTAAGTCTTGCCCCCCAAAACGTACTTCCCTAGGCTACGGCCACACCTTCTAAGACCTCCAAAAACAGTTGCCACCAACTGGAGACAAATGTCTGAATACTTTATAGCCTATGGGGGGGTTCACTCATTCAACCACCCACCAGGGGTTTTCAGTTCATCTTCCAATTATCTTCATATATTATGGGTCTGTTTAAGCTGTCTATCTCATCTTGGTTGAGCTTTGGTGATTCCCAGGATTTCAGATATTCATCCATTTCTTCTAGGTTTTCAAACTTGGTAGAGCATAGGTTTTTGAAGTATTCCTGTATGATTTTCTGGATCTTTTCATTGTCTGTTGTGATATTTCCCTTTTCATCATGGACTGTATTGATTTGGAGTTGTTCCTTCTTTCTCGTGGTTAACTGGGCTAGAGGTCTGTCTATCTTGTTTATTCTTTCAAAGAACCAACTTTTGGATTCATTGATTTTTTTGTATTGTTTTCATTGTTTCTATTTCATTGATTTCTGCTCTGATTTTTGTTATTTCTTCCTGTCTATTGCATTTAAGGTTCATCTGTTGTTGCCTCTCATGTGCTTTTACCTGCAGTGTTAAATTGTACACTTGTGCTCTTTCTGTTTTTCTAATGTAGGCACCCAGGGCTATAAACTTCCCTCTTAGGACTGCTTTTAAAGTATCCCATAGGTTTTGTTGTGTTGTATTGTCATTCTCATTCAGTTCCAGGAATGCTTTTATTTTCTTCTTTATCTCTTCCTTGACCCATTCATTATTCAAGAGTTTGTTGTTTAGTCTCCATGTGTTCTTGTAGATAGTAGGGCTTATGTTGGTGTTGATATTGAGCTTTATTGCAGTGTGGTCTGATAGAATGCATGAAATTATTTCAATCTTTTGGTATTTCTTCAGGTTTCTTCTGTGTCCCAATATGTGGTCGATTTTGGAGAATGTTCCGTGGGGTGCTGAGTAGAAAGTATATTATGTGTTATTAGGGTGGAATATTTGGTTGATGTCTGTGAGGTACATTTGGTGTATCATATCATTCAGTTCAGATGTCTCTCTGTTTATTCTTTGTCCTGTTGACCTGTCCAAAGGGCTCAGTGGGGTATTGAAGTCCCCTACTATGAGTGTACTGGGGTAAATCTGTGCCTTGCGGTCCTGGAGAATTGTCTTTATAAAGTTTGGTGCACCAGAGTTTGGGGCATATATATTCATAATTGTGAAATCTTCTTGGTGAATTGTTCCTTTGATGAAAATGTAATGGCCTTCTTTGTCTCTTCTGATTTCTTTTACTTTGAAGTCTATTTTTTCTGATATTAAAATAGCAACACCTGCTTTCTTTGGGGTACCATTCGCTTGGAATATTTTTTCCATCCTTTCACTTTAAGGTGGTGCCTGTCCTTGAAGGTAAGATGTGTTTCTTGTAGACAGCATATCGATGGGTTCTGTTTCCTAATCCAATCTCCAAGCTTATGTCTTTTGATTGGGGAATTTAGTCCATTAATATTTAAGGTTATGACTGATGGGTTTGTGTTGCTTCCTTTTGCCTTATTATCCATCAGTAGGTTTCTACTTCTGCAGTTATGCTTTTATTGATTTCTCTTTCTAGGTGCCTGGGGATGGTTGCTCCTTTCTTCTGTCCTTTGAATTGCTTCAAGTATTCTCTGAAGGGTTGGTTTTCCAGACATGTATTCTTTCATCTTGTTTATTTCATGGAAGATTTTTCTCTCTCCTTCAACTATAATCAACATTTTTGCTGGGTATAGTAACCTGGGTTGGCATTTATAGTCCTTTAACACTGGGAATGCTTTGCCCCATGTTCTTCTTCTTTTCATAGTTTGCATTGAGAAATCAGTTGTAATTCTGATAGGTTTCCCTTTATAGGTCACTTGTTGTTTTTCTCTTGTGGCTTTAAGAATTTTGTCTTTGGGGCTGGAGAGATGGCCTAGTGGTTAAGAGCTCTGACCGCTCTTGCAGAGGACCCAGGTTCGATCCCCACACCCACATGGTGGCTGAGAACCATCTGAAATTCCAATTCCAGGAGAGCTCCAGTTCAAGGGGAGTGCGAAACCCTCTTCTGACCTCCACGGCATTGCACGACACGGCTGCACAGACTTGCATGCATACATTACATTCATATACATACAGAACTAAATAAAATTAATTTAAAATTAAAAAAATATTAAAAAAAAGAATTTTGTCTTTGTTTTGGACGTCTAGCATTTTAACTATGATATGGCATGGAGAGTTTCTTTTCTGATCTTGTCTGTTTGGAGTTTTATGTGCTTCTTGTATTGGTACTGGTTTGTCTTTTTTTAGTTTGGGGAAATTTTTATCTGGTTCTGTTGAAGATATGATCAATACCATTCTTTTGGGATTCTTCTCCTTCCTCTATTCCTACGACGTGGAGTTTTGATCTTTTCATAGTATCCCACAGTTCCTGGTTGCTCCACTTTTGTGTATTTTTAAATTTTTCATAATCTTTACTTGAGGTTTTTGGTTGTTCTGTGTTATCTTCCAGGTCAGATATTCTTCATTCTGTTTCTTCCATTCTGTTTCTAAGGCTTTTTCCATTCTTTTCCTCTTGATTGGATGAGTGTTTGATTTCCTTTTTTATTTCATCTTCTGATTTGTTTAGCATTTCCACTTCCTTTTGGAGCTTCTCAATCTCTTCCTGTAGATCTTTGCTTTGCTGGTTGGTTTCCTTATCTTTTTCAACATGGGATCTTTTCAGTGTTTCCACTTCCTTCCAGAGTTTGTCATTCTCTCTCTCTAGGTCCTTCTTGAGTTTTCATTCTCTTTTCTTAATTCTTTGATTTCCTCTTTATACTCTTGGAATTCTTTAAGTATGCTCACAATTGTACTTTTAATATCTGTGTCCTGGACCATCCCCAGCGGGATCCCACTGTAAGAATCTTCCACAGGGTTGGTGGAGCTTGCTGTGAAATTATCCTTCACCTTTCCCATGTTGTCTCTTCTTCATGTCCCTGGCATATGGGTTTCTCTTTGCCTGTATTCCAATGTGAATCCCAAATGCCTTTTCACTGTGTTGAAGGCTTGCTTTGCTTGCCTCCTTCAGATGCCTTTGTTGTTTGATTGATTGTTTTTCTCCTTTTCTCTTTCCTTTGGAAGGTTGACTTGTCTAGGCTTTAGGCTTTCTATTGGAAGTCTAACTCACTTTTCCCTTTCTGTTCTGAAGATTCTCCAAAGAATCCACTTGGACACTCCCTTGGCAATCCCAGTTGGTGGGAGGGGGGGATGTTACTGTTTAGACTGTGCCCCAGTACCTGTGCTTCAGGTGGTGGTCTTGGGAGATCTCCGATCTCAAGACTCATACAAACTCACCTTTTATACCAGCTGGGAGAACAACTCCGCCCCCATAGCCACACAAGCCTATCGGGCCAAAGACAATTAAATCTAATCAAACAATCCACCTGACTGAAGCACCCAGCTCCTACCTGTCCGTCAGGTGGTCTTAGGAAATCCCTGATTGTAAACCTCTTCTATAAGCCTGGTGGCATTTAGTGGGGACACATTATTTGGGTTTTTCATAGTTTTATTTTTTCACTGTGATTTTGGCATGTGGATTTCTTTTGTCATTGTGATTCTGATATGAAACTCACATTCTCTTTTCTTGAGTGGAAGAATGATTTTCTGTCTATTTTTTTTTATTCAGTTTGAAAAGCTGATTGGTCTATGCTTCGGGTTATCTCTTTTGATTTTATATTGGAGGGACTAGGAGGATCTAGTCCAGCTACTTGGGAGATCCCACAGATTCCCAATTCAGGCATCAATCAGATAACCTCTGGCTTCTTTCTAAGGTCTTGTCCCCTACTAGTGAGGAGGTGTAGCACAATTTGGGAGGCTTGCTAAGCAGAGGCTTGATTCAGGCACTCTCAGCCAGTCTGCAAAAGGCTGAGGCCCTATTAAAATGCAGAGGGATCCTGAAGCAAGAGGAAGGGCTTCAGATGATCTCAAGTTTGGGGGATAGGCAAGGTGCAATTTGCGAGGCTCATCATCCCATGGAGGACTGGTTCAGGCATTCTCAGGCAGACTGGAAATGACCAGATCCATGCCAAAGGCAGAGGAGTCTAGCTCTACAGCTATGTCAGGGTATCAGAATAGTCGAATGTAAGGGGGTAGGGATGGTGCAATTGGGAAGCTCCCCACTACTCAGAGGCTATTTCAGGCAGGCTGGAAATATCTGGACCCATGCCTATGAGCCAAGGAGTATCTAGTTTTATTTCTTAAAAACCAAATGGCGATCGGAGATCTCCTGAGGCCAGCAGAAGGTACCAGGGTGCAGGCTGAAGAGCCCCCCCCCCGCCAACTGGGATTACAAAGAGGCATCTGAAGGAAGCAAGCAAAGCAAGCCTTCAACACAGTGAAGAAGCATTTAGGACTCACATTGGAATACAGGCAAGGAGAAGCCCATATGCCAGGATCACAAAGAAGAGACAACACTGGAAAGGGGCAGGATAATCCCGTACCAAGCTTTACCAACCCTATGAAAGACTCCTGCAGTGGGATACCTCTGGGGATGCCTGAGGACACAGACATCAGAAACACAATTGGGAACATATTTAAAGAACTACAAGATTATAAAGAACAAATCAAAGAACTAAGAAAAGAGAATGAGGAACTCAAGAAGGACCTAGAGAGAGAGAATGACAAGCTCTGGAAGGAAGTAGAAACACTGAAAAGATCCCATGCTGAAAAAGATAAGGAAACCAACCAGCAAACCAAAGAGCTACAAGAAGAGA
>VZQC01005504.1:446364-493322 GCA_009823505.1 Rhizomys pruinosus | reverse complement strand
TACAGCCACTATGGAAAGCAGTGTGGAGAACCCTTGGAAGACTTGGAATGAACTTGCCACCCGACCCAGCCATACCACTCCTGGGCATGTACCCTCAAGACTTACGCCACCACAGAGATACATGCACGGCCATGTTTATTTCAGCTCTCTTCACAATAGCAAGGAGCTGGAACCAACCTAAATGCCCCTCAACTGACGAGTGGATAGAGAAAATATGGTACATCTACACAATGGAGTTCTATGCAGCAGTAAAGAAAGACATCACGAGCTTTGCAGGAAAATGGCTGGAGCTAGAGGACATCATGCTGAGTGAAATAACACAGTCCCAGAAAAAGAAACAACGAACGGTATCCCTTATCTGTGGATCCTAGTGCCAATTACCTAGTTGTAAGTATTTCTTGTGTAAGGCCCCCTGAGCTTTTTTCCAAAGCAGTTGGGCGTAATGCATATTGGAAACAACAACAACAACTACAACAGAAAGGACTGCATCAAAGAACTGACTGAAACAGTGAACTTCTGCTCAAAACAGTCAACTTCCTCATGGAGAATATTGAGAAAGACTGAGAAAGATATGAAAAGCATGTTTGGCAGAATGCATGAGCTCTGGTGGGGTGGGGGAATGGACCAGAACACGGGTCTAGATTTGTTAAAAAAATAAAAATAAATTTATGTGAAAAAAAATGACATTCGCACACAAGAGGATCTTTTTGCTCTTTCAGAAAACCAAACCTGCTATGCAGAATTTCAAGGATCATTGCTTAAAACATGTATAGGTAGTAATTTTTTTTTCGTCTTTTGGAGACAGGGTCTCCCTGTAGTCCCAGCTGGCCTGAACTCACTTTGTACACCAGGCTGGTCTTGAACTCACAGCGATCCACCTGCTTCTGCCTCCCAAGTGCTGGGATTAAATGTGTGTGCCGGGCTGGAGAGATGGCCTAGCGGGTAAGAGTGCCGACCACTCTTACAGAGGACCCGGGTTCGATCCCCAGCACCCACATGGCGTCCGAGAACCGTCTGAAACTCCAATTCCAGGAGAACTCCAGTTCCAGGGGAATCCAACACCCTCTTCTGACCTCTGCGGCATTGCATGACACGGGTGCACAGACTTGCATGCAGACAGTACATTCATACACATACAGAAATAAATAAAATTTAAAAAAAATTAAAAAAAATTAAATAAATAAAATAAATGTGTGTGCCACCATGCCCCATAGGCATGAATGTTTTTTCATTCACCTGTCAAGTAAGACTTTATTGGTTCCTCATTTAAAGTGATGTAAATAACTGTGGGTAGAGGGCTGGAATTAGAGGTGACTGACATCCTAGTTGCAGAAGTGGGAGCAGCACCGGGGCAGCCTGGAGCATGGGCTTCTGCACAGCCTTCTCTTTGTTTCTGGTGTATATCTTTGTTAACTTGAATTGCATTTGGCCAAGAAAAGAGGATTAAAATATTTGTAGTCTAAACAATGGAAAAACCTCTACATAAAGATGATCTGCAATGCTTGATTTTGAGTGAAGAATACATGTACAGGGGGTTGTGGAGTAAGTATCAGTGAAAAACACAATGAAAAACAAAATCGTTTTGTTTTCTTCACTTTGTCACTTTTGGGATTGTGTTTAGACAAGGCATGTCCTTCTCCTCCCATATTATTATCAGTATGTGGTAATTAGTTGGTTTTACATATGCTTGTCAATGAAAATATCCCATATTTGTTGCTGTGTCCAGCAGAGTAGGATGATAGAAGAGACTGAAGAGGAATGTCAAGGGAAATATAATTTAAAATAAAGACATTTTATGTTTGAGAGCCAAAATATTTATTAGCAAGGATAGGGTACTCTAAGTAGGGATTCAGGGAACAAAGGGTGGGCAGATCCAGGAAACTTCTCCACGGGCACTCAAAATACTTACTTGGGTCCTGGAGAGATAGCTGAGAGGTTAAGAGCACTAGCTGCTCTTGCAGAGAACTGGGGTCCAATTCCCAGACCCACATGCCAGCTGATAAACAACTGTAACACCCTCTTCAGGGGATCTGAAGCACTCTTCTTACCTCATTGGCATTACATGACAAGGGCACACTTATAAACATACAGGCAGTATATTCATACATAGAAAAATAACAATAAGTATGTTTTAATTTAAAAATATTTAGGGCAGAATATGACATAGGCAGCTATTTATAGATTAATGTGATCAACACGTGGGTTCCTTATCTAATACAAGCATAAATAAGGACACCGCACTTCAGAACCTGCACTGGCATCCAAACTTATCTGTCTAAAGTCAGAGTCATTCTTGTCTGGTTGTGACTTTGCACTTATGCCAAGCGTGCTTTCTTTCAACAGAGTTCAGGCAGGACAGTGGTCTCCAGCATTTCTTCTGTCTGAATATGCTTGCTTTTGCTTAACATGTTGATAATCATTTTTTCTTGCCATTTTATAACAAGTACAATGACTTTCTATTTATTATATTTATGATGAATAACAACATCAACTTAAATGTATAATATATATTTTCTAGTTCTACTGATCCACTTATTGGCACCTAGGTTCCACAGCTTGAGTATTGTGAACAATAAACACCGATGTGCAGGTGTCTCCGCTGTATGCAGCCTTTGATTCTTTGGAGCATGTGGTATGGCAGGATCACATACTGTTTCTACATAGTGGTTTTTCATCAAAAAAGATTTATTTCTCTTTATTTTGTGTGTTTGAATGTTTTTCCTACATGTGTTTTAAGTGACCTCCATAATGACCTCCACACTGAAAAAATTTTAAGATTTGGTTTTTCCTTCACATTTTGCCAACACTTCATGTTCTTTTGGTACTAACCACCAAGAGCAGTGTGAGATGCTATCTCAAAGCAGTTTTGATTTCCTTTCTCTATATTGCTAAAGACATCCAACTTTTTTTTTCATGTATTGTTATGACATTTGTGCATCCCTCTCCCAGATGTTAAATTAATTTCTCTAGTTGCCAATATCAGATCATCTGTCATTTAAAATCTAAGTTCTTTATTCCTGTATGTTAATCCTTTGACAATGGTCATTTTGAAAGCTATATATCAAATACAAAATGGAATAATTATCTATCCTAAAAATACAAATCTTAACCATTACAATGACATGGAAGACACATTACATGAGGAGAGAACCCAACCAGACAGGGAAGATAAATGTTTTGTGATATCACTCTATATGGATTCTGAATAGTTATATTCACAGGAGCAAGGACACCTGTGGGTGGAGAGGAGAGGGAGGGACAAAAAGCTGTTGGTCAAAGTGATCAAAGCTGCATATGGGATGAATAAGTCTTGAGATCCATTATCCCACAGTTAATGCTGAGTCTTGTTTTGGAAATATGCTGTAGAGTAGATTTCAGGTCCTCTCACCACATCCACCAAGAGATAACTCATGCGGACATATGGACACTATTTCAGCTGGCCTGTGGGGACATTTCACAATGGATATGTACATCAGAACCTATGTCACTGCATTTAAGAATGTCAAAACCATAGAGATATAATTTAATTACACACATTTTTATTTATAGTACAAAAAGAACATATATTACTGCAGACAGAAAGATCAGCACATTGTACAATCTCATTCTCACCCACATCTTCCTCCAAAAATAAAGACTAGTCAGTCTTGGAAAGACACAGGTCCATATTCATTGTCCAGACATACCCTCCTCACTGCTCTCTCACTACTAAAGACTCTCATGTACTGAGGACTCTAACCCACTTACACATTTAAAAAATGTTCTATTTAGTATTTTTATCTTATGTTTATAAGTATAATGCCTGCATTGTGTAAGTGCACTCATGTTGAGCAATGTCCACAGAGTTCAGAAGAAAGCATGAGATCCCCTGGAACTAGAATTCTAGATGATTGCTAGTTATCATGTGGGTGATGGAACTGAACTGGGGTCTTCTTCAAGAGCAGCCAGTGTTCTTAACCATTGAGCCATTTCTCCAGCCCCCAGTTACACATTTTTTAATAGTTCCTATTCTTGAGTAGCCTAGTATCATAAAACAGGGATATCAACAATGTCAGAGACCCAATTCTTAGGTTGTTGCATTTTTTTAATGAGAAGGTAATTTCAGCACTTGGGTCCCAGGACTGGTGTCCCTAGAGGTCCTAAGAACTAGTGGAGTTCCAGGTCCTGGTTCTAGCTCTGTTTAGTCATCCGCTTAGCTCTAGGTGCTTCTAGAGGAATCAGAAACATACCAGTACATGTGATCTGAGGTGATAAAACTGAATCCATTTGAGCAAGAACAAGGCATTGGGGAATATTGAGCTTCCATCTTGACTCAAAGCTCTGTATTGGGAAAAAATAATTCTCTGTATTCTCATGCAAGGAAGCAAAAGGTTAAATGCCACATGAGAGGGAAAGAGAAATGGAAGGCTGGGAAGTCATTCCCACTTCTGAAAACCCCTTCACCAACAGCAAAACACCTAGAACCAGGCTTATTTTTTTTGGTCTTTTTGAGAGAAGGTTTCCCTTTAGTCCCAGCTTGCCTGGAGCTCGCTATGTAGACCAGGCTGGCCTTGAACTCACAGAGATCTGCCTGCCTCTGCCTCCCAAGTACTGGGATTAAAGGTGTGTGCCACCATGCCCAGCTGCATATACTTTAATATAAATTTGTTAACATATTAATATAATGCTATGAAATATGGGACAGCTAGAACAAAATGGGAATGGGAATAGAGGATGAACCATACACTTACCCATGAGCACTGCAGGACTTAGCCACACAGCCTTCTCTGCTGATCAGAATACACTTACCCATGAGCACTGCAGGACTTAGCCACACAGCCTTCTCTGCTGATCAGGACAAAGGGGCTGAGAGCAGCGTACCCACTCACTAGAAACATTTGAGTAGTTAGCAGTATGGAATTTTGTACCAAGGTGGAACCAATGTAGAAGGAAATAATAAAATCTGCCCAGTAAAAGAAAAGGAAGCAGGTCATGAGAATGACAGTACTCCATGTGGCTCTGATTTCTGGGCTGGAATTGTTTGCCAACCTGGAGCTATGAAGGTAGAGGACACGCTTGTGGTGTTTATACAGGTGGAGAGCCATGGAGCCACTGCTGCAGCCCATGAGACTCTGAAAGATGACATCACGAACAGCCATGAGAGAGAGGAAAAGCCACTTAATCATGAGTTCGGATGGCAGCAGATAGCAGTACCCACCATACATTCCAACTTCTGAACTATTCATGCTTCTGTCTGCTGCGATGTAGTGGAGTAAGTTGGAGCTTATCAGAGAATTAAAAATCCAAAAAAGGAGGAGATAGGGAAGAACTTGCCATGCAGTCTGTGGTTTGAGCTTTCTCCACAGGGCACTCCTGGGACTGATGGTGACAGCCTGGACCACGCTGAGGAGACAGGTGGTGCAGATGGAGAGTCCCCGGGCCATCCTTGCCAGATAAACCACAATTTTACAACTATCATCTAGGAAATTTCTGAAAGAAAACACTGTAGCTACAACTTCAATACCATTGTTACAAATAATGATTGTGTTTGAAAAAGTCAAGTGTATTAGGATAAGGTCTAGGGGTTTTCTTTCAGGGCCCAAGACAAACGTGTGTACATGCCTCACAAATATTAGGACATTTCCCAAAATTCCAAATCCAATTAAAGAAAGGATGATTGTTCTCTGGAAGAGGTCAAGCCAAGTCATCTACTGTCTTCATGTATAATTCAGAAAAATATAGTTTGAGAAAAAAAAAAAAAAAAGGCTAGCTCTTACTGTAGGCTCCATCCCATGTCAGGAGCAGTTTCTGAGATGTATCCTTCCCCAGAAGGCAGCTGAGCTCATTGTTCGCTTTGTTCTTCTTCCTGTTTTCCTTCCACTTGCCTGGAAATGATGATAAACACCATGTGGACATCATTGTCATGCTGAGCCATCCACTCACCTTCCCAAAGGGTTCTTCTTTCTGTCCCTCATGTCAAAATGTATAGTGATCTTCTTTGTAGACAGAATTTACATAAATACATACACAGCATCCTTCTATGACTCTATGCCAACCTAATACTGAGTGAAACCCTTTTCTGCCTCCCTCTTTTCATTGTTGATGCCCATTACTTGACCCTGTGCTACTGCATGCTGTTGAGCTTCCCCCAGACCCTCCTTAGCAACCCTTGTGCAGCCATCATTGAAATGATGGCTGAGCTTATAAAGACTGTAGCTTCTAGCAAAAGGAATTTATTTTGGCCAAATGGAGTAGCTTCCTTCTTCCCCCAGACACACTAGTTTGCCTTCACCACAAAAAATCGCAGAGGCTCCTGACAAGGGGGAATTAAAACAGTCCAGGTCCCCAGCCACAGGTTGAAGGAACTTGGTAAAATCCGTGCTTCTATCCTCAGTAGAGAAGGGATCACACTGAAGCTGGTTTCTCTCCTGCTCCCCTGGCCTGTTCTTACCCTCCATTCTTCTAAGAGCTCACTGTGAATGAACCATCAGAGCCTAGGACAGAGTCTATTGCTAAGGACTCAAGCAGAGACACACCTTATGGGGCACATCCTTTGGCCATTGGCAAATCTAGTGATCCTCTCATCAGAAACTACCATTCCCAAAGGCCAGTTCTCCCTGGTACCTCATGCTGTCTGTGACTTGTGACTCAGAATGATATCCTATTTCTGTTTCTGCTCTTCCTTTAATAGTAAAAACAAACTTTTGAAATAGAAATTGTTTTTGCATCACTACTTACAAAACACAGATAGCTTCACCTGCTAGCCGTGCTTTTTTTGTCCTTCACAGTTAGAAGCTTCTCCTTCCTATCAAGCTTATTTCTGAATTGCTTTACATGGCCCTGAACAGATGCAACATGAGCACTTACGTTATTCCAAGACCATGCACCATATCCCAGACAGATCATTGGCCAATCACCCTTCACAATTACCAACTGCCTATTGTGCACAGGTCAATACAGAGTATTCTCTCCCACACTTTCCCAGAACTCACCAGGCTTCACTGACTGGGTACCCATTTTCTTCCTGCTTTGGACAGTAGGTACATAGAGAGATGCTGCCTTTTCATGTAGCATATAAGTTACCTAGCACAGTGTTCACCGTTGATGATTTAAAATCAGTTTAAGAGAAAATTAGTAGAAGAAACCTATAGTTCCCAGATTACACACTGGTTATAGAGAGGACTTAAAACCCAATTTCAAGAGCCGAGTGTAGTGGTGCACGCTTTTAATCCCAGCACTTGGGAGGCAGAGGCAGGTGGATCTTTGTGAGTTCAAGACCAGCCTGGTCTACAGAGTGAGTTCCCGGACAGCTGGGACTACAGGGAGACCCTGTCTCAAAAAGACCAAAGAAATAAATAAATAAACAAAAACCCAAATTTGGAGAGAGATTTTATTTGACCTGCTTCCATTTGAATGTTAGATCTGTAAGTTTCTTTGAGAGGTCTAGGGAGGGACATCAAAATAAGTATGTCTGAAAATGCCATAAGGGACACTGGTGCGTTAAAAAACAATTAAAAAGAACACAATGAAAACAAACAAGAAACAAATCAAATAAAAACACACTGTAAGGTCTGAAGAAATCAATCCCTCTGGATGTAACAGTCAAGAAGGCATCAGTGACTACTCACACGGAGTAGGTGTAAATTTCCAAACTCCCACCCAACTTAGAGAACCATCCCATCCATTAAGAATCATCCCTTAATATATTTAAATTTCACATGCTATTTCTGTACATTAATATGCTTATGATATGATTACTTATGTTTTAGGCATTCCACTCTGCTCATTGAGACATCAGCAACAGACTGTGGTTAAAAGACTTTATGAATACTTTTATAGAAACTGCCTCATTTAGGACGGAAAATTTACAGTCAGTCCTGCTCTAGAAAGAGACATAAACACACACACTTTAAGAAGCATTCACCACAAGATGGCAGTATGGGAACATCGTAAACAGGGTCTGTATAACAAGAGATCCCTGTAGGCGTGGACACAAGTTCCCTATGCTTAAGGAATTAGCCTTACAGGAGATGTACAAAGCTCAAAACTGAAGGGGCTGGAGAGATGGCTCAGTGGCTAAATGCATTTGCAGCAGACCCATGTTCGAATCCCAGCCCAGACATGGCAGCTAACAACCAGTTCCGGGGGATCTGGGACCCTTTTCTGTCCTCCACTGGCATTGCATGGCACAGGTGCATTTACAGGCATGCCCCAATACATATATGCACATAAAATAAAAATAATCAAGCAAAAAATTGAAACAAACATCAGTATTCCCAAGACCTCATTTTCAATCAGACAGACTGAGGTCAAATTCTGGATTTCCCATTTGCTACTTACATGGGCTTGGCAACCGTTACACAGCTAAGACCCATTGTCATCTATAACAGAAGAGAAATGGAGGTCTGTCCTGTGCGGGACCCTGTGGAGACAGAGTGAGATGTTGTATGCACTTGGTAGAGCCTTCATGTGGCCTAGCGTGTTTCCTATACAGACCTATACTGTGTTTTATTCTACTTCCAGAAAAAGGAAAATTCAGAAATAAAATATCCTATTAAAAGCCAAACTACCTTATTCTGAGAAGACTAAAGATTAATAGAGAACAGCCATGTAGTTTAAATAAAAACATTTCCCTGCTGCGAGGTTAACACAGAAAGGCTGTGGAGAAACTGCAGAGTAATTCCCCACACCCAAGCTGAAATCCCATCACCTGTGTCTCCTGTCTCTCCTTGGCCTGTGTGATAGCAGCAATGACACACAGGCTCCCTCGTGGACACTGTGACAGAATCCTGCACGGACAGTGGGAAATGATGGACTGTCTTCTCCCTGCATCCTGATACCTTCCTCTTCCACAGTAGCAGGGGAGTCCAGAGCTTTTCTGTTACACCTTCCTGAAGAGCCCTGCCTTGTGACTTTCCTTGCAAAGCCAAAGGCAGCCCTAAGCAGCAGTACTCAAGGCACTCACCTGTGCATTCTGTGCAGTTGTCAGCGTGGGAGTGCTCATGGCACCAGCCAGGCGCTATTTATCACTCTCCAGTCCCAGTGGTACCAGCACCTGTCACTCTCATAAGAATATCATTATCATGAGTTTGGTTTCACGAGATGAAAAAGGCCCCTCTTTACCTCTCCATCCTGGAGGCCAGCTCTCCCTGTCCCTAGTGTCTTGTCATTTAAGGAGCCCAGAAACTTTCTAATCCTAATTACTATAGCGTACGGTGACACTGAGGGCTGTGAGGATAAGCACCCAAGGGGTTCTGTGGTCTTGGACCTTTTTATTCCCAGTCCTTTCCATCCCCTTCTTTCACATCCCAAGCCAGGGTCAGTTTTATTGTTCTTTTTAAAAAAAAAAAAAGCTTTAAAATTTTTTTAGATTTTTTTATTGATTGATTGATTTTTAATAAATATTTTATACAAGATTATCAAATCTAGACCCGTGTCCCCCACCCTATCCCCCCACCCCACCAGAGCTCATGTATTCTGACAAACATGCTTTTCATCTCTTTCTGTCTTTCTCAATATTCTTCTTGTGGAAGTTGACTGTTTTGAGCAGAAGTTCACTATTTCAGTCAGTTCTTTGATGCAGTCCTTTCCGTTGTTCTTGTTGTTGTTGTTGTTAATGTCGTTGTTGTTGTTGTTGTTGTTTCCAATACATATCCTCCCAATTGCTTGGACAAAACCTCAAGGGGCCGTGCACAAGAAATACTTACAAGTAGGTAATTGGCACTAGCATCCACAGATGAGGGATACAATTTGTCGTTTGTTTTCTGGGACTGTGTTACTTCACTCAGCATGATGTCCTCTAGCTCCAGCCATTTTCCTGCAAAGCTCATGATGTCGTCTTTCTTTACTGCTGCGTAGAACTCCGTTGTGTAGATGTGCCATATTTTCTCTATCCACTCGTCAGTTGAGGGGCATTCAGTTTGGTTTCAGCTCCTTGCTATTGTGAAGAGAGCTGAAATAAACATGGCCGTGCATGTATCTCTTCGGTGGGGTGAGTCTTGGGGTTACATGCCTAGGAGTGGTATGGCTGGGTCGGGTGGCAAGTTCATTCCAAGTCTTCCAAGGGTTCTCCACACTGCTTTCAATAGTGGCTGTACCAGTTTACATTCCCACCAGCAGTGATGAGTGTTCCCATTTCCCCACAACCTCTCCAGCACTTGGTATCATTGGTTTTCTTGATCCTAGCCAGTCTTATTGGAGTAAGATGATATCTTAAAGTGGTTTTGATTTGCATTTCCTTAATGATTAGTGATGTTGAACACTTCTTAAGGTGTTTCTCAGCCATCTCTAATTCCTCACTTGTGAAGTCTCTGTTCAGCTCTTTGCTCCATCTATTGAGTGGGTCATTTGTTTTCTTTCTTCTTTGTTTTTTGAGTAGTTTATATATTCTGGAAATCAATGCTTTGTCAGATGTATCTGCAGTGAAGGTTTCCTCCCACTCTGTGGGATTTCTCTTCACTTCCTTGATTGTTTCTTTTGATGTACAGAAGCTTTTGAGTTTGATGAGGTCCCATTTGTCAATTGTCGACCTTAATTCTTGTGCAGCTGCTGTCTGATTTAGGAAGTCTTTTCCTACGCCTATGTCTTGTAGTCTGCTGCCAACTTTTTCTTCTATCATCTTCAGAGTTTGGGGTTTCACGTTGAGGTCTTTAATCCATCTGGAGTTGACTTTTGTACAGGGTGAGAGGTAGGGGTTTAATTTCATTCTTCTACAAGTGGTGATCCAGTTTTGCCAACACCACTTGCTGAAGATGCTGTCTTTTCTCCATTGTGGTTTCTTGGCCCCCTTGTCAAATATGAGATGGCTGAAATTGTATGTGCTCAGATTTGGATCTTCGGTTTTGTTCCATTGGTCAACAGGTCTGTTTTTGTGCCAGTACCAGGCTGTTTTTATGACTATAGCCCTGTAGTATAGTTTAAAATCTGGTATAGAGATCCCTCCTGTGTAGCTCTTTTCACTCAGGGTTGATTTGGCTATTCGGGGTCTTTTGTTTTTCCAAATGAATTTAAGAACTTTTGTTTCCAAGCCTGTGAAGAAACTCTTGGGGATTTTGATTGGGATTGCATTAAATCTATACAAGAGTTTTGGTAAAATGGACATTTTTACAATGTTAATTTTCCCAATCCATGAGCATGGGAGGTTTTTCCATTTTCTGATATCTTCTTCAATTTCTTTCTTTAAGGGCTTAAAATTTTTGTTGTAGAGATCTTTGGTGTCTTTGGTTAGGTTTGTTCCTAGGTATTTTATTGTATTTGAGGCTATTGTGAGTGGGAGGGTCTCCTTGAATTCCTTCTCCAGTTGCTTGTTGTTGGTGTAAAGAAAGGCCGCTGAATTTTTTAAGGTTAATTTTGTGTCCTGCCACTTTCCTGAAGCTGGTAATCATTTCTAGGAGTTTTCTGGTGGAGGTTTTAGCATCCCTTAAGTAAACAATCATATCATTAGCAAATACGGATAACTTGACTTCCTCTTTTCCAATTAGTATTCCTTTAATTTCCTTTTCTTGTCTTATTGTTCCAGCAAGTGTTTCAAGCACTATATTGAAGAGGACTGGTGATAGGGAGCAGCCTTGCTGAGGTCCTAACTTTAAAGGGAATGTTTCTGTCATTTCCCCATTTAGGATGATATTGGCTGTGGGTTTCCTGTATATGGCTTTGATTACATTAAGGAATTATTCCAATTCCCTCTAGGACTTTAAGCATGAAGTTATGCTGGATTTTGTCAAAAGCTTTTTCAGCGTCAATTGAGATGATGGTGTGGTTTTTGTCTTCCATTCCATTTATGTGTTTGATGATGTTTATTGATTTTCAAATGTTGAACCATCCCTGCATCTCTGGTATGAATCCAACTTGGTCATGATGGATGATCTTCTTGATGTGAATCTGTATGTGATTTGCCAGTATCCTGTTTAGAATTTTGGCATCTGTGTTCATTAGGGAGATGGGTCTATAGTTCTCCTCTTTAGTTGCATCTTTGCCTGGTTTTGGTAATAGACTGATGCTGGCTTCATAGAAGGAATTTGGGAGAATTCCGTCTGTATCCTTCTGAACAATTTCAGTAATAATGATTGTAGGTCTTTTTAAAATGTTTTATAGAATTCTGCCATGAAACCATCTGGGCCCAGGCTTTTATTAGTTGGGAGGTTTCTTATTACATCTTCAAGTTCTTCATAAGTTATGGGTCTGTTTAAACTGTCGATCTCTTCTTGGCTGAGCTTTGGTGATTCCCAGTATTTCAGATATTCATCCATTTCTTCTAGGTTTTCAAACTTGTTAATATATAGGTTCTTGTAATATTCCCATATGATTTCCTCAATCTTTTCCTTGTCCGTTGTGATAATTCCCTTTTCATCACGGATTGTATTGATTTGGAGTTGTTCCCTCTTTCTTTTGGTTAACTGGGCTAGAGGTCTATCTTGTTTATTCTTTCAAAGAACCAACTTTTGGATTCATTGATTTTTGTATTGTTTTCTTTGTTTCTATTTCATTGATTTCTGCTCTGATTTTTGTTATTTCTTCCTGTCTGTTGCGTTTAGGGTTCATCTGTTGTTGCCTCTCAAGGGATTTAAGCTGCAGTGTTAGATTATTCACTTGTGCTCTTTCTGTTTTTCTAATGTAGGCACCCAGGGCTATAAACTTCCCTCTTAGTACTGCTTTTAAGGTATCCCATAGGTTTTTGTGTGTGTGTGTGTGTTGTATTGTCATTGTCATTCAGTTACAGGAATGCTTTTATTTCTTTCTTTATCTCTCCCTTGACCCATTCATTATTCAAGAGTGTGTTGTTTAGTCTCCATGTGTTCTTGTAGGCAGTAGGGCTTGTACTTGTGTTTATGTTGAGCTTTATTGCACTGTCATCTGATAGAATGCATGAAATTATTTCAATCTTTTTGTATTTGTACAGGTTTCTTCTGTGTCCCATTATGTGGTCGATTTTGGAGAATGTTCCATGAGGTACTGAGTAGAAAGTATATTCTCTGGTATTAGGGTGGAATATTCAGTAGAGGTCTATGAGGTCCATTCGGTGTATCATATCGTTCAGTTCAGATGTCTCTCTGTTTATTCTTTGTCCTGTTGACCTGTCCAAAGGGCTCAGTGGGATATTGAAGTCCCCTACTATGAGTGTACTGGGATTAGTCTGTGACTTGTGGCCCTGGAGAACTGTCTTTATAAAGTTCGTTGCACCCGAGTTTGGTGCATATATATTCATAATTGTGAAATCTTCGTGGTGAATTGTTCCTTTGATGAAAATGTAATGGCCTTCTTTGTCTCTTTTGATTTCTTTTACTTTGAAGTCTATTTTGTCTGATATTAAAGTAGCAACACCTGCTTTCTTTTTATTACCGTTTGCTTGGAATATTTTTTTCCATCCTTTCACTTTAAGGTGGTGCCTGTCCTTGAAGGTAAGATGTGTTTCTTGTAGACAGCATATCGATGGGTTCTGTTTCCTAATCCAATCTCCCAGTCTATGTCTTTAGATTGGGGAATTTAGTCCATTAATATTTAAAGTTATGACTGATAGGTTTGTGTTGCTTCCTTTTGCCTTATTATCCATTTGCAGTTTTGGTTTAGGTTTTTGCTTCTGCAGTTATGCTTTTATTGATTTCTCTTTCTAGGTGCCTGGGGATGGTTGCTCCTTTCTTCTGTCCTTTGAATTGCCTCAAGTATTCTCTGAGGGTTGGTTTTCCGGACATGTATTCTTTCAAGTTGTTTATGTCATGGAAGGTTTTTCTCTCTCCTTCAAGTAAAATTGACATGTTTGCTGGGTATAGTAATCTGGATTGGCATCTATTGTCCTTTAACACTGGGAATGCTTTGCTCCACATTCTTCTTGCTTTCATAGTTTGCATTGAGAAGTCAGTTGTAATTCTGATAGGTTTCCCCTTATAGGTCACTTGTTGTTTTTCTCTTGTGGCTTTAAGGATTTTGTCTTTGTTTTGGGTGTCTAGCATTTTAACTATGATGTAGCATGGAGAGTTTCTTTTCTGATCTTGTCTGTTTGGAGTTCTATGTGCTTCTTGTATTTTTATTTGTTTATCTTTTTTCAGTTTGGGGAAATTTTCTTCTATTATTCTGTTGAAGATCTGATTAATACCATTCTCTTGGGAGTCTTCTCCCTCCTCTATTCTTATGATATGGAGGTTTGATCTTTTCATAGTGTCCCACAGTTTTTCCCAATCTTTACTTGTGTGGGACACACAATTTTTCCCAATCTTTACTTGAGGTTTTTAGCTGTTCTGTGTTATCTTCCAGGTCTGATAATCTTTGTTCTGCTTCCTCCGTTCTGCTTCTAAGGCTTTTTTTCCATTCCTTTCCTCTTGATTGGATGAGTGTTTTCCTTTTTCATTTCCTCTTCTGATTTCTATAGTATTTCCACTTCCTTTTGGAGCTTCTCAATCTCTTCCTGTAGCTCTTTGCTTCGCTGGTTGGTTTCCTTATCTTTTTCAACATGGGATCTTTTCAGTGTTTCCACTTCCTTCTTGAGTTCTTCATTCTCTTAATTCTTTGGTTTGCTCTTTATAATCTTGCATTTCTTTAAGTATATTCACGATTGTGTTTCTGATATCTGTGTCCTGGGCTATCCCCTGGGGTTCCCACTGTAGGAATCTTCCACAGGGTTGGTAGAGCTTGGTGTGGGATTTTGTAGCACCTTTCCCATATTGTCTCTTCTTCCTGTTCCTGGCATATGGGCTCCTCCTTGCCTGTATTCCAATGTGAGTCCCAAATGCCTCTTCACTGTGTTGAAGGCTTGCTTTGCTTTGCTTGCCTCCTTCAGATGCCTTCATAATCCCAGTTCGTGGGGGGGGGGCTCTTTAGCCTCAACCCAGGTACCTGCACTTCGGGAGGTCTTGGGAGATCTCTGATATCAAGATTCACACAACCCCACCGTTTATACCAGCTGGGAGGATAACCCTGCCCTCGCAGCCACAAAAAACAATTAAGTCAAAGACAACTAGATTAACTGGATTAAGTCAAACAAGAATCCACCTTGCTGAAGCACCCAGATCCTGCCTACCTACCTGCACTTCAGGCGGTCTTGGGAGATCTCCCAAAAGTTTTAGATTCTTTTTTGTCTCATTGAGATTCTTTTTTTTTTTTTGAGGGGGGGGTCTTTTTGAGACATGGTCTCTCTGTACCTCAGCTGGCTGTGAAATCACTCTGTAGGTCAGCTGGCCTTTAGCCCACAGAGATCCACCTTCCTCTTCCTCCCAAGTGCTAGGATTAAAGGCATGTGACACTATGCCCAGCCTTTGAGCTTCTTATATTTCTTAAGCACAAGCAATGTTCTAGTAAAATTGACATTCTAGATACCACCTTTTCAAAGTGCTTAGCATCCTCTTTATAAATGTCTGATGATTTGTATAAGAAATGTCCCCCATTGGCTCCAAGTATCTGAGCATTCAGTGCTCCTTTGTGGTGCTTTTTGGAAATGCTCATAGGATGTTTAGCAGGTGTGGCATTGTGGGAGGAAGCAAGTCCATGGTGGGGGGGAGGGGCTTTGAGAGTTCATAGCCTTGCCCCACTTCTGTGTTGCTCTTTCTGCTTCCTTCCTGTTCAAAAATGTGAGCTCTAGGGTCTTTGTTCAGCTGCCTCCTCTCATGCCTCCCCTGTCATGATGCACTTTAAATCCTCTAAAACTGTACTTCCAAATGTACCATCCCTTCTGTAGGCTGCCCTGGCCATGGTGTCTCATCACTATGACGGAACAGGCACCAGTTCAAAATGTCACCCACCCTTGTCAACCAGCCTGGTGGTGGAGGCCTGAAATCTGAGTAGTTTTTGAGAGTGAGGCAATAGGATGATGCTGAAGACCTGCCTGGGCAACTTAGTGAGAACCTATGTCAATAGTTAAGAGACAACTTAGTGATAACCTATGTCACTATTTAAAAGAAAGTCAAAGAGAAATGTGGATATGGCTGTTATGGCTGTTAATACAATGCCTGCCTGGTATACGTGAGACCCCAGGTTTAGCCCCCAGTACTGAGAAAGGAAGGAAGGAAGGAAGGAAGGAAGGAAGGAAGGAAGGAAGAAAAGCAAAAAGAAAATTAAGAAGAACTCTTTCATAGGAGACAGTGCTTCACAACATCTGTAAAGAACAATTGACAATTAACTTCACCCATTACTTTTCTGCAATGGAAAAACTATCTTTTGTTATAAAGATTGTTGGCCTGCATTGTGTTAGAAAAGAAAATTTATCCTAATAGTCACCTAAGTCACTAGGAAATTTCAGGATGGACTGATTCCAAATTATACTGGTTAAGGAGGCATGTCTGCCTGTTAAAGGAGGAGAGATCATTTCTGTTTCTAACATGTATTTAATGAATTGATTGGCTATAAAAGACACATTTCCTTGCACCTGCTAATTCTTTACTGGATGTCCTGTCATGCCCCAAATTCTCCTCTGACTTTGAATTTCTTGAGTTATCCCCTGTCCTGCACCTGTGTGTATACACACACACACACACACACACACACACACACACACATTAATATAAATAAATGAATGTAATGAAATACCTTTTGAAAAAGATATTGAGAGAGAATTCAAGATGGCAGCTTCTGGGGCAGCAGGCACAGAGTGAGCAGCTGAGGCGAAGTTGGGGGAGGGGGACCTAGGGGCCCCTGAGAGCATTTGGGGAGCACCAGATATGGCCCTAGGGCATGTGGATGCATTGGAGGCTGCAGGGAGTGGATGCGGCAAATGTGGCCCATGGGCTTGAAGCAAAGACAACCTTGACAGGGGCTGGACCTCCCTCCTGCTGGACCCAGGTACAGACTTTGGCAGCTGGACCTGCAGGGTAGTTGGGGGACCATGGATGGTACACACTGGTTCTTTGAGTGCATCTCTTCCAGTGGTAGACTGGGGCTTGCCTCAGTTTGGAGAGGGGGACTCCAGCAGCATGGTAGCAAAGGTGTAGTCTCCTTGCTCACAAGGTCGGGAGTGCCTGGAGCCCCTTCTTTGGCTCCTCACCCCTGAACTCAGAGCCAGACTATTGCAGCTAGCCCCAGGGAAACTGGTGGGCCCTCCACAAATGATGTGGTTCTGCAGGACTGAGGGCTTCTCGCCAGTCTGAGTGTTGTGTACCTCCAGCACATGGGGAGCTATTTACGGGCTGGGTGAGGTATCCTGGTCTGTCCAGTACAAGGCTAGAGGTGAGACTTTGAAACCTAAATTAACCACCCCCGCATGCCAAATAAGACAATAAAACACCTGAAGAATATAAGCAAAGCCAGTCTTCAATTCAACAAAGAAACACCTGAGCTTCACAGTAGAATCACAATCAACAAAAGAAATTCAAATGCCAAAAGCACAGTGAAAAAACAATAACAGGAAAAACCCAAATGGCCTCTGCCAAATACAACTAGTCTTTTTTTTATTATTTTTTTTTATTAATTTTATTTATTTTTGTATGTGTATGAATGTACTGTCTGCATGCAAGTCTGTGCACCCGTGTCGTGCAACGCCGCGGAGGTCAGAAGAGGGTCTCGGATTCCCCTGGAACTGGAGTTCTCCTGGAATTGGAGCTTCAGACGGTTCTCAGCCGCCATGTGGGTGCTGGGGATCGAACCCGGGTCCTCTGTAAGAGCGGTCGGCACTCTTAACCGCTAGGCCATCTCTCCAGCCCCTTTTTGATATCTATTAAGGGTTGTTGTATTGTCTGCATCATTTTTTAATTCAGTTATGACATATTACTCCTTTTCCTTTCCCCCACGCCACCCCAGATCATGCATTCTGCCATAACTGTCCGGCATCTTTCTCTCAGTCTTTTTTATATGTTTAGGAATTCACATTTTCCTCCATTAATTTTTTTAATTTTTTTATTTTTTTGATGTGTAGAATGTACTGTCTGCATGTAGGTTTGTACATCCATGTCGTGCAATGCCGCGGAGTCAAAAGGGTCGCTGGGACAAAAGGTTTTTCCCCTGGAACTGGAGTTCTCCTGTAATTGGAGTTACAACGGTTCTGTAGCCACAATGTGGGTGCTGGGGTCGAACCCGGCTCCTTGCAAAGCAGTCGGTTGTTCTCAACTGCTAGGATATCTTCTCAGCCCCCCCAATTAAAATTTATATACTCAAAATATGATACATACTCTCCGTTCATGACAGTAATACAGAGTCTGAAAGTAATTGGGGGTGGATTCGTAGAGCCCTGTAGAGAGATTTAATTATAACAACATAGTGCTTTCAGATACAGAAATTTAATCCTAAATGTCGTTCAGCTTGCCTTTCGCTGGGGATGTTAGTGTTAGATCCACAAAGAGGGAAACTATTCCTGTTTGATCTTTCTGGACTGTTTCGACCTCACTCAGTATAATGAGCTTGGAGCTCCATCCACTTTACCTGGCAAAGTTCATGAATTTCATCGTTTTTTACCACGGAATAGTACACTCCCATTGTGTAGAGGTACCACATTTTTTGTCATCGACTCATGCCTGTTTGAGGGGCATTTGGGTTGCTTTAGCATTTCATTTTTGCTATGTGAAGAGAGCTGCCAATAACAGGATGTGCATGGTATCTTTGTGGTAGGATGAGTCTTTGGAGTATTACCCAGGAGTGGTATGACTGGGTCGGTAATAGGCCATTCCCGAGTCGTTTAAGGTTCTCACACTGGCCTTTCATAGTGGTTATACCAAGTTTACATTCCCATCACGGGATGATTGGTTTCCCTTTCCCCACAACCCCTCAGTTTCTGTTGTCTTTTGTTTTCATTCGATCTTGCTAGCCGTACTGAGTGAGATGAGATCTGGGAGTGGTTTTAATTAGTATTTCCTTAATATGAATGAGGTTGAAACTTTTTTTTTTTTTTTTGGTCTTTTCGAGACAGGGTCTCCCTGTAGCACCAGCTGTCCTGGAACTCACTCTGTAGACAAGGCTGGCTTTGAACTCACAAAGATCCACCTGCCTCTGCTTCCTAAGTGCTAGGATTAAAGGCATGCACCACCAGCCTGGGATATTTTCAGCATTTACACTTTGTGCTGGATAGCTTTAGTGTCAACTTGACACACCTGGGTTGAGGGAGCCTCAGTTGGGGAATTGGCTCCATTGGATTGGCCTGTGGCCACATCTGTGGAGTATTCTCTTGATGGTCGAGCAGTGTGGGAGGGCCCAGCCCACAATGAGTAGTGCCACCCTGGGCAGGTGGTTGTGTACGGTATAAGAAGGCAGTCTGTGCATGAGCCAGGAGAGCAAGCCAGGGGAGCAAGCAAGCCAGTGAACAGCACTCCTCCATGGCTTGTGCTTCAGCTCCTGCCTCCAGGTTCCTGCCTTGGACTCCCTAAGTGATGAACTGTGACCTGGGAGATGTAAGCTGAATAAACCCTTTCCTCCCTAAGTTGGTGTCGGTCAGAGTGTTTTGTCACAGCAATGGAACACAAACTAGAACACACTTCCTTCTGGAGTTTGTCATTTTCTCCCTTTAGCTCTTTCCAACGTTTGTCATTATCACCCTCTTGGTACTTCTTCAGTTTTTCATTCTCTTCCCTTGGTTCTCTAATTTCTTTGAATATATCCACAATTGTTTTTCTAAAGTACGTGTCTTGGTTTCCTTCCAGGGAGATCGCATTGTAGGAGTCTTCTGTAGGGTTGGTAGAGTTCGGTGTGGATTTATTATGAGCTTTTCCCATGTTGGTTTTTTTTTTGGGGGGGTGGCAGGCTTTGGCATGTGGATTTGTTTGTTTATTTGTTTCTTTGGGCTCTGGTACCTCAATGTTGGCTGCACAGCTAGATCCTCTGCACTATCACTTCCCTAGGCTGGTCTTTTGCAGGTTGGTGTACTGCAGGACACAGGTGAAGTCCACTCGCCCAGCAGGGTGCATGCTGGTCTTGTGTTGTGTGGTGTATGGCTAACTCCACCCACTTCACACACTAGGACCAGAAGGGTGGAAGACTCCGGGTTATACCAGGCCTCTACAGGGCACAGGGGTGCCCAATGTCCCCAGGAAGGCAGCCCTCACCTGGTCCTTTGTAAATTGGTGTTTTGCAGGACACAGGTGAAGTCCACTCACCCAGCGGGGTGCATGCTGGTCTTGTGCTGTGTAGTCCATGGCTAACTCTGCCCACGTTGCATGCTGGGACCACTACTAGTCTTATTGAAGAATCCTGTAGTGAGGACTCTCTAGATGTAACTCAGGATATAGATCTTAAAAGAGCTATTATAAACATGATCAAAGAAATGAAAGAAATGAAAGAATTTAAAGAACAAACATACAAACAAATCAAAGAACTAGAGGAAGACAGGGATAAATTAGAAGATAATGATAAACTGTGGAATGAAATCACAAAACATATAGAAACACTGAAGAAAATTCAAGCTGAAATCGAAAAGGAAGTGGAATACTCCACAAACCATTTGGAAAGGATGGAAGAATGCCCAAATGGATGCAGTAGAATATACAATATCAAGACTGGATGACAACATGGAAGAACTGGATCACTCAAGGAAAGAGTATGAATTTTTTTTCAAAACACAAGAATTAAATAACTAGGAACTGTGGGACACCATAAAAAGACCAAACCTATGCATCATAGGTACAGAGGAGGGAGGAAAATCACATGATAATGGTATTGATCAGATCTTCAACAGAACTGAGGAACAAAACATTCCCAAATTAAAGAAAAAGATACCAAAAAAATACAAGAAACATATAGACACCAAGTAGACAGAACCAGAAAAGAAATTCCCCTCACTATATTATAGTAAAAACACTAGATGTTCAAAACAAAGAAAGGATACTGAGGGCAGCAGTAAAGAAAAACAAGTCACACACACACACACACACAAAAAAAAATAAAAATAATTAAAAAAATAGAAAAACAAGTCACTTATAGGGAAAAACCTATCAGAATTACAGCAGAGTTTTCATTGCAAACAATAAAAGCCAGAAGAGATTGGTCTAAAGTATTTCCAGTTCTAAATGACTATAGATGTCAACCTAAAATATTTTATCCAGCAAAAATATCTATTACAATTGAAGGAGAAAGGAAAATGTTTCATGACATAAATAGGCTGAAAGAATTCTTGTCCAGAAAGACATCTCTTCAGAGAATATTTGAAGCACACAAAGACCGGAGGGTAGGAATGACTACAACCAAATAGCAAAAGAAAATACTTAATGAAGGTACTATTATGGAAATATAAACCTAGGGCAAGAATGCACAAGAAACCAAAATGATTAGAAGTAATATAAATTTTGCAATAATAATTTCAAATATCAAAGGATTAAATTCTCCAATTAAGAGACATAGACTACTAGAATGGATTAAGAAACAAACTCCATCTTTTTGTTTTCTGCAAGAAACCCATCTCACCTTTAAAGACAGGCATTATCTCAAGGTGAAAGGATGGGAAAAATATTACAAGCAAATGACAGAAGAGATAAACAGGGTCATTTCATTCTTTTTTTTTTTAATTTAATTTTATTTATTTATGTGTATGAATGTACTGTTTGCGTGTAGGTCTGCGCACCCGTGTTGTGCAATGCCGCGGAGGTCAGAAGAGGGTCTCGGATTTCCCTGGAACTGGAGTTCTCCTAGAATTGGAGTTACAGACGGTTCTCAGCCGCCATGAGGGTGCTGGAGATCGAACCCGGGTCCTCTGCAAGAGCGGTCGGCGCTCTTAATCGCTAGGCCATCTCTCCAGCCCGGTCATTTCATTCTTACCAAGGAAAAATTAACCAAGAAGATATCACAAGCGTTCATTATACGCACCACAATCTGGTACATTGAACTTCATAAACACAGTTTTACAGGACTTTAAGGCACAGATTGACTCTAGTACAGTAACAGTAGGGGACTTCAATACAGGACTGTGTCCATTAGATGGGTCAACTTGGCAAAGAATAAACAAAGAGACATCTGAAATGAACAATATGATACACCAAATGGACCTAACAGACATCTACTGAGTATTTCACCCAAGCACCAAGGAATATACTTTCTATTCAGCACCTCAAGGAACCTTCTACAAAACATACTGGTACATAGAGCAAATCTCAACAAATACAAAAAATTGAAATAATCCCATGTATTCTATCAGACCATAATGCAATAAAGCTTAATACTAATGCCAAAAAAGCCCAAGTAAATACAGGAACTCGATGGTGATTAAACAACATATTCCTGAGTAATGAATGGGTCAAGGGAGAAATTAATAAAGAAATAAAATTATTCCTGGAATTAAACAAAGATGACAACGCACCACAAAGAAATCTCTGGGACACTTTAAAACATAACTAGGAGAGAAATTGATAGCCCTAAGTGGCTATATCAAAAAAAAAAAAGAAAGAGCACAAATAAATGACTTAATGTTGCAACTCAAATACCTGAACGACAACAACAAATGACTCCCAAACTTAAAAGAAAAGAAGAAATAACAAAAATCAGAGCAGAGATTAATGAAATAGGAACAAAAAAGCAATAAAAAGAATTGATGACTCCAAGAGCTGTTTCTTTGAAAGGATAAACAATACAGACAGACCCCTAGCCCCACTAATCAAAAGAAAGAAATAACAACTCCAAATTGAGAAAATTAGAGGTGAAAGGAGAAACATTATAACAGATAATAAAAAAGAGTCAGAACATTATGTGGGAATACTTTAAAAATCTATACTCTACTAAATTTTTAAACCTACAAGAAACAGATGAATATCTGAAATCATGGGATGCACCAAAGCTCAACCAAGAAGAGATCAACAGTATAAACAGACCCATAACATATGAGGAAATTGAAAGAGTACTACAAAACCTCCCAACTAAAAAAAAAATCCCAGGCCCAGATGGATTTACAGCAGAATTTTATCAGACATTTAAAGAGGACCTGCAACCAATGCTATTTAAGTTGTTTAAAAGGATAGAAGCAGAGGGAAATCTCCCAAATTCCTTCTATGAAGCCAGCATCACTTTAATAGCAAAACCCAGAAAAGATACAAATAAAAAATAAAACTATAGACCCATATCCTTAATGAATATAGATAGAAAAATTCTCAAAAAAATCCTTGCAAAAAGGTTATTCATCATGATAAAATTGGTTTTATTCCAGAGATAACAGGGATAGTTCAACATACATAAATCAATGAATGTTATAAATTATATAAATGGACTCAAAGATAAAAACCACATGGTCATCTCAGTTGATTCAGAAAATGCCTTTGATAAAGCACAGCCTGGCTTTATGTTTAAAGTCCTAGAGGGAACTGGACTGGAGGCAAGATTTCTCAATATAATATATAATTAAAGCTATATACAACAAAGCCACAGCGAACATCATCTTTTTTTTTTTTCTTTTTGTCTTTTCGAGACAGGGTCTCCCTGTAGCCCCAGCTGTCCTGGAACTCACTCTGTAGACCAGGCTGGCCTTGAACTCACAAAGATCCTCCTGCCTCTGCCTCCCAAGTGCTAGGATTAAAGGCATGCGCTACCACACCCGGCTAATGAACATCATCTTAAATGGAGAAAAATTAGAAACATTTTCCTTAAACTCAGGAACCAGATAATGTTGCCTACTATCTCCCTTCCTTTTTAATATAGTGCTTGAAACTCTTGCTAGAGCAATAAGACAAGAGAAGGAAATTAAAGGAATACTAACCAGAAAAGAGGAGGTCAAACTATCCCTTTTTGCAGATGACATGGTATTATTCCTAAGGGATTCCAAAAGGTCCACTAGAAAACTGCAAGAAATGATCAACAGTTTCAGTAAACTGTCAGGTTAAAATTAATCTACAAAAATCAGTAGCCTTCCTGTATGCCAACAACAAACAATAAGAAATTGGAGACACATGCACATAGAGGTCAGGAGCTTCAGTCTGGCCAGCCTGAGCACAGGTGGACCAAAGCTGGGGGTGGGGGGAGAAATACATAGAGGCTGGTGCTTTAGCCAGGCAGATTATTCACTAGGCCTGTGCACCAGCATGGACTAGGAGGAGCACAGGTGGGCCTGAAGCCATGAGGGGACACGTGTGCATACAGGTCAGGAACTTCAGCAAGGCCAGCTGGAGAACACAGGGAACTGGAGCCAAGGTGCAACATCTCCTGCACCACCTTCCCTTCACTCAAGCTGCAGAGAGAGTGTCCCAGTAGGACCACAATAGTGACTGTGGAGTGCAAGGCAATAAAAGAAACAATTATTCTGACACAACTCCAGTCCTGAAACACCAAGCCCCACAAACAACCTAGAGGATCACTGGCAAGAATTGCAGAGGTCACAGAGCTCAGGATAACAACCTGGTTGTTAGCTATCCAGTTTTTGGAGAACCTTCAGAACATAAGGGGAAGAGTAAGCTGTAACTTCCAATATATAACCAAAAGTGAAAGCCTGAAACCTAGATCAGCCAACCCTCCATACACAAGAATAAAATAATGAAGGTGACCAAAGGAAACAAGCCAAACGAGACTTCAACACACCGAAGAAACATTTGATATTCACATCTGAATACAAAAACAAAACAAAACAAAACAAAAACCACAAAGAAACCCCCCACATTCCCACATGCCAAAAACACAATGAAAGAAAAACATGGAAAAAGCACATAACAATTCCACAACAAACTCTACTAACCCTATAGAAGATTCCTACAATAAGATCTCCCTGGAGGTAACCAAGGACACAGATCTTAGAAGAACAATCACAGACATATTCAAAGAAATCAAATAAAATAAAGGACAAATCAGAGAACTAAGGGGAGAGAATGACAAACTCTGGAAAGAACTACAGGGAGAGAATGACAAACTCTGGGAGGTAGTGGAAACACTGAAAAGATCTTATGCTAAAATGAAAAAGGAAACTGACCAGCAAAGCAAGGAGCTACAAGTAGAGAGGGAGGAGCTCCAAAAGAAAGTGGAAATACTAAAGAAATCCCAGGACAGAATGAAAAAGGAAATTGAACACTTATCCAATCAACAGGAAAGGATGGAGAAAAGCCTCAGAAGCAGAATGGAGGAAGCTGAAAAAAGAATATCAGACCTCAAAGATAACAGAACAACTAGAATGTTCAAGTAAAGATTATGAATTTTTTTTTAAAACAAGAGTGGAACAACCAGGAAATGTGGGACACTATGAAAAGACCAAACCTCCACATCATAGGGATAGAGGAAGGAGAAGACTCCCAAGAGAATGATATTGATCAGATCTTCAGCAGAAAAGTAGAAGAAAATTTCCCCAAATAAGAAAGACAAGCCTATACAAATACAAGAAGCACAGAGAACACCAATAGAGAAGATTAAAAAAGAAACTCCCCATGACATATCATAGTTAAAACGCTAGATTCCCTAAACAAAGACAAAATACTGAAATCCACAATAGAAAAACAACAAGTTACATATAGTGGGAAACTCATAAGAATTACAGCTGACTTTTCAGTGCAAACTATGAAAGCAAGAAGAGTGTGTACCAAAGCATTCCCATTACTACACGCCTTTAGATGCCAATCCAGGTTATTGTAACCAGCAAAAATGTTGATTATAGTTGAAAGAAAAAGAAAAATCTTTCATGACATAAACAAGATGAAAGAATACTTGTGCAAAAGAGAAAGAAAAAGAATATATGTGGAGAAAACCAAACCTTCAGAGAATACACAAAACAATTCAAAGAAGAGAGGAAAGGAACAACTATTCCCAGGCACCTAGAAAGAGAAATTAATAAAAGCATAACTGCAGAAGTACTAACCTACAACAAAAAGACAAATGGAAAATAAGGTGAAAGGAAACAACACACATCCCTCAATTATAACCTTAAATATTATTTTATTAAACTCCCCAACCAAATGACATAGACTGGGAGAATGGATTAGGAAACAGAACCCATCTATATGCTGTCTACAAGAAATCCATCTCACACTCAAGGATAGGTACCGACTTAAGGTGAAAGGATAGAAAAAACATATTCCAAGCAAATGGTACCAAAAAGAAAGCAGAAGCTGCTATTTTAATATCAGACAGCTGGGTTCAATCCCCAGCAGCTGGGTTCAATCCCCAGCACAAACATGGTGGCTGAGAACTGTCTTTAACTCCAGTTTCAGGGGAATCTGACACCCTCTTCTGACCTCCGAGGCATTGCACAGCAGGAGTGCCCAAACCTACACGCAGGCAGTACATTCATGCAGGCGGATCTTTGTGAGTTCAAGTCCAGCCTGGTCTACAGAAGATGGATACCTGAGATCTCCTGAGCCCAGCAGAAGGTATCGGGGCACATACTGATGAACCCCCCCTCCAACTGGGATTACAAAGAGGCATCTGAAGGAGGCAAGCAAAGCAAGCCTTCAACACAGTGAAGAGGCATTTAGGACTCACATTGGAATACAGGCAAGGAGAAGCCCATATGCCAGGATCACGAAGAAGAGACAACACTAGAAAGGGGCAGGATACTCCCGTGCCAAGCTTTACCAACCCTATGGAAGACTCCTGCAGTGTGATCCCTCTGGGGATGCCAGACATCAGAAACACAATTGGGAACATATTTAAAGAACTACAAGATCATAAAGAACAAATTAAAGAACTAAGAAAAGAGAATGAGGAACTCAAAAAGGACCTAGAGAGAGAGAATGACAAGCTCTGGAAGGAAGTAGAAACACTGAAAAGATCCCATGCTGAAAAAGAAAAAGAAACCAACCAGCAAACAAAAGAGCTACAAAAAGAGATCGAGAAGCTCCAAAAAGAAATAGAAACACTAAAGAAATCAGAAGAGGAAATGAAAAAGGAAATCAAACACTCATCCATTCAAGAGGAAAGGAATGAAAAAAGCCTCAGAAGCAGAATGGAGGAAGCAGAACAAAGAATATCAGACCTGGAGGACAACACAGAACAACTAAAAACCTCAAGGAAAGATTATGAAAAATTTAAAAATACACAAAAATGGAACAACCAGGAGCTGTGGGACACTATGAAAAGATCAAACCTCCGCATCATAGGAATAGAGGAAGGAGAAGAATCCCAAGAGAAAGGTATTGATCAGATCTTCAACAGAATAATAGATGAAAACTTCCCCAAACTAAAAAAGGACAAACCAATACCAATACAAGAAGCACATAGAACTCCAAACAGACAAGATCAGAAAAGAAATTCTCCACGCCACATCATAGTTAAAATGCTGGACACCCAAAACAAAGAGAAAATTCTTAAAGCGACAAGAGAAAAACAACAAGTGACCTATAAGGGGAAACCTATCAGAATAACAACGGACTTCTCACAGCAAACGATGAAGGCAAGAAGAACCTGGAGCAAAGCATTCCCAGTGTTGAGGGACAATGGATGCCAGCCCAGGTTACTATACCCAGCAAAAATGTCAATCATAGTGGAAGGAGAGAGGAAAATCTTCCATGACATAAACAACTTGAAAGAATACATGTCCGGAAAACCAACCCTTCAGAGAATACTTGAAGCAATCCAAAGAACAGAAGAAAGGAGCAACCAACCCCAGGCAACTAGAAGGAGAAATCAATAAAAGCATAACTGCAGAAGTAGAAACCTAAATCAAAACCGCAGATGGATAATAAGGCAAAAGGAAGCAACACAAACCTATCAGTCATAACCTTAAATATTAATGGACTAAATTCCCCAATCAAAAGACATAGACTGGGAGACTGGATTAGGAAACAGAATCCATCGATATGCTGTCTGCAAGAAACACATCTTACCTTCAAGGACAGGCACCACCTTAAAGTGAAGGGATGGAAAAAAATATTCCAAGCAAATGGTACCAAAAAGAAAGCAGGTGTTGCTATTTTAATATCGGATAAAATAGACTTCAAAGTAAAAGAAATCAGAAGAGACAAAGAAGGCCATTACATTTTCATCAAAGGAACAATCCACCAAGAAGATTTCACAATTATGAATATATATGCCCCAAATTCTGGTGCACCAAACTTTATAAAGACAATTCTCCAGGACCACAAGTCACAGACTAACCCCAGCACACTCATAGTGGGAGATTTCAATACCCCACTGAGTCCTTTGGATAGGTCAACAGGACAAAAAATAAACAGAGAGACATCTGAACTGAACGATATGATACACCAAATGGACCTCATAGACCTCTACCGAACATTCCATCCTAATACCAGAGAATACACTTTCTACTCAGCACCCCACGGAACATTCTCCAAAATCGACCACATCCTGGGACACAGAAGAAACCTCTACAAATACAAAAAGATTGAAATAATTTCATGCATCCTGTCAGACCACAGTGCAATGAAGCTCAACATCAACACCAGGACAAGCCCTCCTGCCTACAAGAACACATGGAGACTAAACAACACACTCTTGAATAATGAATGGGTCAAGGAAGAGATAAAGAAAGAAATAAAAACATTCCTGGAACTGAATGACAATGACAATACAACACAACAAAACTTATGGGATACCTTAAAAGCAGTCCTAAGAGGGAAATTTATAGCCCTGGGTGCCTACATTAGAAAAACAGAAAGAGCACAAGTGAATGATCTAACACTACAGCTAAAAGCACTTGAGAGGCAACAACAGATGAACCCTAAACGCAACAGACAGGAAGAAATAACAAAAATCAGAGCAGAAATCAATGAAATAGAAACAAAGAAAACAATACAAAAAATCAATGAAGCCAAAAGTTGGTTCTTTGAAAGAATAAACAAGATAGACAGACCTCTAGCCCAGTTAACAAAAAGAAAGAAGGAACAACTCCAAATCAATACAATCTGTGATGAAAAGGGAAATATCACAACGGACAAGGAAAAGATCAAGAAAATTATATGGGAATATTACAAGAACCTATATTCTACCAAGTTTGAAAATCTAGAAGAAATGGATGAATATCTGAAATCTTGGGAATCACCAAAGCTTGGCCAAGAGGAGACCAGCAGCTTAAACAGACCCATAACATATGAAGAAATAGAGGATGTAGTAAGAAGCCTCCCAACTAAAAAAAGCCCAGGCCCAGACGGTTTCACAGCAGAATTCTATAAAACATTTCAAAAAGACCTACAACCATTATTTCTGAAACTGTTTAGAAGTATACAATCAGAGGGAATTCTCCCAAATTCCTTCTATGAAGCCAACATCACTCTATTACCAAAACCAGGCAAAGATCCAACTAAAAAGGAGAATTATAGACCCATCTCCCTCATGAACACAGATGCCAAAATTCTAAACAGAATACTGGCAAATCGCATACAGACCCACATCAAGAAGATCATCCATCATGACCAAGTTGGATTCATACCAGAGATGCAGGGATGGTTCAACATACGAAAATCAATAAACATCATCAAACACATAAACGGAATCAAAGACAAAAACCACACCATCATCTCAATTGATGCTGAAAAAGCCTTTGACAAAATCCAGCATCCCTTCATGCTTAAAGTCCTAGAAGGAATTGGATTGGAGGGATCATTCCTCAATGTAATCAAAGCCATATACAGGAAACCCACAGCCAATATCATCCTAAATGGGGAAATGACGGAAACATTCCCTTTAAAGGTAGGAACTCGGCAAGGCTGCCCCCTATCACCACTCCTCTTCAATATAGTGCTTGAAACACTTGCTAGAGCAATAAGGCAAGAAAAGGATATTAAAGGAGTACTAATTGGAAAAGAGGAAGTCAAACTATCCCTATTTGCTGATGATATGATTGTTTACTTAAGAGATGCAAAAAACTCCACCAGAAAACTCCTAGAAACGATTAACAGCTTCAGCAAAGTGGCAGGATACAAAATTAACCTTAGAAAATCAATGGCCTTTCTTTACACCAAGAACAAGCAACTGGAGAAAGAATTCAAAGAGACCTTCCCACTCACAATAGCCTCAAAAACAATAAGATACCTAGGAACAAACCTAACCAAAGACACCAAAGACCTCTACAACAAAAATTTTAAACCCTTAAAGAAAGAAATTGAAGAAGACCTCAGAAGATGGAAAAACCTCCCATGCTCATGGATTGGGAAAATTAACATTGTAAAAATGTCCATTTTACCAAAACTCTTGTATAGATTTAATGCAATCCCAATCAAAATCCCCAAGAGTTTCTTCACAGGCTTGGAAACAAAAGTTCTTAAATTCATTTGGAGAAACAAAAGACCCCGAATAGCCAAATCAATCCTGAGTGAAAAGAGCTACACAGGAGGGATCTCTATACCAGATTTTAAACTATACTACAGGGCTATAGTCATAAAAACAGCCTGGTACTGGCACAAAAACAGACCTGTTGACCAATGGAACAAAACCGAAGATCCAAATCTGAGCACATACAATTTCAGCCATCTCATATTTGACAAGGGGGCCAAGAAACCACAATGGAGAAAAGACAGCATCTTCAGCAAGTGGTGTTGGCAAAACTGGATCACCACTTGTAGAAGAATGAAATTAAACCCCTACCTCTCACCCTGTACAAAAGTCAACTCCAGATGGATTAAAGACCTCAACGTGAAACCCCAAACTCTGAAGGTGATAGAAGAAAAAGTTGGCAGCAGACTACAAGACATAGGCGTAGGAAAAGACTTCCTAAATCAGACAGCAGCTGCACAAGAATTAAGGTCGACAATTGACAAATGGGACCTCATCAAACTCAAAAGCTTCTGTACATCAAAAGAAACAATCAAGGAAGTGAAGAGAAATCCCACAGAGTGGGAGGAAACCTTCACTGCAGATACATCTGACAAAGCATTGATTTCCAGAATATATAAACTACTCAAAAAACAAAGAAAAAAGAAAACAAACGACCCGCTCAATAGATGGAGCAAAGAACTGAACAGAGACTTCACAAGCGAGGAATTAGAGATGTCTGAGAAACACCTCAAGAACTGCTCAACATCACTAATCATTAAGGAAATGCAAATCAAAACCACTTTAAGATATCATCTTACTCCAGTAAGACTGGCTAGGATCAAGAAAACAAATGATACCAAGTGCTGGAGAGGTTGTGGGGAAAGGGGAACACTCATCCACTGCTGGTGGGAATGTAAACTCGTACAGCCACTATGGAAAGCAGTGTGGAGAACCCTTGGAAGACTTGGAATGAACTTGCCACCCGACCCAGCCATACCACTCCTGGGCATGTACCCTCAAGACTTACGCCACCACAGAGATACATGCACGGCCATGTTTATTGCAGCTCTCTTCACAATAGCAAGGAGCTGGAACCAACCTAAATGCCCCTCAACTGACGAGTGGATAGAGAAAATGTGGTACATCTACACAATGGAGTTCTATGCAGCAGTAAAGAAAGACGACATCACGAGCTTTGCAGGAAAATGGCTGGAGCTAGAGGACATCATGCTGAGTGAAGTAACACAGTCCCAGAAAAACAAACGACGAATGGTATCCCTCATCTGTGGATGCTAGTGCCAATTACCCAGTTGTAAGTATTTCTTGTGTAGGGCCCCCTGAGCTTTTGTCCAAAGCAGTTGGGCGTAATGCATATTGGAAACAACAACAAAAACAACAACAACAACAACAGAAAGGACTGCATCAAAGAACTGACTGAAACAGTGAACTTCTGCTCAAAACAGTCAACTTCCTCATGGAGAATATTGAGAAAGACTGAGAAAGAGATGAAAAGCATGTTTGGCAGAATGCATGAGCTCTTGCGGGGTGGGGGAATGGGTGGGAACACGGGTCTAGATTTGTTAAAAAAATAAAAATAAATTTATGTGAAAAAATATCAGACAAAATACATTTAAAAGTAAAAGTACTCAGAAGAGACAGCGAGCCATTACATCCTTATCAAAGAACAATTAACCATGAAGACATAACAATCATTAATATATATGCACCAAATTCCCAGTGCACTGAACTTTATAAGCACAATTCTGCAGGATGCCAAGACACAGATTATTTCCAGTACATATATATAGTAGTGGATTTCAATATCCCACTAAGCCCTTTGGACAGGTCAACTGGACAAAGAATAAACAGAGAGACATCTGAACTGAATACAATACACCAAACGGACCTCACAGACATCTACTGAATATTCCAGCCAAACACCAGAAAATAAAGTTCTTACTCATCATCCTATGGAATATTCTCCAAAATCAACCACATACTGGGACACAGAAAAAAACTCAACAAATTCAAAAAGATTGAAATGATTTTATGCATTTGATCAGACCACAGTGCAATAAAGATCAATATCAACACCACGATAAGCCCTACTGTCTACAAGTACACGTAGAGACTAAACAAAACACTCCTGAATAATCAATGGGTCAAGGAAGAAATAAAGAAAGAAATAAAAACATTCCTGGAACTAAATGAAAATGACAATAAAACACACCAAAACATATAGGATACTTTAAAAGCAGTCCTATGAGGGAATATTTTAGCCCTGGGGGCCTACATTAGAAAACAGAAACAGCACAAATAAACAATCTACAACTGCAGCTAAAAACACTTGAGAGACAACAACAAATGAACCTAAACCCAACAGACAAAGGAAATAACAAAAATCAGAACAGAAATCAATGAAAAGAAAAAAATATAAAGAATCAAATGAATCCAAAAGTTTGTTCTTTGAAAGGGTAAACAAGATAGACAGACCTAGCCCAGTTAGCGAAAAGAAAGAAAGAGCAACTCCAAATCAGTACAATTTATGTAAAAAGGGGAAATATCACAACAATGAAAAACTTTGATATCAGGGATCTCCCAAGACCACCTGAAGCAAAGGAAGGAGCTGGGTGCTTCAGCCAGGTGGATTGTTTGATTTGATTTCATTGTCTTTGGCCCAATTTGCTCGTGTGGCTGTGGAGGCATGGTTGTCCTCCCAGCTGGTATAAAATGTGGGTTTGTGTGAGTCTTGAGATCAGGGATCTCCCAAGACTACCTGAAGTACAGGTAAACAGCAACACCCTCCCCAACTGAGATTGCTGAAGGAGTGTACAAGTGGATTCTTTGGAGAACCTTCAGAACAGAAAGGGAAGAGTGAGTTAAACTTCCAATAGAAAGACTAAAGCTCAGACAAGTCAGCATTCCATAAGCAAGGAGAAAAGCATAAAAACAACTCAATCAAACAAACAACAAAGGCATCTGAAGGAGGAAAGCAAAACATGATGAACAGGCATTTGGGATTCACATTGGAATACAGGCAAAGACAAACCCATATGCCAAGAAAATGAAGAAGAGAAAACATGGGAAAGGTGAAGGATAATTCCACACCAAGCTCTACCAACCCTGTGGAAGATTCCTACAGTGGGATCCCCCTGGGGATGGCCCAGGACATAGATATTAGAAGTACAATTGTGAACATACTTAAAGAAGTCCAAGACTGTAAAAAGCAAATCAAAGAATTAAGAAAAGAAAATGAAAAACTCAAGAAGGACCTAGAGAGAGAGAGAGAGAGAGAGAGAGAGAGAGAGAGAGCGAGAGAGAATGGCAAACTCCAGAAGGAAGTGGAAACACTGAAAAGATCCCATGTGGAAAAAGTAAAGGAAACCAACCAGCAAAGCAAAGAGCTACAGGAAGAGATTGACAAGCTCCAAAAGTAAGTGGAAATACTAAAGAAATCAGAAGATGAAATGAAAAAGGAAATCAAACACTCATCCAATCAAGAGGAAAGGAATGGAAAAAGCTGCAGAAGCAGAATGTAGGAAGCAGAACAAAGAATATCAGACCTGGAAGATAACACAGAACAGCTAAAAACCTCAAGTAAATATTATGAAAAATTTAAAAATACACAAAAGTGGAACAACCAGGAACCGTGGGACACTATGAAAAGATCAAAACTCCACATCATAGGAATAGAGGAAGAAGAAGAAGAATCCCAAGAGAATGGTATTGATCAGATTTTCAACAGAATAATAGATGAAAATTTCTCCAAACTAAAAAAAAAAAGACAAACCAATACAAACACAAGAAACACATAGAACTCCAAATAGACAAGATCAGAAAAGAGACTCTCCATGCCATATCATAGTTAAAACGCTAGACGCCCAAACCAAAGACAAAATCCTTAAAGCCACAAGAGAAAAATGACAAGTGACCTGTAAGGGGAAACCTATCAGAATTACAACTGACTTCTCAATGCAAACTATGAAAGCAAGAAGAATGTGGAGCAAAGCATTCCCAGTGTTAAAGGACTAGAGATGTCAACACAGGTTATTATACCCAGCAAAAATGGCGATTATAGTTGAAGGAGAGAGAAAAATCTTCCATGACATAAACCAGATGAAAGAATAGATGTCTAGAAAGCCAACCCTTCAGAGAATACCTGAAGCAATTCAAAGGACAGAAGAAAGGAGCAACCAACCCCAGGCACCTACAAAGAGAAATCAATAAAAGCATAACTGCAGAAGTAGAAACCTAAACCAAAACTGCAAAAGGATAATAAGGTGAAAGGAAGCAACACAAACCTATCAGTCATAACCTTAAATATTAATGGACTAAATCCCCCAACCAAAAGACAAAGACTGGGAGATTGGATTAGGAAACAGAACCTAATTGATATGCTGTCTAAATAAACGCATCTTACCTTCAAAGAGAGGCACCACCTTAAAGTGAAAGGATGGAAAAAATATTCCAAGCAAATGGTACCAAAAAGAAAGCAGGTGTTGCTATTTTAAGATCAGACAAAATAGACTTCAAAGTAAAAGAAATCAGAAGAGACAAAGAAGGCCATTACATTTTCATCAAAGGAACAATTCACCACAAAGATTTCACAATTATAAATATATATGCACCAAATTCTGGTGCACCAAACTTTATAAAGACAATTCTCCAGGACCACAAGCCACAGATTAACTCCAGTACACTCATAGTAGGGACATCAAACTACACTGAACCCTTTGCACAAGTCAACAGGACAAAGAATAAACACAGAGACATCTGAACTGAACGATATGATACACCAAGTGGACTTCACAGACATCTACCAAATATTCCACACTAATACCAGATAATATACTTTCTACTCAGCACCCCACGGAACATTCTCCAAAATCAACCACATACTGGGACACAGAAGAAACCTCCACAAATATAAAAAGATTGAAATAATTTCATTCATTCTATCAGACCACAGAGCAATAAAGCTCAATATCAACACCAGGATAAGCCCTACTATCTACAAGAACGCATGGAGACTAAACAACACACTCTTGAATAATGAGTGAGTCAAGGAAGAGATAAAGAAAGAAATAAAAGCATTCCTGGAACTGAATGACAATGATGATACAACCCAAAAAACCTATGGGATACTTTAAAAGCAGTCCTAAGAGGGAAGTTTATAGCCCTGGGTTCTTACATTAGAAAAACAAAAAGAGCACAAGTGAACAATCTAACACTGCAGCTAAAAGCACTTGAGAGGCAACAACAGATGAACCCTAAACGCAACAGACAGGAAGAAATAACAAAAATCAGAGGAGAAATCAATGAAATAAAAACAAAGAACACAATACAAAAAAAATCAATGAATCCAAAAGGTGGTTCTTTGAGAGAATAAACAAGACAGACATACCTCTACCCAGTTAACCAAAAGAAAGAAGGAACAACTCCAAATCAATGCAATCCATGATGAAAAGGGAAATACAACAGACAAGGAAAAGATCCAGAAAATCATATGTGAATAATTCAAAAACCTATACTCTACCAAGTTTGAAAACCTAGAAGAAATGGATGAATATCTGAAATCCTGGGAACCAACAAAGCTCAACCAAGAAGAGATTGACAGCTTAAACAGGCCCATAATATATGAACTTGAAGATGTAATAAGAAACCTACCAACTAAAAAAAATCCCAGGCCCAGATGGTTTCACGGCAGAATTCTATGAAACATTTCAAAAAGACAACAATTATTACTCAAATTGTTTAGAAGGATACGAACAGAGGGAATTCTCCCAAATTCCTTCTATGAGGCCAGCATCACTCTTTTACCAAAACCAGGCAAAGATGCAACTAAAAAGGAGAACTATAGACCCATCTCACTAATGAACATAGGTGCCAAAATTCTAAACAGGATACCGGCAAATCACATACAGATGCAAATCAAGAAGAACATCCATCATGACCGAGTTGGATTCATACCAGAGATGCAGAGATTGTTCAACATACAAAAATCAATAAACATCATCAAGCACATAAATGGAATGAAAGACAAGAACCACACCATCTTCTCAATTGATGCTGAAAAAGCCTCTGACAAAATCCAGCATCCCTTCATGCTTAAAGTCCTAGAAGGAATTGGATTGGAGGGATCATTCCTCAATGTAATCAAAGCCATATACAGGAAACCCACAGCCAATATCATCCTAAATGGGGAAATGACGGAAACATTCCCTTTAAAGGTAGGAACTCGGCAAGGCTGCCCCCTATCACCACTCCTCTTCAATATAGTGCTTGAAACACTTGCTAGAGCAATAAGGCAAGAAAAGGATATTAAAGGAGTACTAATTGGAAAAGAGGAAGTCAAACTATCCCTATTTGCTGATGATATGATTGTTTACTTAAGAGATGCAAAAAACTCCACCAGAAAACTCCTAGAAACGATTAACAGCTTCAGCAAAGTGGCAGGATACAAAATTAACCTTAAAAAATCAATGGCCTTTCTTTACACCAAGAACAAGCAACTGGAGAAAGAATTCAAAGAGACCTTCCCACTCACAATAGCCTCAAAAACAATAAGATACCTAGGAACAAACCTAACCAAAGACACCAAAGACCTCTACAACAAAAATTTTAAACCCTTAAAGAAAGAAATTGAAGAAGACCTCAGAAGATGGAAAAACCTCCCATGCTCATGGATTGGGAAAATTAACATTGTAAAAATGTCCATTTTACCAAAACTCTTGTATAGATTTAATGCAATCCCAATCAAAATCCCCAAGAGTTTCTTCACAGGCTTGGAAACAAAAGTTCTTAAATTCATTTGGAAAAACAAAAGACCCCGAATAGCCAAATCAATCCTGAGTGAAAAGAGCTACACAGGAGGGATCTCTATACCAGATTTTAAACTATACTACAGGGCTATAGTCATAAAAACAGCCTGGTACTGGCACAAAAACAGACCTGTTGACCAATGGAACAAAACCGAAGATCCAAATCTGAGCACATACAATTTCAGCCATCTCATATTTGACAAGGGGGCCAAGAAACCACAATGGAGAAAAGACAGCATCTTCAGCAAGTGGTGTTGGCAAAACTGGATCACCACTTGTAGAAGAATGAAATTAAACCCCTACCTCTCACCCTGTACAAAAGTCAACTCCAGATGGATTAAAGACCTCAACGTGAAACCCCAAACTCTGAAGGTGATAGAAGAAAAAGTTGGCAGCAGACTACAAGACATAGGCGTAGGAAAAGACTTCCTAAATCAGACAGCAGCTGCACAAGAATTAAGGTCGACAATTGACAAATGGGACCTCATCAAACTCAAAAGCTTCTGTACATCAAAAGAAACAATCAAGGAAGTGAAGAGAAATCCCACAGAGTGGGAGGAAACCTTCACTGCAGATACATCTGACAAAGCATTGATTTCCAGAATATATAAACTACTCAAAAAACAAAGAAAAAAGAAAACAAATGACCCGCTCAATAGATGGAGCAAAGAACTGAACAGAGACTTCACAAGCGAGGAATTAGAGATGTCTGAGAAACACCTCAAGAACTGCTCAACATCACTAATCATTAAGGAAATGCAAATGAAAACCACTTTAAGATATCATCTTACTCCAATAAAACTGGCTAGGATCAAGAAAACAAATGATACCAAGTGCTGGAGAGGTTGTGGGGAAAGAGGAACACTCATCCACTGCTGGTGGGAATGTAAACTCATACAGCCACTATGGAAAGCAGTGTGGAGAACCCTTGGGAGACTTGGAATGAACTTGCCACTTGACCTAGCCATACCACTCTTGGGCATGTACCCACAAGACTCATCTTACCGCAGAGATACATCCACAGCCATGTTTATTGCAGCTCTCTTCACAATAGCAAGGAGCTATAACCAACCCAAGTGTCCCTCAACTGAGGAGTGGATAGAGAAAATGTGGTACATCTACACAATGGAGTTCTATGCAGTGGTAAAGAAAGATGACATCAAGAGCTTTGCAAGAAAATGGCTGGAGCTAGAAGATATGCTGAGTGAAGTAACAGAGTCCTAGAAAAACAAACGACAAATTGCATCCCTCATCTATGGATGCTAGCACCAATTACCTAGTTGTATGGCAAACTGAGCAATGTCAATGTGATCTGAAAACAACTGTGCTCTTATTTTGTGAATCCCTTAAAAATATAATAAATAAAAAAGAAAAAATTCCAGAAAATCATATGGGACAACTTTAAAAACCTATACTCTACTAAATTTCTTAAGAGGAATGGATGAATAACTCAAATCCTGGAAATCAACAAACATTAACCAAGAAGAGACTGACAGCTTAAACAGACCCATAATATTAGAGGGAATTGAAAACTTAATTAAAAATCTTCCCAACTAAAAAAGCCCAGACCCAGAGGTTTACATGGCAGAATTCTATAGAACATTTAAAGAAGACTTACAACCATTACTACTCAAACTGTTCAGGATAAAAACAGAGGGAAATCTTCAAAGTCTTTCCTTCTTTTTTAAGTAGTATTTGTTTTTTTATTTTATTTATTTATTTTCTATGTGTATGAATGTACTGTCTGCATGTAGGTTTGTGCACCCATGTCATGCAATGCTGCAGAAGTCAGAAGAGGGTGTCGGATCCCGTGAAACTGGAGTTCTCCTGGAATTGGACTTACAGATGGTTCTCAGCTGTCATGTGGGTTCTAAGGATCAAACCCAGGTCCTCTGCAAGAGCAGTCGGCACTCGTAACTGCTAGGCTATCTCTCCAGCCCCTTCTAAAATCTTTCTATGAAGCCAGCATCTCTCTAACACCAAAACCAGGCAAAAATACACCCAAAAAAGAGAACTATAGTCCCATCTCATTAATGAACATAGATGCAAAAATTCTCAACAAAATACTTGGAAATTGCATACAGATCAACATCAAAAAGATTATCCATCATGACCAAGCTGGATTCATACCAAAGATGCAGGTATGGTTCAAAATATGAAAATCAATAAATATCATAAAATACATAAATGGTCTGAAAGACAAAATCACAAAATCATCTCAATTGATGAAGAAAATGCCTTCAAAAAAAATCCAGCATCCCTCTATACTTAAAACCTTAGAGGGAATTGGATGGGAGAGATCATTCCTCAACATAATCAAAGCCATATACAACAAACCCACAGCCAACATCATCCTAAATGGAGAAAACTTAGAAGCATTCCCCTTAGAGGCAAGAACTCAGCAAGGCTGTCTCCTGTCTCCACTCCTCTTCAATATAGTGCTTGAAACACTTGCTAAGGCAATAAGGCAAGAAAGGGAAATTAAACGAGTACTAACTGGAAAAAAGGAAGTCAAACTATCCCTTTTTGCAGATGATATGATAATTTACCTAGAGGATGCTAAAACATTCACCAGAAAACTCCTAGAAGCAGTTAAAAGTTTCAGTAAAGTGGTAAGATATTAAATTAACCTAGAAAAATCAGTAGAATTTTTTATACCAACAACAGGCAACTAAGGAAGGAATATAAGGAGACCTTATAACTCACAGTAGCCTCAAAAACAATAAAATACCTAGGAACAAACCTAATCAGAGACACCAAAATGTGTACAACAAAAAATTTAAACCCCTGAAGAAGGAGATTGAAGAAGACATCAGAAGATGGAAAGATCTCCCATGTTCATGGATTGGAAAAATTAATATAGTAAAAAAATACCCATTCTACCCAAATTAATATACAGAGTCAATATAATCCTAATTAAAATCCCCAAGAGCTTCTTCACATACTTGAGAAAAAAATCCATAAATTGATATGGAAAAACAAAAGACCCTAATAGCCAAAGCAACCTTGAGTGAAAAGAGCAATACAGAGGGAATCACTACACCATACTTCAAGGTATATTACATGGCTTTAGTCCTAAAAAGAGCCTGGTACTGGCACAAAAACAGACCTGTAGACCAATGAAACAAAAAAGAAGATCCAAACTTGAGCACATGCAATTTCAGCCACCTCATATTTGACAAAGGACCCAAGAAGACACATGGAGGAAAGATAGCATCTTCAGCAAATGGTGTTTGCAAAACTGGATCACCCACTTGTAGAAGAATAAAATTAAATCCCTACCACTCACCCTGTACAAAAATCAACTCCAAATGGACTAAAGGCTTCAACATGAAACCCCCAACTCTGAAGGTGGTAGAAGAAAACTTTGGCAGCAACCTACAAGACAAAGGCATAGGGAAACACTATCTAAATCAGACAGCAGCTGCACAGGAAATAAGGTCAAAAACTGACAAGTGGGACCTCATTAAACACAAAAGCTTCTGTACAGCAAAAGAAACAATCAGGAAAGTGAAGAGAAAACCCACAGAGTGGGATGAAATCTTCACCACTGATAATCTGACAGAGCATTAACTTCCAGAATCTATAAACTACTCAAAAACAAAAAACTAAGAAAACAAATGACTCGTTCAAAAGATGGAGCAAAGAGCTGAACAGAGACGTCACAAGTGAGGAAATAGAGATGGCTGAGAAACATCTTAAAAAGTGTTCAACATCACTAATAATTAAGGAAATGCAAATTAAAACCACTTTAATATATCATCTCACTCTGATAAGGCTGGCTAGGATCTAGAAAACAAATGGTACCCAACTGGAGAAGTTTTGGGGAAAGGGGAACACTTGTCCACTGCTGGTGGGAATGTAAACTCATATAACCACTATGGAAAGCAGTATGGAGAACCCTTAAAAAGACTCAAAATGACCCTACCACCTGACCCAGTCATACCACTCCAGGGTATATATGCATAGGACTCATCCTACCACAGAGATACTTGCACTTTGAAGTTCATTGGAGCTCTCTTCACAATAGCGAAGAGCTGGAACCAACCCAAGTGCCCCTCAACCAACTAGTGGATAGAGAAAATGTGGTACATCTACACCACGGAATTTTATGCAGTGGTAAAGAAAGATGGCATCATGAACTTTGCAGATAAATGGATGGAACTAGAAGCTATTATGCTAAGTGAAGTAACGCAGTCCCAGAAAAACAAAGGACAAATGGTATCCCTCATTTGTGGATGCTAGCACCAAGTACCCAGTTGTAAGGTAAACTGAGCAACGTTAATAGTATATTCCTCTTTTTCTGAAAGCAACTGTGTTCTTATATTGTGAATCCCTTAACAGGCCCTGGAATTAACATAGCACTTATTTTTGGACTTTGTAATCTTGGTATATTGATGGAGGGTATGTAGGCATATTTTGGAGTAATATAAATTTAAAGGGGAAAAATGTGAATCCTGCAATATGATTTGAAAAGAAAATAGAATTTATCTTCAGATGAAATAATTTTAGCATAGGTGTGTGTGTGTGTGTGTGTGTGTGTGTATGTGTGTGTGTGTGTGTGTGTGTAGTGATACATATGATGAAGCAATACAAATTGGAGGGAACAACAGCAACAAAAGAACTGGGACAAAGAACCAACTGAAACAGTAAAGTCCTCCCCAAAACAATAATCTGCTTTGAAAAACTTTAAAAAGGCCAGGCATGGTTGTTGTATTAGTCACTTTTCTGTTGCTGTGATAAAGCACCATGACCAAGGAACTTATAAAAGGAAGAGTTTATTTGAGCTTACGATTGGTGGTTCCAGGGAATTAGAGTCCATTGTGGCGGAAGGCGTGGCGGCTGGATCTGGAGCAGCAAACCGAGGGTCACATCTCGCAATGAGCATAGGAAACAGACAGAGGGCGACTGTAGACCATGAGGCTTGTTAAAACTCACTAAGCCTGCCCCCCAACAACGCACTTCCTCACCACGGCCCCACCTTCTAAGACCTCCAAAAACAGTGCCACCAACTGGAGACACATGTCTGAATACCTAGAGCTTATGGAGGACACTCATCCAAACCACTTCCCTGGCCCTCATAGGCTCCTGACCATATAAAATGCAAAATGCATTTAGTCCAACCTTAAAAGTCCCCATAGTCTTTACCAGTTTCAATGCCATTCAAAAGTCCACAGTCCAAAGTCTCTTCTGAGACTCAGGCCAATCTTGTTAACTGTAAGCTCCTGGAAAATCAAGACAAATTACATACTCCCAATGTACAGTGGAACCGAATACATATTCCCATTCCAAAAGGGAGGAATAGAGGCATAGTGAGGAAATACCAGACCAAAACAAGACCGAAAACCAGCAGGACAAACACCAAGTCCAGTAGCTCCACATGCAACTTCTGGGACTTGACTTCCAAAGGGCTTAGATGGCTCAGCTCTTCCAGCTTTGCTTGCAACATACATTTTTTTCTTAGGCCAGTACCACTCCCTATATGTAGCTCTCCTTGGCAAATATCTCACAGGTCTGGCATCTCGAATGTCTTCTTGTGGTCTCCACTGCCAACCAGGCTTCACATTCACAGCTTGATGCAATGGCCTATCAGGGCCTACGTTATGCCGGGACACCCCTGCTGTGCTCTACCTGACGTTAGCAGCTCTCTGAAACCATGGAGGAAGAACTGATGACCCCTTCACTCTTACAAACTTCATACCTCTAAAGCCAGCACCACGTGAATGAAACTGCCGAGTTTGGCTGCAATTTTGGGGTGGACCCTGGCCTATTTCAATCACATTTGCAACTTTTCTCTGCCCTGGACTTGCTGGAGGATTAGCTGGGTATGGTCTTGCCCTGGAGGTACTGATTCTTTTGTTTGTAAATTTCGAGGCCCTTCCTTAATCACTTTAATCTCCTTATGAAAGGAAGCCTCTCCTTCACATGCCTTGGCCCCACCTTTAATCTTCCTAGTGCATTTTTCAGATCCAAACTGTATGATCTGCATTTCTTTCTGCCCCATCTGCTCTTTTTCACTGTAGATCTGTATAATATTCACCATTAAAAGCCATGCCACCATTTCTACATTAGGCTGTCTTGAAATATACTCTGCCAAAGACATCAGTCCATTGCTTTTCAACTTAGCATCAGACAAGCATCTGGGCTGTGGGCAAACTGCTGCCAGACTCTATCAAAATATCCCGGTTGGGGCTGGAGAGATGGCCTAGCGGTTAAGAGCGCCGACCGCTCTTGCAAAGGACCCGGGTTCGATCCCCAGCACGCACATGGTGGCCGAGAACCATCTGAAACTCCAATTCCAGGAGAACTCCAGTTCCAGGGGAATCTGAGACCCTCTTCTGACCTCTGCGGCATTGCATGACACGGGTGCGCAGACTTGCATGCAGACAGTACATTTATACACATACAGAAAAAAAAAAAAATATCCCGGTTGCTGCCTAAGTCTTTATTTTCCTCTGGAACTACATTTTTTGCAGCCATACTTTCTTCCAGGCTTCTACTAAAATGGCCCCTTAAGCTCTGCTTACAGTAGTCAACAGCTTTTCTAGCCCAAAGTTCCAAAGTCTTCCACATTTCTCCAAGCATCCACATGGTCAGGTTCTTCACAGCCAACAGCCCACTCTCTGGTAACAAATTACTGTATTAGTCACTTTTCTGTTGCTATGATAAAGCACCATGACCAAGGAACTTATAAAAGGAAGAGTTTATTTGAGCTTACGATTGGCGGTTCCAGGGAATTAGAGTCCATTGTGGCAGGAGGCATGGCGGCTGGATCTGGAGCAGCAAACTGAGGGTCACATCTCGCAATGAGCACAGGAAGCAGAGAGAGGGTGACTGTAGACCACAAGGCTTGTTAAAACTCACTAAGCCTGCCCCCCAACAACGCACTTCCTCAGCACAGCCACACCTTTTAAGACCTCCAAAAACAGTGCCACCAACTGGAGACAAATGTCTGAATACCTAGAGCCTATGGGGGGCACTCATCCAAACCACCACAGTTGTGCATGCCTTTAATCCTAGCACTCTGGAAGCAGAGGCAGTGAGTTCAAGGCCAGCCTGGTCTACAGAGTGAGTTCTAGGACAGCCAGAGCTACAGGGATACCCTGTCTCAAAAAGACCAAAAAAGAAAAAATAAAACACAAAACCCAAAAAAACAAGAACAGCAAAAAAAAATTTTTTAAGGCCCAGAAAAAGGTACAAGGCAGGTATAGCAGAATGCATGAACTTGGGTTGATTGAGAGGCATGGAAAGGTAAAAGAGTGTAAATTGGATTCAGAAATTACATATGAAATGCACAAAACTTCAATAAAATATTTTTTAAAGTATGGAAGGAAATAATATTCCCTTTACTATTAGAATGTGTGAAAATAAGGTCACTATCAGCTTGAGAAGACCATTGTCAGACATAGACACTTTTTTGTATCCATCCTGGCTGCTTTTTTCTTCTCTGTCTTTTTCAGACAGGCTATCCCTGTAGCTCTGGCTGGCCATGAACTCAATATGTAGACCCAGCTGGCTTTGTTCCACCTGGCCCTGACTCTTGAATGCCTTTTAAATTTACTTTTATTTGTATTTTATGTACATGAGTGTTTGGTCTGCATACAGGTACACAGTGTGAGTGGAGCATCCATGCCCACTAGACCAGGGTTACTGAGTCAGTGGGTGCCCTGTGGGTGCTGGAAGGGACCAGATTCTTTGTGGAGCAGTGTGCTCCTAAACCCGATCCATCTCTCAGTCCTCCCAATCCTCAAGTTGTCCTGGAAGCTGTGTCTGCCATGCCTGGCCTGGCCTTTCTCTACACAGAAGCCAAGTGCAAGGCTCTTTTAATTCAAGTTTTGTGCTTTTCATACAACATTCGAACATTTTTAAATAAAGCAAAAATCCATACAGGTTTTAATTTCTTTATACACATGGGGAATGCTTGTCAATACACTGAATCAAATGTGCTATGTCAGTTCTCCCAATTTTTATGAACCTAAGAAGGTTTTTGAAATTTCATTACTTATGAATTGCATTAATGTTCTCTGAGATGTAAGATCATAACAGGATAATAAATTATGTAAGATCATATCAGGATGATAAATTATTTCTTAAGGCTTCTCTGTATCTACTGTGAACATGTCATGATTCTGTCATTTCCTTTGATAAAGTGATTTATTTGTCAGGTAGTTATAGTTGAAAGGTTGTTCAGGTTTGATTTCTGTTTAAGTAGTTCATGGGTTTATATGGAGGATGTGTGATTGGGTGCAATAATTAAACATATTTTGATTTTTTTCTTCTTTGTGCATTTTTTATTAGGTGAGTAGTCAATGTGTCTTCAAGGTTTTAAGTCTTTGAATTTATTTATATTTGTAGAATAAATTGGGAAAATCATTTAAGTTATATTTTCATAGAATTGCCTCTTAATTCATATGGTAAACCAATAAATTCAAGCGTCATTACAGATAACTAGTTTAGAAAGACTAGAATCCAAAATATTACTGTGATAGAAACTATTTGAAGTTTCATCTTTTCATGTGCTCGTAAGAATTGTTTTCCTGGGGCTGGAGAGATGGCCTAGTGGTTAAGAGCGCCAACTGCTCTTGCAGAGGACCCGGGTTTGATCCCCAGAACCCACATGGCGGCTGAGAACCGTCTTTAACTCCAGTTCCAGGGGAATCCAACACCATCTTCTGACCTCCCTGGCATTGCATGACACAGATGCACAAACCTACATGCAGACAGTATATTCATACACATAAAAAATAAATAAATAAAAATTTAAAAAATCAAGAAAAAAAAAGAATTGCTTTCCTTATATCTCTTTTAAATTTTGAGTAATAATTTATTTATTAGCAGAATTTTTCCAATATGCTAAATATGATCACTCAGACATGCTGTTAGGATCCAAGAATCACACAGAAACACACACAAGCCCAGGTATAATCTTGGAAACAAAATTTATTTAGAAAGAGAATTTAGAAGAGAAGCCAAATCAGATAGGTAATTCATGAGGGCCAATTCAGCCTCCACTCAGGGAAGAGAAGGTGACCCAGACTGTCTGTTACAGAGAGCTTTTAAGGACAAAAACCACACACACACACACACACACACACAAATCACAAATAAGGGGGGGTTTCTTTTGAAACACAATTGCAAGGCTTTGGAAGCACAAAAGGAGCAGTGGTGAACTTTAAGCTGATTGGTTGTGTTTAGCAGTGTGAAGCCCCTTGGAGAGGAATGCACTCCTTAAGGGGTGGAGAAGCACTCTCCTCAGGATTTGAGAAAGTTCATCCTGACCTCAGATACCTCTGGGAACTGGGAGTCAGAGGCAGGGTAGCAGGAAATGTGCTCTTGTGATTGTGGTCAGAACAGGAGAGGTAGTCCAGAGTGCAGTTGTGCTCATGGGAAGAGGTAACCATGGGAACCAGACCTGCTTCAACTAAAGACTTGCTCCTGCTCAGTTAACCCCTTCCTTTCAGGTTACTGATTAACTCTTCCTTTCTAATCTGTTTCCAACAACGGAATAAGGATTTCCTGTATTTTGGTGATATTGAAGCATTAATACATATATAAATAATTTTTTCAAAGATTGAAAATATTTTAATCTTCCATAAAAATACAAAAATTAAATCTGACAATTTTCTCTACTATTATAACACATAGCTCAATTAAATATTGTGCAATTTCCTTTTGTACATTTCATCAAATTCCTATCTGTCTATATGTTTACATATCTGTTATATGTGGCTCACATTTTCTATAAAAGGTAAATATTTTATCATTCTAATCCTCAAATTATCTATATGCATGCTGTTATTCATTTTTCTGTTTGACCAATCATTTAAAACTGGTTATTGTACAAAGTTTCTTCAATGTTTTACCTTCAAGATGCACTGCAGTTCTTAATAAATGGATATAATTAATAAAGTAATTGAGATATATATGCAATAAAAAAATTTGAGGGCCAAGCATGGCAGCACACACCTTTAATCCAAGCACTTGGGAGGCAGAGGCAGGTAGATGTCTGTGAGTTCAAGGCCAACCTGGTCTACATAGAGAGTTCCAGGACAGCTGGGGCTACAGAGAGACCCTATCTCAAAAAGACAAAAAAAAAAAAAAAGAAAAGAAAGAAATTAGAGAAGTATATGGAATCCTTTCCATTTACAATAG
>VZQC01005504.1:415109-445528 GCA_009823505.1 Rhizomys pruinosus | reverse complement strand
CATTCTGACCTCCACGGCATTGCACGACACGGGTGCACAAACCTACATGCAGACAGTACATTCATACACATACAAAAATAAATAAAATTAAAAAAAAAAAAAAGAAAAGCAGTGTGGAAAACTCTCAAGAAATGAAATGAGCCTACCACCTGACCCAGTCATACCACTCCTGGGTATATACCCACAAGACTCATTCTATCACAGAGAACAATACAAATGGGAGGGAACAACAACAAAAAAAAACTGGATCAAAGAACTGACTGAAACAGTTAACTTCTGCCCAAACAATAAACCTCTGCAGAAGAAAACTTTTAAAAGACTGAGAAAAAGATGCAAGACATATATGGCAGAATGTATGAACTTGGATGGGGTGGGGTGCATGGAAAAGGAAGTGTCTAAACTGGACTGAGAAATGATGTATGAAACACACAATATACCAATAAAGATATTCTATTAAAAAATAAAAATAAAGGTGGGCGTGGTGGTGCACGCCTTTAATCCTAGCACTTGGGAGGCAGAGGCAGGAGGATCTTTGTGAGTTCAAGGCCAGCCTGATCTACAGACTGAGTTCCAGGACAGCTGGGGCTACAGAGAGACCCTGTCTCAAAAAGACCCCCAAAAAATAAATAAATAAAAATAAAAATGAATAAAATGCAAAAACAAATTTTTAAAACTTACGATTCATATGGAAAAAGAAAAGACCCCCAATAGCCAGAACAACACTAAGCAAAAAGAGTAATGCAGGGGAAATTACTCTACCAGATTTTAATCTCTAATACAGAGCTATAGTTATAAAAGCAGCATGGTACTGGCATTAAAATGGACCCATAGATTAATGGAATAAAATCAAAGACCCAAACTTGATTGCATACAATTTCAGCCATCTTATATTTGACAGAGGAGCCAAAAACACTCAATGGAAGAAAGGTAGCATCTTCAGCAAATTGTGCTGACAAAACCGGATCACCACTTGTAGAAGAATGAAACTAAACCCCTAATTTTCATTTTGTACAAAAGTCAAATCTAAATGGATCAAAGAACTCAATGTGAAACCTGAAACTCTGAGCATGTTAGATAATATAGGCAGTACCTACAACATATAAATATAAATAAAGACTTTCTTTTTTTATTAATTATTTTTTTATTTATTTCTGTATGTGTATGAATGTACTGCCTGCATGCAAGTCTGTGCACCCATGTCATGCAATGCCGCGGAGGTCAGAAGAGGGTATTGGATTCCCCTGGAACTGACTTTCTAAATCAGACATCAGTTGCACAGGAACTAAGGTCAACAATCAACAATGTGACCTTATTAAACTAAAAGCTTCTGTATAGCAAAAGAAACAATAAAATAAGTGAAGAAAAAAATCCACAGACCGGGAGGGAATCTTCACCAGTGATACATCTGACAGAGGTTTAACATCCATAATATATAAACTACTCAAAAAACAAAGGTCCAAGAAAATAAATGATCCAATTAAAACATGGGCTAAAGATCTGAATGGAGACTTCTCAAGAGAAGAACATAGAAGGCTCAGAAACACCTTAAAAAAAACTGTTCAACATCATTAGTCATTAAGGAAATGCAAATGAAAAACACATTAAGATTTCATCATACAGCAGTAAGATTAGCTATGATCAAGAAAACAAATAAGGCTAATTGTTGGAGAGGGTGTGGAGAAAGGGGAACACTTATTTACTACTGGTGGGATTGCAAACTCATGCAGCCCCTATGGAAAGCAGTGTGGAGAAATCCTGAAGACTAAAAATAAAGCTACCATTTGACCCAATGATACCACTCCTAGGTATATACCCAAAGGATGCATACTATAGCAGAGATACATGCACGGCCATGTTTATTGCTGCTCTTTTCACAATAACGAAGAGCTGGAAGTAGCCCAAATGTCCGTCAACTGATGAGTGGAAAATGAAGATGTGGTACATTTAAACAATGGAGTTCTATGCAGCAGTGAAAAAGGATGACTTCATGAACTTTGTAGGCAAATGGATGGAACTGGAGGCTATTATGCTGAGTGAGCTGACACAGTCTCAGAAAAACAAATGACAGATGTTATCCCTCATTTGTGGTTTCTAAGACCAAATCCCTATGTGTAAGTTAAAATGAGTAACTGGTCAGTAAAGATAATATCAAAATAATTGCTGTTGACATAGAAATACCTTGGAATATATGTCTATTCTTTCACATGTAAGATTTAAGACAATGTAAAGTTGAGAACAATTAAGGGATGAAATAATTTCAACAAGTCAAGTTATTGTCACTTATATCATGGTACATAATGTCTATATTAAAAGTAACTAATGGGATCACAAATACATAATATCTTTTTTTTTTCTTTTTTTTTTCAAAATTTTTTTTTTAATTTTTATTTATTTATTTATTTTTATGTGTATGAATGTATTGTCTGCATGCAGGTCTGCGCACCCGTGTCGTGCGATGCCGCGGAGGTCAGAAGACGGTCTCGGATTCCCCTGGAACTGGAGTTCTCCTGGAACCAGAGTCACAGACGGTTCTTAGCCGCCATGTGGGTGCTGGGGATCGAACCCGGGTCCTCTGCAAGAGCGGTCGTCGCTCTTAACCACTAGGCCATCCCTCCAATTTAATGTTCTACTAAGTACATATGGCCTTTCTCTCTACTTACTGTTTACACTCCTTTGAAACCTGAGGCAAGGTTTTTGGTAACCTACTTGCTGATAAATAAATTGTTGCGTATGTTAAGAATGCTAAATCACAATAGGGTTCCTGATCCTTAAGAATAGTAGTTAATTTAATGGAATGATTGCTTCTGTTCCAGGGTGTGATTCATTTCTGCATTTAGATATGTATTACATGTAAGATACTTGACAACTAGGTAAAACATTTTTGGTGTGACAGACAGGCTTTTTGCCAAACCTGTGTAAAACATCTCTGAACATATGGAGAAAATTGATCATAGAAAACCTGTGCGTTCAAAGACATGAAACACAGCTTTTCAACATTCCAATATGGAATGAAGACTCGTGTCTCTCCAAGGATCCTATAAATCTTCAGTGCCAGATGGGGACTGCTGAGACATCCAACTTTTGGACTGAGCTACTAATGGAGTTTCAGCTTCTTTAGAGTATGGACTGCCATTGTTGGACTACCCAGGCTGTATCATGGAGTCCAGTACAGGAAGATCAAGACAGGACATGATGCTTTACTGGACCTCATTTGGTGATCACGGGAAGGGAAAACCTCAGTGTGGAGCACAAGGGCAGAACTGATGGTGGTTTGGGCTTGCCAAGGAGGAGACTTCAAACATGACATCTTTCAGCCTAACAAAGAAAAAAATCATAAGCTGAAGATGCTAAAATCTACGATATATGTGGCAGGTATAAATGAATATTTTGAAGTGAGGTATATTAGAAGGAATAACAACAACAAGACTGGGTCAAAGAACTGACTGAAATGGTGAACTTCTGCTAAAAACAGTTAACTTCTGCATCAAGAATTTTGAGAGAGACTGAGAAAAAAATGAAAAAACTGTTTGGCAGAATGCATGAACTCTGGTGGGGTGGGGGGGCAAGGAGGAGGGCATGGGTCTAGATTTGATTTGAAAATTTATATGAAATGCACAAAGCTTCAATAAAATATTGGCTTTGAAAAAAAAATAAAACCTATGCCAAGACTTGCAAGGACATCTCAAAGTTTCTACTTTATAGTAGTATGCTTAAAACAACTGGTAAACCTATATATATGGGAATAAATATTGAAGACTTATTAAATTTTATACCAGGGGTAAATCTCTTTGTAAATGTTATTAAGTCTCATGGCATTAACTAAGAGCCTCCTATATAAAATAAAAATGGATGTTTATTTCAAGAATAGATAATAATAACATGCCTAAGTTAATTAAGGATACAGAATTGTTCATAATTTTCATTCCACTCCTAACTTGTACTGGAATCCCAGATACAAGTATTAGATTAAATAGACACAAACGTTCTCCATGTTTCCCTGTATTATACAAGTGTTTACTCTGACATTTCTTTTGCCTGTAACATGACAATTTGGCTCAGGAAAAGCTGGGTTCTGCCTCCTTGAACTAGCAGTATGCAGTTCAAAAGGTGACAGTCTGACTGGGAATGGTAAACCTTTTCAGCTTGGCTCCTGTCTATAGGTATGTGACTCCTGCCTTCTGGAAAACTGTAAACCAGGATATGGGAGTCTGGGAAACAAGAGAGGGAAGAAGTATGCTTCCTCCCTCATAGATGCAATTTTGCCTTACATGTAAATAAAAAGCATTGGTAAATAAAGGCTTCAGTGCCAGCTGTGGGCTGCCCTACCAGGAGCTATTGGCTAGGGAGTCTCTAAAGCACCCCCCAAACAAAAGCCATTTGCCTATAAGTTTGGGTGCACACAAGAAATGGACAGTAGGACCCTATTTCTGAAGATACAGCATGATATGTATGTGAGAAAAAAAATATGCTGAGAACCTGCACTGCAAATCAACAGCTGACCTTCATAGCCCAGAGAACACCAGGCAAACTGCTGGAAAGGAATAGTCTCCAAAGTTTTACTACAGACCTCACAAGCTACACTTTTATATGCCAAAGATGCAGTGCAATGTTGGCAGTCTTGGTTCATGTACATCCACCCCCTAAAAAATCCAAATTTGATCTATGCCCGACTCCCTGGGGGGTAGGATACATAGCTGATACTGCAAGCTTGACCCCCACCCCCAGTGTCAGGAGACTTTATAGGCCACAGATAGCCATGAGACCTCAGTCACTTTCAAACTTGAATACATTAGTACCTCCAGAAGTTCATGAATGATGGGAAACACAGATACTCATAAGGAGCCCCACACCCTGGGAAAAAGTACACCATGCACCTTCTTCTTCCTCATCTCAAAGAAACCTGTGACCAAAGATCCATAGCAACAGGTTATGAGCTAAACATCAAAAGTGGTACTTTGAGCTGGGTATGGTGGTGCACACCTTTAATCCTAGCACTTGGGAGGCAGAGGCAGGTGGATCTCTGTGAGTTCAAGGCCAGTCTGGTCTACAGAGTGAGTTCCAGGCCATCTGGGACTAAAGGGAGACCCTGTCTCAAAAACACCACCACCAACAACAACGACAAAAAAAAAAAGTGGTACTTTGAAGCAATATTAAAAGGAGGAATTTAAGAGAGTCTAATGATCAATGGTGCTCTTTATCAAGCCTAAGATATTTTATGTGAAATATACTATCTTAGGAATCACCTTAACTTTGTAGGTAATACAGAGTACTTGCTTTCAAGATTTACCTCTTTCCTTTAATTTATGGGAACTTAAGGCTACAGTGAAGGCTAAGCAGGTAAGGGCGTATATAGCTCTTTCAAAGGACCCAAGAATGGTTCACAGGACCCATGTTGTGCAGCTTACATTTGCCTACAACTCCAGTTCTAAAGTATTCCAACACACACTCCTAGCATCTGTGGTCACTACACTCGCATGCACAACCTTCCACAAGTATAAATAATAGAAAATAAAAAATAAGCTGGATGTGGTGGCACATTCCTTTAATCCCAGCACTCAGGAGGCAGAGGGAGGTGGATCTCTGTGAGTTCAAAGCCAGCCTGGTCTACAGAGCAAGCTCCAGGTTAAAAAAAAAAAGACCAAAAAAAAAAGAGAGAAATATTTCATTTATTAAAATGTATTTATGAGTATTCTTCATATAATTATGGCTGAATTGATTCTCTATAATGTCTTACAGGTCTTTTGAACTTACAAGTCTATCTCACACAATTAAGACTCCAACAATGACGCCAGGCTGGCGTGGTGGCACACGCCTTTGATCCTAGTACTTGGGAGGCAGAGGCAGGCGTGATTGCAAGCCTTGCAGGCTCCTTGGCAGCGGACTTTCTGCACAGACGTGGCTCCATCTGTTGCGGAAACACTGGGGAAGGGCTAGCCCTTCCCTGTATGCTCGGTCTGTATTCAAAGGGGTCGATAAGTAGAGTGTTACACACCAGCGAGGAGGAGCAGAATAAATGGGGCCCTAAGGGTGGCCATCTGAAGATGGAGGTTACCCATGAAGGCAGAAAGGGAAACTAAGACAAACAGTGCGCCAGTGTTCACCCAAGTATGGCTACAGACACACAAAACAAAGGGGGCCTACTCACTGAATACTGTACCATGCCGAGTCAGAGTCGCAAGCACTGAAGAGGCATCCTACACACACCAGGGGGCCATAAGCCAAAACTGCAGAAGGGACAGGTTTTTAAAATGCTGGGGGCCACAGACCATATTGGGTGCCGCCAGTTGTAGGAACCTCCTCCAGGCCAGCCGATAGGGTTCCAAGGTCCTGACCAAGGAAGAGGTGAGTAGACTACGGAGTCTAACACCACAGACCCCAGGAGTTGAGTGGAAAGCAGGGAAAATGCGAGCTCCTGCTAACTCGTTTAATATGGGAAAGATAAGGATTTATGTATGATCATCCTCTGCTTCTTCTGGAAACGCGTCAGGTGCTGATCAAACCACTGACTCAGCTGTTGCTTCCAAGCACGGGTTAAGTCTGTTCAGTAGAGGAGGAGGTAAGCACTCCGCTGCAGATGTGTAACACTCTACATATAGACATTTGGGTAACTTCAGGAAACTTACTTGTGCCCTCAGGGCCTGCTCCCCCACCCCCACCCCCAACCCTCACTTATATATCACTTCCACTTGGTAATGGATTGTTGTTGTGGACATCCTACTTTATGCCTTAGTGGGTCAGCTAACATCAAGCTCATGATGGGCATCTCAGGTCACATGGTGATTTGGTGACCCATTGGCAACAACTCAGTTCCCAATAAGGCCCAACAGCATACTACGAGTAGTCTCTCAAAGGGAAAAATAGTTGTGTGCAGATGAAAGTAAGGCCTTACTCCAAAATCCCAACAGCCTCCACTGTGATTAAACTATGGTGGACTGCCACAGCCTCCAGATGGTTCTGCTTGACCATATGGCCTAAGCAACAAAGCAGCCTACACAGAAGCCTGGACCTGTTGAAGAGCTTTTCCTTGTTCCAGGTCCCAGTCAAAGCCTTCTGAGTCACTTGATATATGGGTCTTAGTAACACACACAGATGAGGACTATGCTGCCTCCAAAATCCAACTAGGCCTACTAAGCATTGTGCTTCTTTCTTGGTAGAGGCAAGAGTCAGGTGCAACAACTTATTCTTCACTTCTTCACCTTAGAAGGAATGTCTCTGCAAGCTCCACACCACTGAACTCCTAGAAATTTTACTGAGGTAGAGGCCCTTGAATTTTAGTTGGATTTATTTCCCATATTCTCATGCACATTTGCCTCACCAAGTCCAGACTGGTTGCTACCTCCTGTTTCCTGGATCCAGCAGCATAACTTCAATATAGTGGGACCAGTATGATATTTTGTGGAAGAGTCAGGCAATCAAGGTTGCTTCAAACTAAATTCTGGCACAAGGCTGAAGAGGTACTATACCCTTAATGTAGTCCAGTAAATCTATACTATTAGCCTTGCCAGCTGGAAGAAAATTGCATCTCAATCAGTATTGAGAATAAAGCATGTGCCAGGTCAATAGCTGCATACCAGGTACCAGGAGATGTATTCATCTGCTCAAGTAAGGACACCACATCTGGTATACCAGCTGCAATTGCCATCACTACTTGATACATGATACATCTGTGTTTTGCACAGGCCAAATAGGACACTTGAAGTGAAATGTGGTGATAATCCTTGCATCTTTCAAATCCTTGAATCTTTCAAATCCTTGATGGTGGCACAATCCCTCCAGGTCTACAATCCCTCCAGGGATGCGATACTGTTTTGGATTCACTATTTTCCCTGGTAGAAGCAGCACAGATGGGTTCCATTTGGCCTTCCAATCATAATCCCCCTGGCTCCACAGGTCAGGGAACCAATGTGGGGATTCTGCCAATTTCTACATATATCTGTTACATTCATACATTCTAGGACTAGAGAAATAGCCACAGGGTGAGTTTGGTCACCCACTGGGCCCACTGTGAGTTCGACTTCAGGCAGTTTGAGCACAATTTGGGAAGCTCATTACCATGAGGAGGCTGGCAACAGGCACTTGGGCAGACTGGAAATGTCCAGTCCATGCCACAGGTTCAAGGAGTGTCTAGTTTAATTCTGAAAAAGCAAATGGCACTCACATGCAAGAGGTTCTTGTTTCTCTTTCAGAAAACCAAATCTTCTGTGCAGATTTTCAAGGATCATTGCTTAAAAGATGTACAGGTAGGAATGTTTTTTTTTTGTTTTTTTTTTTTTTTTTCATTCACCTGCCAAGGAAGATGTTATTAGTTCCTAATTTAAAGTAATATAAATAACTATGGGAAGAGGGGTGGGATTAGAGGTGACTGACATCCTAGTTCCAGAAGTGGGAGCAGCACTGGAGCAGCCTGGAGCATGGGCTTCTGCACACCCTTCTCTTTGTTTTTGGTATTCTTGTTACCTGAAGTTGCATTTGGCCTAGAAAAGAGGCTGAGAATGTTTGTAGTGCAAATGATAGGAAAACCTAGAAAGAAAGATCTCCAATGCCTGATTTGGAGTGAAGAATACATGTGCAGATGGGTAGGTTCGGTAAGTTGTATTGATAAATAGAAAAATAAACATAATGAAAAATGAAAGTAATTAGTTTTCTTCTCTTTAATAAGGTTCATTGGAGGGAACAACAAAAACAAAGAACTGGGACAAAGAACAGACTGAAACAGTAAAGTTTTCCCCAAAACAATAATCCTCTGTTTGAAAAGCTTTAAAAAGCCTCAGAAAAAGATACAAGATATGTATGGCAGAATGCATGAACTCGAGTGTGGTGGGGGACATGGAAAGGGACAGGACTCTAAATTGGACTGAGAAGTGGTATATGAAATGCACAAAACTTCAATAAAAATATTTTTTTTAATTTTTTTTTTATTTATTTTTGTATGTGTATGAATGTATTGTTTGCATGCAGGTCTGTGCACCCGTGTCGTGCAATGCCGCGGAGGTCAGAAGAGGGTCTCAGATTCCCCTGGAACTGGAGTTCTCCTGGAATTGGAGTTACAGACGGTTCTTAGCCGCCATGTGGGTGCTGGGGATCGAACCCGGGTCCTCTGCAAGAGCGTCGGTGCTCTTAACCGCTAGGGCTGTGGGGATAGCGCAGCCGTTAAAGGCTGAGGCTAAGAACCACAAAAAAAGAAAATAAAAATATTTTTAAAATAAGGTTCATTTCAGTCTATCATTTTCGTAATTGTGTTTAGAAAGACATGTCCTTCACATCCCATGTTGATATATAGTTTTATCCAGGATGTGGTAACTAATCAAAATGTTTGGTTTCATTTTGGAATTTCCTTGTATATGTTCTTTTTTAAGTATTATTGAAATTTTTGTGTATTTCATACCCAAAATCAATCTCAGTATTCTTAATTGTCTTTATACCCCCTTTATAGCCACTGGCAACCTCCCATACCACCCCCACTGAAATCTAGACATTCTGTCATTTGTGTTAAGGCCTATTGTGTCGTTAGTGTCCACAGATGTTCCTCAGTGCAAGTTCATCTACTGAGATCTAATCAGCCTATTTAGGTTAGGGGTGGAGATGTTGCAAAAACCAGGGAGGTGGAGCATGACCATATGGAAATAAAGTACTACAAGCTCTGGGATCTGCTCATATGACACAGCAATGGTGTCAGTATGTACAAGACTCATGCAAATTCAAGCAGACCAAAACCCAGCATAGGCCTGGAAAAATAGACAGCAGACCCCAATCTTATCTGAAGAAATTCTGGCAACTGATTACTGATGGGTTCTCTATGTAATAGAAACATAAGGACACTGTACTTCCTGCACTGGCATCCATGCCTATCTGTCTAACATCACAGTCTTTCTTGTCTGCCAGAGACTTTTCCCTTATGCCAAGTGTGCTTTCTTTTTTTCCCCCTAAATGATTAAGACACAAGTGTGCTTTCTTTCAGCAGAGTTCAGGCAGGACAGTGGCCTCTAGCATTTTTCTCTATAAATACTATTTGCTTAACAAGTTGATAATCATTTTTTTCCATTTTATACCAATTACTATGATTTTTCTCCTTTATGATGAATAACATCAACTTCAATGAATACCACATATTCTTGTTCTGCTGATCCACTTATTGGCACCTAGGCTGTTTGCACAACTTGAGTACTGTGAACAATTCTGTAATAAACATGGGTGTACAGGTGCCTGTACTATATGCAGCCTTTGATTATTTGGAGCATGTCGTATGGCAAGGTCATATACTATTTCTACATACTGTTTTTTATTCAAAAATTTAGTTCTCTTTATTTTATGTATGGGAATATTTTTCCTACATGTGTATATACATCACATAGATGCCTGTATTTAAAGTGTTGTAAGTGACCTCCATATTGACTTCCACACTGGCTAGAAAAACTTTTAAGGTTTGCTTTTTCCTTCACATTTTGCCAGCACTTAGCATTGCTTAGTAATAACAATCAGGAGTGGTGTGAGCTGCTACCTCAAAACACTTTTGATTTGCTTTTCTTGTATTGCTAAAGAAGTCCAACATTCTTTTTTAACTTTTTAATTTTCATTGAGCCCATTTCATACAACATTTCTTAATCAAATTTACACTCATTCCCCCACCCATGCCCACCCTTCATGCCCCCCAGCCCCCCATCAGAGCTCATGAATTCTGTCATACACTAGTCCTGTCTTGCATCTTTTTCTCAGTCTTTTATAACCTTTTCAGTGCACAAGTTTATTGTTTTGGTCAGTTCTTTGAATAGGTTTTTCTTTTTTTTTTTGTTCCCCTTTGATTTTATATTATTCCAAAATACACTCTACACATAAATCAAAATTACAAAATCAGGGCTGGAGAAATGGCCTAGCGGTTAAGAGCTCCAACTGCTCTTACAGAGGACCCGGGTTCGATCCCCAGCACCCACATGGTGGCTGAGAACCGTCTGAAACTCCAATTCCAGGAGAACTCCAGTTCCAGGGGAATCCGAGACCTTCTTCTGACCTCTGCGGCATTGCACGACACGGGTGCAAAGACCTGCATGAAGACAGTACATTCATACACATACAAAAATAAATTTAAAAAAATTTTAAGATAAATGCTAATAATCTTTAAAAAAAATCTGAAAATAAACTATAGGTTAATTCCAAAGCACATTTAGAGATTCACATTTTAACAGTAAAGTTGCATGAAAGTAAAAAGAAGTATAACTTTACATTCTCTCTTTTTCTTGATATGATAGAACACACCATAGGATTACATAAGGATAAATTATGAATGATTGTAGCATGTATCAATAAAAAGAGAAAATATTATTTTACAAAATATTTTTAACTGTTAAACATAATTTTTTGTTTACAAAAAGATGTCATGTTTTCCCCAAGGAAGTGCTTGAATGTTCCTCCCTGGCAACCCAAACAACCATCAATCCTGCCCCTGTGCTCCACACTGGGGTCCCTCCCCCACATGGTCACCCAAATGAGGTCCAGAAAGCATGTGTCCTGTCTTGATCTTCCTGCACTGGCCTCCATGACAGCTTGGGTAGTCCAACAACAGCAGTCTACACTCTGAAGAGGCTAAAATCCCAGTAGCCACTTAGTCTACAAGCTGGATATCTTAGTAGACCTCATCTGGCATTGAAAGTTTGAAGGATTCTCAAGTTTTATGTCTGAAGCACAATTTCTCAGGCCTTATTGATTATTTATTTCTTGTTATACTTTACTTTTGAATGCTTAAGGCCACACAGCCCAGATTAACCAAGGTTTTTATTTTCTCAAGGTCAGTTGAGGATCTGGTCCTTAAGGGTCACTAGGGTTTTTGGCAGGGAGCCCCTGGCTCCTTTTGTTTTTTCAACCACCAGTTCCATCCACTCGAGGACACAGTTAGGTCTTGCTAGACCAGGCTTCTCTTTTTGAAGCATGAGCAGACTTACTTCTTTATAGGGTGGACACTGGCTGAAGTCCCATTAGTGAATCTCCAAGACCTCCCTGCACAGGAAGACTGGTGACTCACATTTGAAGGACATTTTAGGAGATGTCCCCATGCATATTCCCCTGAGATTTAATTGACCTCTGAGGGCAAGGAACAAAGTTATACCTTAGGTCCCTCAGACAAATTGGTATGGGTATTAAGTATGGTCATTAAGCACCCAGAAAGGCTAAGTTACACCAGCCTGATACATCACACCTATACTAAAATTGTATCTTATGGAAAACAAACTGTGTTATTTCCATACCATATTTCTTGATTCACCTTTTTCCATTTTAACTTCATGTTATACTATAATATGTATACATGTCCACCACCATATACCAAACGTCCATAGTCTGAAAATAAATGGTAGGTTAGTTCTAGGACCTGTCTAGGGATTCATAATATAATAGCACCGTTGTGTTCAGATCCTGAGGAATATAGCATTAATGTTGCTCAATTTGCCTTAGAACTAGGTACTTGATGCTAGCATCCAAAGATGAGAGATACCATTAGTCTTTTGTTTTTCTGGGACTGTGTTACTTCACTTAACATAATATCTTCTAGTTCCATTGATTTACCTGCAAATTTCATGATATCATCTTTCTTTACTGCTGCATAGAACTCCATTGTGTAGATGTACCATTTTTCTCTATCCACTCGTCAGTTGTCTAGTTGCTGATATTAAATCATCTGAGGATGTAAGTTCTTTGTTCCTGTGTGTTTGGAATGTAAGTTCTTTGTTCCTATGTGTTTGTTAATCCTTTGTCCAGAGTCTAGCAGACAGATGTTTTTGTTCTGCCATTTGGTGGGCTGTGTAACAGATAAAAAATGGACCAATTATCTGTCTTAAAAATACAAATCTTAACCATTACAATGACATGGACAGCATGTTATATGTGAAGACATGTTACCTGAGAAGAGAAACCAACCAGGCATGGCCCCTTGAGCTTTTGTCCAAGCAGCTGGGAGTGATGCATATTGGAAACAAAAACAACAACAACAACAACAACAACAACAACAACAAAAAGGACTGCATCAAAGAATTGACTGAAACAAAGAACTTCTGCTCAAAACAGTCAACTTCCACATGGAGAATATCGAGAAAGACTGAGAAAGAGATGAAAAGCATGTTTGGCAGAACACATGAGCTCTGGTGGGGTGGGGGCATAGGGTGGGGAACAAGGGTCTAGATTTTATAATCTTGTACAAAATATATATTAAAAATAAATATATAAATAAATTATGTGGATAAACACAATGTCATGAAAAGCTAGTTTTATTTTTTCTCTCATTCTTTTGATTTTATATTACTCTAAAATATGCATACATACCCTCCACTCATATACCAAAAATTCTAGAGTCTAAAAGTAAATGGTAGATTAATTCTAGAACCTGTTAAGGGATTCACAGTATAAGAACACAGTTGTTTTCAGATCATGAGGGATATAACATTAATGTTGCTCAGTTTTCCTTACAACTAAGTACTTGGTTCTAGCATCCACAGATGAGGGATACCATTTGTCATTTGTTTTTCTGGGACTGTGTTACTTCACTTAGCATGGTATCTTCTAGCTCCATCCATTTACCTGCAAAGTTCATGATGTCATCTTTCTTTACCATTTCATAGAACTCCATTGTGTAGATGTACCACAATTTTTCCACTCATCCATTGAGGGACACTTGGGTTGGTTTCAACTCTTCACTATTGTGAAGAGAGCTGAAATAAACATGGCTGTGCATGTATCTCTGTGGTAGGATCAGTCTTGTGGATATATATCCAGGAGTGGTATGACTGGGTCAGATGATAGGCTCATTTTGAATCTTTTAAGGGGTCTCCACACTGCTTTCCACAGTGGTTGTATGAGTTTACATTCCCACTAGCAGTGGATGAGTGTTCTTTCCCCACAGCCTCTCCAGCATTTGGTATCATTTGTTTTCTTGATCTTAGCCAGTCCTATCTGAGTGAGATGATATCTTAAAGTCATTTTAATTTGCATTTCCTTAATTATTAGCGATGTTGAACACTTTTCTAAAAGATGTTTTTCAGCTATCTCTAATTCCTCACTTGTTCAGCTCTTTACTCCATCTTTTGAATGGGTTATTTTCTTTCTTCTTTGTTTTTTTAGTAGCCTATATATTCTGGAATTTAACGCTCTGTCAGAGGTATCTGTGGCGAAGATTTCCTCCCACTCTATGGGTTTTTCCTTCACTTCCCTGATTGTTTATTTCACTGTACAGAGCTTTTGAGTTTAATGAGGTCCCACTTGTCAATTGTCGACCTTATTTCCTGCACAGCTGCTTCCTGATTTAGAAAGTCTTTTCCTGGGGCTGGAGAGATGGCCTAGCGGTTAAGAGCACCGACTGCTCTTGCAGAGGACCCGGGTTCGATGCCCAGCACCCACATGGCGGCTGAGAACCATCTGTAACTCCAATTCCAGGAGAACTCCAGTTCCAGGGGAATCCGAGACCCTATTCTGACCTTGCAGCATTGCACAACACGGGTGCACAAACCTACATGCAGACAGTACACTCATACACATACAAAAATAAATAAAATTTAAAAAAAATTAAAAAAAAAAGAAAGTCTTTTTCTATGTCTATGTCTTGTAGGTTGCTGCCAACTTTTTCTTCTATAACTTTCAGACTTTTTGGTTTTCTGGTGAGGTCTTTGATCCATTTGGAGTTGATTATTATACAGGGCAAGAGGTAGGGGTATAATTTTACTCTTCTACAAGTGGTGATCCAGTTTTGCCAACACCATTTGTTGAAGATCCTGCTTTCCTCCAATGTGCCTTCTTGGACCCCTTGTCAAATATGAGGTGGCTAAAATTTTATATGCTCAGGTTTGGATCTTCAGTTTTGTTCCATTGGTCTACAGGTCTGTTTTTGTGCCAGTACCAAGTTGTTTTTATGACTGTAGCTCTGTAGTATAGTTTGAAGTCTGGTATAGAGATCCTCCCTGTATTGTTCTTTTCACTCAGGGTTGCTTTGTCTATTCAGGGTCTTTTGTTTCTCTATGTAAAATTAAGGATTATTTTCAAAGCCTGTGAAGAAACTCTTGGAGATTTTAATTGGTATTGCATTGAATCTGTATAATAATTTGGGTAGGGTGAACATTTTACTATATTAATTTTTCCAATCCATGACCATGGGAGGTCTTTCCATCTTATGATATCTTCTTCAATTTCCTTCTTCAGTGGTTTAAAAATTTGGGGGGTGGTATTTTTGGGACAGGGTCTCCCTTTAGTCCCAGGTGGCCTGGAGCTGGCTCTGTAGACCAGGATGGCCTTGAACTCACTGAGATCCACCTGTCTCTGCCTCCAGAGTGCTGGGATTAAAGGTGTGTGCCAGCATGCCTGGTGAAGGGGTTTAAAATTTTTGTTGAGAGATCTTTAGTTAGGTTTGTTCCTAGGTATCTTACTGTTTTGAGACTATTGTGAGTGGGAAGGGGTCCCCTGTATTCCTTTTTCAGTTGCTTTTTGTTGGTGTAAAGAAAGGCTACTGATTTTTCTAGGTTAATTTTGTATCCCACCACTTTACTGAAACTCTCAATCATTTCTAGGAGTTTTCTGGTGTTTTTAGCATCCCTTAGGTAAACAATCACATCATCAGCAAAAAGGGGTAATTAGTATTCCTTTAATTTTCTTTTCTTACCTTATTGCACTAGCCAGTGTTTCAAGCACTATATTGCTGAGTTCCTACCTTTAAGGGGAATGCTTCTGACTTTTCTCAATTTAGGATGATGTTGGCTGTGGATTTCTTGTATATGGCTTGGATTACATTAAGGAATGATCTTTCTAGTCCAGTTCCCTGTAGGACTTTAAGCACAAGGGGATGGTGCATTTTGTCAAAGGCTTTTTCTGCATCAATTGAGATGACCATGTGGTTTTTGTCTTTCAGTCCATTTATGTGTTTTATGATATTTATTGATTTTCATATGTTGAACCATCCCTGCAGCATCTCTGGTATGAATCCAACTTGGCCATGATGGGTAATCTTTTTTATGTGGGTCTGTATGTGGTTTGCAAGTATTTTGTTGAGAATTTCTATATCTGTGTTTATTAATGAGATGGGTCTATAGTTATCTTATTTGGTTGAATCTTTGCCTGGTTTTGGTATTAGAGTGATGCTGGCTTCACAGAATGAATTTGGAAGATTTTCCTCTGCTTGTATCCTTCTGAACAGTTTGAGTAATAATGGTCGTAATTCTTCTTTAAATATGTTATAGAATTCTGCCTTGAAACCATCTGGGCCTGGGCTTCTTTTTCCCACTGGTCGTGCAGGATTCTGTTGCAGTGTCCATGAGGAAGCCTGTGTATCATTGCTGTATTACACAGGTCAAGGAGAGACAGGAGGCACAGGTGGTGAGATTTTAGCTTGGGTGTGGGGTAGCCTTTACTCTGAAGTTTCTCAACATCCTTTCTCTGTTAACCTCACAGCAAGGAAAGATTTTTATTTAAACTACATGGCTGTTCTCTACTATTCTTTAGTCTTTTCAGAATGAGGTAGTTTGGCCTTTAGTATTATACTTTATTTCTGAACTTTCCATTTGCTAGACCTAGGAGATATATATATATATATATATATATATATATCTCACAGTGTAGGTTATGTGTAGGAAACACATACAGCAGAACACATAAAGACCCTACCAAGTGCACTCAGGCAGTGACGCTTCAGTGTATGTGACATCTTACTGAGTCTCCACAGATTCGCACACAGGACAAAGCTCCATTTCTCTTGTGTTACAGATGACAGTGGGTCTTAGCTTTGTAACTGTGACCAAGGCCACGTAAATAGCAAATGGGACATCCAGAATTTGAACCGTCTGTCCTGAAAATGAGGTTTGTGATCTTGAAATTTATTTTATTTTATTTTATGTGTATAACTATCTTGCATGTATGTTATGTATGTATGTATGTATGTATGTATGTATGTGTGTGCACCCCATGACGTGATATGTTCGTGCGGAACAATAAGAGTCCTGGAATATGTACTAACATGTGTAGGTAGCAGAACTTAAACAGACCCATCTGACTCCAAAACACAGGTGTTCTGCATCTGCTTTGGTGAAGTCAGGGTGAGGGCTGCTAGGAAGACAGTCTATACTGGGCACTGGAGAGCAAAGAATCTAACCTTGCCTGCCCTTTGCCCACACTTCTGGGAAATAATTTCTAAGCCCTTAGAATAGCATGCTCGAGAGTGTTCCTTCTCCTGGGCATGTGGGCCATTCCAGAGATGCTAACAATGCTAATTGGGTTGAGGACTTAGGGTCAGGAGGTATCGGTTCTACCTCCAGAGGGGCTGCAGGCTGAGATCAGTTAGGTGGGTGTTCCTTATGGGATGGAGACACAGCAAAATCTTAAGATAAAGCCTCAGGTAAGCATCTTAGTTAGAAATAGCCTGTGCTTGCTGATATACATTGATGCCCGGAAATAAACTCTCTGACTCCATGGAGGAGGTCATGGCAAAGTGCACTATGGAACATTTTGGGGCTCTGCAACATTTGCATTTTCTCCTATCTGACTTTAATTAGTTCTCTTTCCATGTCATAAAGCCCACTCTGAATGTACCAACTTTCAAGGAGTTTGAGACTTATGTTAGTAAACCATTATAAAAACTGTGGGCATGTACTCTTGGAAATCCACTAACTTGTAACTGGTGCCACAGTCTGTATATACTGTATTCCTCTGATGTCACCAGCTTGCTCCTCCCACTGGCAATGTTAGTATCTTGGAACGTGCTAGTCTCTTTTCTCCTTGTCTGAGTAATAAGCCCCATCACTACACTTCTGCTCCAACAGAGTTGTGGGGATGGAAGGCCGGGGGCTTAGCCTGGTCTAATGACAATCAGGCTAAATCTTGGAAGAGAGTATAGGAACTAAGAAGTGAGTTGTAGGGGCTGGAGAGAATGGCCTTAGCGGTTATCTTAAGCAGCGGCCGACCGCTCTTGCATAGGACCTGGGTTCCATCCCAACACCCACATGGCGGCGCCAGAGAGCCCGTCTGTACCTCCAATTCTGGGAGAACTCCAGTTCCAGGGGAATCCGGGACCTCTTCTGACCCTTCTTCGATCTAACTGTCTCCGTGGCTTTGCATGACACGGGCGAACAGACTTGCATGCAGACAGTTACATTGATACACATACAAAATAATAAAAATAAAAAAAAAAAGAAGAAAAAAAAAGAAGTGAGTTTGTAAGTCCCTACATTCCTGGTCCTCGTCCTCTGAAGGACTGTATTTGATACAATAATCTGGGAGGAACAGAGTTAAATCTTTGCTTTGGCCCCAATCTTTGTATATCTGTAAATGTAAACACTAATTTCATTATGATTAGGTCCTTAAAAGGCTTCAGATTTTAATAGGATCTTCAGTGTCTGGCAGCATGCAATAAAAGCCCTCTGGAGGCTTATAATGAAAGGAAGACATTGGTTCTTCTATTTCTGGATACTGTTGCTGGGCTGGGCAGTTCATAAGCAGAACATAAAAACCCATATTATGAATCTGTATGGGCTTTACACTTTTCAAAGCACTATCACTTAAAAGTTTTGAATCATAATTTGAAGTCATGTCTCTGGAACTGCCTATCATGGATTCACCTGTCTTTTTTCACAGCTTGTTTCATAGCTCATAGAAAGCAAGGTGTGTTCTGGGCTGGGTAGCCATAGACTACAGGGCCAAGGTTATATCCGTCAAGTCTGTGCTTTAAAATGTCATGCACTGCCTGATCTGACATCCTCCTTTGTTATCGAACATTGGCAAACCTACTTGTCCTCACATCATTTTATAGATGAGGAATATAAAGCAAATAAAAATGAAGCAATTAGCCCCAGGCCACCCAACCAGGATGGAAATGAATTCTTTGGCATGAGCATGCACTTTTCCCCATGTGATGAAGCGAACAGCCACGTGTACTAGGCACAGGAAGAAGACAGATGCTGCATATGCTTTAAGCCCAAAGTAGGCAAATGTGTTCAACAGTTCCCCAAATATGAAATACCAATAGCCAACAAGCGTTTAAAATGTTCAACATCATCAAGGCATGGTAGTGCACACCTTTATCCCGGCAGCATGTTCAGTTTGCAGAGACAGGCAAGATTTTTGTGAAAGACCTAAGGCTAGCCTGGGATGGTCTACATAGTAAGCTCCAGGCCAGGTGTAGATTTTGTCTTAAAACAAAACAAAAATAAAACAAAATAAACACCCAAACAAAACAAACAAAAAAGAAGTATACACAATCCTTTTCAATAAATTTACATTGAATTCCATCTCACACCAGTTAGAAAATCTATCATCCCTCCAAGGAGAGAGCCAACAGCCAATTTGATTTTGGGATATACGGCACATGGCTGCCTCTGCTGCAGCCACAGTATTTCCACGCAGGTGAAGTGTAGCTGGTGCTCATGGTGAGTCCTTGGGCTTGACTCAGGGAGACCCCGTATTGCTCTATTGGTTTAGTGGCCTCTACAGGTTAGGAGAATGTTATAAGCCAAGTAGACCCTGTTTTATTTATCAGGGGGTAAAAAAAATGTAATTCATGAATCTAACATATCACCAAACATATGTGATCTATCCAAGTAACCTACCATAACTATTAGTGCTGCTTAATACCTATATATCTAATCATGCTTGTGAATTCATTAGTAGGATCGAAAGGTTAACTCCCTGAACAAACTGTCAGACCATGAACGGAAACAGCCAGAATTGGACCAGAATCAAGTCAACAGCTCCAGAGAGAGAGGACAGTTTAACTTCTCATCCACCTGTGCCCTTTTCTAAGCCTGGGGAACAATCTGCGGAAGAGGGGGCGTGGTAGAATGTCAAAGCTGTGATTGGGGTGAAAACGGTGAAACTCAAGCGATGTAGTCTGGACACTCATTTGATCAACTTGAATTGAACAAACAATCCTGTCACCCCCAACTGAATGGTGGGACTGTGGGGGTTTGGGCACCAACGAGTCCTTATAGATTGGTTTTTGCACGAAGGATGCCTGAACTCATGGAATTTATCATTAATAGCTAAAAATGAAAAAAAAAAAAAACCTGAAAAAATGCAGGACAGTTATGGCAGACTACAATAATCTGGGATGGGGTGGGTGGTTGGGGGGAAGGGAAAGGGAAATATGCCTTCTGAACTTGGAAAATGATGTATAAAAATGCACACTAACCATCAATAAAAATTAAAAAAAAAAAAAAGAAATCTAATCATAAAGAAATCAAATATGATGGAAAAGGATGCCAGATAAAGGAACACTTTTCATATTGTTGGTAGGAAAGTAAGTTAGGGGGCTGGAGAGATGGCCTAGCGGTAAGAGCGCTGACCGCTCTTGGCAGAGACCTGGGTTCGATCCCCAGCACCCATATGGTGGCTGAGAACCATCTTGTAACTCCAATTCCAGGGAGACACTCCAGTTCCAGGGGAAATCCGAGACCCTCTCCTAGATCCTCACGCGGCATTGCCGCGACACACTAAGCTCACCTTGATTGGTTAACAAACCTACATGTAGACAGTAAGCATTCATCACATAAAATAAATAAATAAATAATAAATAAATAAATAAATAAATTAATAATTCCTACTTAAAAAAAAAAAAGAAAGTAAGTTTAGTGAAGACACTATGGGAGCTAATATATAACTTCACCAAAATCCTAAATATAGAACTGACACGACTCCACCAAATTACTCTAGTCTATACCTGAAACACTCTAAATGAGCATGGTATCGATATACTTGCACAGCCAGTTTAAGCAGCAACTTTTCTTCTTTTTTAAAATTTTTTTAAATTTTATGCTATTTTTTTATGTGTTGAATGTACCTGCTTGCATACAGGTTTGTGCACCCAAATGTCGTGGCATGCCCGCGGAGGGCGTCAGAAGAGGGTCTTTCGGATTCCCCTGGAACTGGAGTTCTCCTGGAATTGGAGTTAACATTTGACGGTTCTCAGGCCACCATGTGGGTGCTGGGGAATCAAACCCCGGGTCTCTGTAAGAGCGGTCGCACTCTTAAAACCCGCTAGACCATCAATCTCAGCCCCTACCAGCCTTTTCACAACCCCAAGTTGTGAATACCCAAGGTATAAAACGATGAGTGGCTAAAAGAAAAATGTCATCAACCTAACCTGGACATGCTATTGAAGCCACTAAGAACAAGAAGATCATTTATTTGGGAAAATGGATGAAATTGTAGACGAACATGTTAAGCAAAATGAGCCAGACCCACAAGAACAAACACCATCATTTTCTCTTCAATGTGGATCTATACTTAACAACAAATCACGTTGAACACCAAAACCACTTGAATCAGGGTGAGTCTATTTGGGAAGAAAAAAGGACCACAAGAAGAAGAGCATTGGAGATGGTGATCAGGTAAAACAGATCCACGAGCGCAGAGCAGATTATATACCATGCATAAAAATGTTATCCCTGAAGACCTGCCTGTTTTGTACAATGAAATTCATGTTAAAAAAAGTTAAAGGTCTAATTTTCTGCTTAAGAAATTAGAAGACCAAATTACTATCCGTCATAGTAAAGGAAAGAGAAAAAAAAAAACAATGCAGAAATCAATGGGATACTGATAGATGCAAAAACATATACTCAGACTAAAAGTTGTTTCTTTAAAAATTAACGAGCTTTGTAAAGCACTCTCCAATTGCTCAAGAAGATACAGGAAACAATTACCAGATACGATAGATCTTACAGTAATGAAAGAATGAAAAAGGAAAGTTATGAACTTAATGGCAATAAATTGAAGACAAATTGATGATTGGTAACAATCCTTTGAACAACCATCAATGATAAGAATTGACCCAAAAAGAAACAGAAAAAAAGATTAATAATCTTATCAGTTAAAAACAAATACCTCCTGGGCTGGCAATATGGTCTGGTGGGTAAAGGTGGTTTCTGATAAGCCTTAGGACCTGAGTTTCAATCCTTAGAGCCCCATAAAATGGAAGGAGAGAATCAACTCTGCATGTTTCCAATCTCCAACAAACAGTTCTATGGCAATGTATGCGCCTCCTCTGAAGAAATCAGTAAATGTAATAAAGTTTTTTTTCAATTATCCTTAAGAAGGACTAGGTATAGAACTAGGTACAGGATGGCCTTGTCTGTGGGTTCCATATAACATTCAAAGTAAAGTAAGACCCGTCTTAATATAAACTCCTTTTGGAAACAGAAGTGATGGGAGCCCTTACAAGAATTATCTTTATAAGCCGCATTTTCAAATACATAAAGAAATAAAAAGGGAATATGTACCAATATCCCTCATGAGTATAGGCTAAAATTCCCTAACAAAATATTATAAAATCAAATACAGTACAATATTCAAAGGATAGTAGTAGATTATGCCCAACTAGGTATTGTTCCAAAAATCAAAGTAGGATTTAATACTGACACTCAATTTATCTCATCACATTCATAAAATAAAGGTAAAAACCCAATGTCATTTTAGTAGATGCAGAAAAAACTTTGACAAAATTCAACCATTGTGTTTTGTAGAAAACTTTCAGAAAAACTGGGGATGGGTAGAATCTTTGTTTAAATAAATCATTATTATTTTTGTGTGTACGATGTATGTGGGTCCACACATGGTGCGGCAAATGTGTGATATCAGAGGACACCTCTGTCCAGTAGGTTTCTCCTTTCACCTTTATACGGATTCGCAGTGATTGAACTCAGGTCATCAGGCATGTAGGACAAATGTTTTATGTGTTGAGCCATCTTGCCAGCCTCCGATGGAATCTTTCTCACCTCATAAGCATATCTACATAAAAAGTTTTAGTTAGTAGCTTACTTGGTCATTAAAGACTGGATTTTTTTCTCTAAGATCAGGATTAAGAAAAGGATATCTACTCTCACAACTTTCATTCAGTCTTGTGTTAGAGGAATTAAGCAGTGCAATAAAGAAAGATAATTAAAGGATATATATATAATATATATATATGTATATCTGTGCGTGTGTGTAATAATACATATATATATGTGTATATGAGGTGCGTACTGTCTGCATGTAGGTTGGTGCACCTGTGTGGTGGGCAATGCTGTGGAGGTCAAGAAGAGGGCATCAGATCCCCTGGATACTGGGAGTTAAAGAAAATGGTTCTTAGCCGCCATTGTGGGTGCTGGTAATCGAAACCAGGGTCGCTCTGCAAGAGTAGTCGGCACTCTTAAATGCTGAGCCATCTCCTCCAGCCCCTGAGATATAGTTTTTTAAAAATAAAATAAAAATGGTAAAAATGTTTTTATTTGCATACAATGTAATCATGTATACTGAAAATTCAAAGTAAGAGATGCAAGGCTTACATAACACAAGATAAATATGAAAAATTCAATTATATTTCTCTATTAGCCATCACCAATTGAAAATTAACATTGAATTTATATAGCCAGGAAAAATAACACAAAATACCAAAGAACAAACATAATGGATAAATTTCAAGTTCTGTCACTGAATCATAAATAATATTGCTTAAAAAAAGAAATTAAAGAATCCTTAAATTAAGAGATTATATACTATATTTTTTTTATGGTTGAATCATGCAATTCAATTTTTATCCCATGGAACGACTTTAAACCAATTTTAAAGAAGAATCTGTCAAGTTACGGTTAAACATTACATGAAGTACAAAGGAACAGAAATAACCAAAATCATTTTTAAAGGAAGTTCATTGACAATTTATAGTCCCTGATTTCAATAGTTAGTAGAAGTATAAAGTAATTAAGACAGAATGTATTACATTAAAGATAAACAGATCAATGGAAAACATTACAGAACTCAAAATAAGTATCTATATGGCCAGTTATTTTATTGTTGGCATTGATGTCTGGACTAGCTGGAGTTCCCTGTACAAGAAAGTCCATGCTGCAATTCACGGAGAATTATGCACTAATGCTTTCCTCTTCAGGAGATTTCAGGCTAATTAGGTCTCTTATGTTGAGGTCCTTGTTCATTTGGAGTTGGTTTATAATGGAAGAGAGAGGAGAGAGAGAAGAGAGATTCGAGAGAGAGAGAGAGAGAGAGAGAGCTTGCTTGCTTTATTCTTCTACATGTAGCAGTTTGACCAGCACCATTTAGAAAGTGGTTGTCTTCTCCAAAAGTGTATTCTTGAGCCGCTTTGGTGGCTGTAAGTAAATGGACCTAAATCTTGGTCCTTAGCTCTTTCCATCAATCAATGTGCCTATTTTCATGCTAGTGCTATACTGTTTTTATCAACTACAGATCTGTAGTATAATTTGAGATGCGCAGCATGGTATGGCTCCGCTCTTAATATGTTTAGGATGTTTTGCTATCCTAATATGTTTTTTGTTTTTCCCATATGAAATTTGAGATATTTTTTCAAATTTCTTGTGATGAACTGTATTGGAATTTTAATTGGGGATTGCATTAGAGCTGTTGATCTGCCTTGTTTTTGGTAGAATGGCCATTTTGACAATATAAATCCTACTCTTCTGTGAGCAATGGGAGATCTTTCTATTTTCTGGTATCTTTTTCAACTTCTTGAAAGTTTTAATTATACAAGTCTTTCACTTCCTTACTTAGATTTATTCCAAGATACATTATGGTTTTTTTGAGGCTATTGTGAATTGATTGTTTTCCCTTGTTTTCCTGTGTCAGTATGTTTGTTGAACAGTGTATAAGAATGTTTCGCAAACTTTTGTGTGTTAAAATTTGCATCCCCACTACTTTGCTGAATGTGTTTATTGGCTCTAGCACAGTGTTTGGACTCTTTTATATAGAGAATCTTATCAAATATGGATACTTTGAATTCTTCCTTTCCAATTTGTATTCCTTTATCTCCTTCAATCTCATCTTCTAATATGCCTCAGACTTCAAGAAGCTTCTAAATCAGAAAGCAGCTGGCAGGAAATAAGGTCACAAATTAGCGAAATGGAGACCTCATCAAAACTCAAAAGCTCTGTACAGTGAAATAAACAGCAGGGAAGTTAAGAAAACACACATGAGTAGGGAGGAATCTTCACCAGAGATAACTCTGAAGAGCTTAATTGGTGTCAAGACATATATAGCCTACTCAACAAAAACAAGAAGAAAAGAATAACATACCCATTCAAAAGATGGAGTAAAGAGCTGAACAGAGATTCGTGAGGAATAAGACGTAGCTGAAAACATCTTTAAAAAAAAAGAATGATTCAACATCATTGTAATATTAGGAGAATGCAAATTAATACCTACTTAAGATATCATCTACTCCAATAAGACTGGCTAAGATGGCAGAAAACACAATGACGACCAAATGCTGGAGAAGCTGTGGGGAAAGGGAGAACACTCATCCACTGCTGTTGGAATGTTAAACTTGTCAGACTGAGATACCATTCTGTGGAAAGCAAGTGTGGAGATCCTCTTAAAGATTAAAATAGCCTACCCATCTGTACCCAGGATACCACTCCTGGGTATATATAGCCAAAGACCTATCCTCCACAAGATACATGCACATCAATGTTTATTTAAGGCTCTCTTGCACAAAATAGCGAAGAGCGGCAAACCAACCAAGTGCCGCCTCACACATGGATAAGGAAAACAATTGTGTACCGCTCTACACATGGAGTAATATCTATGTGGTAAGAAAGATGACATCATGGATACTTTGCAGGTAAATGGATTGGAAGCTAGAAGCATTCATGCTAAGTGAAGTAACAGTCAATCCCAGAAAACAGTGAACTGATTTCTCTCATTCGTGGATGCTAACATCAAATCTCCTGTTAAAGGCAAGCTGAACAACATTATTGTCCTATTTCTTTCTATCTGAAAACAATAATGTTGTTATAATGTATAATCTCTTAATGGGCTCTAGAGTCAACCCACCACTTATTTCAGAGTATCAGACTCTGTAATTACTGTATATGAGTGGAAAGTATGTATCCAATATTTTAGAGTAATATAAAAATTAAACGGGAAAAATTGAATTCTTAAACATAAAAAAAGATTGAGAAACAGATGCAAGGACAGTTATGGCAGAATGTATGATCTGGGGTTGAGTGGGGGGAAGGGAAAGGGGGAATATTCTAAATTTAAACTGAAAAAATGATGTCTGAAAATACCAACAAAATTCAATAAAAGCATTGAAAAGTCCACATTATTAAAAAAAAAAAAACAAGACTTCAAGAACTGCATTGAACAGGAATGGAGACATGGACATCCTTGTCCTGTTTCTGGTTTTGGTGAACATGCTCTGAGTTTTTCTCCATTTAGTGTGATACCCTGGTCCTTTGGGTTGCTGTATATTGCCTTCATTATGTTTAGATAGATTCTCTGTATGCATGTTTCAATGGGAGGTTCTGGTTCCACAGAGGTCAGGAAAGTAGTAAGGAACTTATGGGAAGCAGGTTTTGGTGAAAGGAAGATAGTATACAGGGTATGTAAGGGGGAAAGAAGACTGAGTAATGGAGTAGGAAGAGTTAAAGGGGTGGGAATGGGAGGGCAGGACAGAGGAGGGAGTGAGGATGGATAACTTAACACTAAAGGCCTTTTGAACAAGTCATATGTAAATCCATCACAATAGAAGTTTCTTAAGATAAGTAATATTAATATATATATATATAGCTATGATATATATACCAAATTTATATGGTATCTCTAATGGGCGGGACATGAACCCTACCAGAACAGTACCTACAGCAAATAAAGGGGCCAAGGCAATGCCAAGAATGGACTTTCTCCTTTGAAGCTGTTAGTTGGGGTTTTCTAAACCCTCAAAAATAATGGCTATTGCCCTTGCTCTTGGTTAACCTCCCAGATCCTGATGGTAAGACCCTATTTCTGGGGACACTATATATGAGTCGTAGAACAGACAGNCTAGACCTAGGAGATATATATATATATATATATATATATATATATATATATATATCACAGTGTAGGTATGTGTAGGAAACACATACAGCAGAACACATAAAGACCCTACCAAGTGCACTCAGGCAGTGACGCTTCAGTGTATGTGACATCTTACTGAGTCTCCACAGATTCGCACACAGGACAAAGCTCCATTTCTCTTGTGTTACAGATGACAGTGGGTCTTAGCTTTGTAACTGTGACCAAGGCCACGTAAATAGCAAATGGGACATCCAGAATTTGAACACAGTCTGTCTGAAAATGAGGTTTTGTGAATCTTGAAATTTATTTTATTTTATTTTATGTGTATAACTATATTGCATGTATGTATGTATGTATGTATGTATGTATGTATGTATGTGTGTGCACCCATGACGTGATATGTTAGTGCAGGACAATAAGAGTCCTGGATCCCTTAGAACTGGAGGGACAGATGGTATTAGCTTCAATATGGGTGCTGGGATTGAATCCCAAATCCTCTGCAATAACTGCAAGTGCTCTTAACCAGTGAGTGATCTCTCCAGCCCTGTGAATATTGACCTTTGTATATCTCAAGTGTAAGGCTATCCCTCAAGCATAGGGAACTTGTGTCCACAACCCCACAGATACCTTGTTATTCACACCCTAACTACAAGGTTCACTTGCTGCCATCTTGTGCTGAATGCTTTTTAATGTGTACATGCTGGTGATTCTGACTAGAGCAGAACTGAATGTAATTTTTCCATCCCAAGTGAGGCATTTTCTATATAAGTATTGATAACATCCTTATTTCACAGCCTGTTGCTGATGTCTCAGTGAGCAGAGTAGAACACATGAGACATAAGTAATCATCCGATGAGCACATTGATGTACAGAAATGGCAAGTGAAATTTAAATCTCTTAAAGGATGGTTCATGTCCTCTAAGATGGATGGAGTCCTGGAAATTTACCCCATCTCTGTGTGAGGAGTGACTGATGCCTTCCCAACTGTTCTATCCAGAGGGATTGACTTAGCAGATCAGGGTGTTTGCATTTGATTTGGTTATTTTTGTTTGTTTTGATTGTGTTATTTTTGCTTTTATATTTAATTAGCTTAAAAACAGTTTTCCTTATGACATTTTCAGCCATACTTATTTTGAAGTCCCTCCCTAGACCTTCTGGTGAAGAAACTTACAGATATAACATTCACACGGAAGCAGGCCAATTAAAATCTCTCAAAATTGGCTTTTAAGTCCTCTCCATGACTGATGCATAATATGGGAAATGCACATTTCTTCTACTATTTTCTCTTAAACCACTCGAGTGCACAGATCTCAGATTGGGGGATTTCGGCCAGACCACCTGAAGGACAAGTAGGGGCAGGCACTTCAGCCAGGGGTATTAGTAGATACTTTAACCATTGGCTTGTGTGACTGTGGGGGAGTAGTTGCCCAGCTAGCCAGTCTAAAGGTGAGCCTGCTGCCATTGGGAGACTTGAGAGTACAAATTAGGAACCACTCACTCCAACACCCCCTCCCCCCAGCCAACTGGAATTGTGGAGGGTGCGTCCAAGTGGGACCACAATAGTGACTCTGAGGCCCAAGGCAATAAGTGAAACAGCAAACCTGAGACAACCCCAGTCTTGCGACACCAAGTCCTACAAACAACCTAGAGGAACTGGCTGGCAGGAAGCAGAGTGAACACAGTGCTTGACAGGTGTGGTGGTTTGAATGAGAGTCCCCCATGGGCTTTAAGTATTCAGACGTTTGTCTCCAGTTGGTGGCACTGTTCTTGGAGGTCTTAGAAGGTGTGGCCATGCTAGAGGAAGTACGTTATTGAGGGCAGGCTTAGTGAATTTAACAAGCTTTAAGGTCTCCAGTCGCTCTCTCTTGGCTTCCTGTGCTCATTGCGAGATGTGACCCTCAGCTCCAGCCGCCATGCCTCCCACCACAATGGACTCTAATTCCCTGGAACCGTCAATCGTAAGCTCAAATAAGCTCTTCTTTTTTTTTTTTTTCCTCATCAAAAAGATCATTTATTTTTATTGATGCTTTGTGTATTTCATACATCATTTTCCAATTCAGTTCAGGCATATATCCCCTTCCCTTCCCCCCCACCCCACCCCTACCCATCGCAGATCATGCATTCTGCCATAAGTTTTCTGCATCTTTCTCTGCTTTTTTGTTTTGTTTTGCTTTCATTTTTTTTAATTTATTTATTTCCGTATGTGTATAAATGTATTGTCTGCATGCAAGTCTGTGCATCCGTGATGTGCAATGCCGCGGAGGTCAGAAGAGGGCGTCAGACTCCCCTGGAACTGGAGTTCTCCTGGAATTGGAGTTTCAGACGGCTCTCGGCCGCCATGTGGGTGCTGGGGATCAAACCTGGGTCCTCTGCAAGAGCGGTCGGCGCTCTTAACCGCTAGGCCATCTCTCCAGCCCCAATAAATTACCTTTTTAAAACTTAAAAAAAAAAAAAAAAGAAAATAAGATAGGGTCTCCCTGCAGGCCCAGCTGGCCTGTAACTCACTATGTAGACCAGGTTGGCCTTGAACTCACAGAGATCCACCTGCCTCTGCCTCCCAAGTGCTGAGATTAAAGGTATGTGCCACCACACCCAGTGTGTGTACATGTGTGCATCCATGTGTGCAAGCGCCTCAGATCCCCTGGAACTGGACCTACAGATAATGGTTAGCTGTCCACATGGGGCTAGGAACTGAATCCAGGTCTTCTGCAAGAGCCCAAGAGCTCTAAACTCTAACCCATCTTTCCAGCCCTGCACTTGGTACTTTGGCAGCCAGGTTCCTGGAGCTACAATGCTTCTGCTCAAGGTTAGTTGATGAATCTTTGACTAGTTATTTACAGGACTAATTTTTTAGGGGATGCCTTTTGTCCTGTAGAACTCTGTGGCCTCTTAGTAACGTTTTCCCAAGTACATCCATCACCCTTACAGCAGGGCGATGCCTGCCAGGAGAGAGGACCCTCCCTCTGGGGTTGTGTAGTGGGCTAGGCTCAGTCCTCAGTGCTGTTTGCAGATCAGGAAATATATTTCATGGAATTAGATACATTTAGCATGTGAATAGAATTTCAAGGGTTTTAAAGCTTTTTCTTTGAACTTAAAAAATTGAATTTTTTTTCCTTAGAGCAAAAAAGTATGGTTTCATTTTAAGTGCTTTAATTGTCATTCAGGGGCCTGTTCTTTTCAGCATTCCTGTTTAATAGCTTGCCAGAAATGCACAAGGGATCCACACATGTGCCCTGTGCTCCAGTAGCCCCTCCATCTGGGACTTAGAAACTAGCTGCAGGGATAGAAGGTAATTTTTATCTTATTCTCTCAGGCTCTTTTTGGTCATTTCAGACAGAAGTAGAATGGTTTCTGCATTGGAATTTTCCTGTGCTGAATTTGGCAAATCAAGAATAGAACATTTAGCGACAGCAGTGAAAATATAATGTGTGGCAGCTGTGAAGAAATATTTGCCTCCAGCGGGAGCTGTGCTGTGTGCAGAGCATGTGGCTGATGTTCTGGGAATGGGTGTTTGTGAAGGTGCTCAGAGATAAAAGGGCTTAGGTGCTTATTCCCCATCTCAGCCTAGCCCTCCCAGTAGGGCTAGTAAGATGTGCCTGCAGGAGCCACTCCACAAAACA
>VZQC01005504.1:305913-414631 GCA_009823505.1 Rhizomys pruinosus | reverse complement strand
AAATGATCCTGCCATTTGACCCAGTCATACCATTCCTGGGTATATACCCACAAGACTCATCTTACTGCAGAGATACATGCACAGCTATATTTATTGCCGCTCTGTTCACAATAGCAAAAAACTGGAATCAACCCAAATGCCCCTCAACTGACGAGTGGATAAGCTCTTCCTTTTATAAGTTCCTTTGGTCATGGTGTTTTATCACAGCAACAGAAAAGTGACTAATACAGCAGGGTAACAACTGGGTTGTTACTTACCCAGTTTTCCGAGAACCTTCAGAACAGAAAGAGAAGAGTTAGTTAGACATCCAATATATAACCAAAATTGAAAGCCTAAAACCTAGACAAGTCAACACTCCATAAACCAGGAGAAAACAATGAAGGCATCTGAAGGAAGTAAGCAAAGCAAGCCTTCAACACAGTGAAGAAACATTTGAGAGTCTCATCAGAATAAAAAAAAAATCCCACATGCCAAAAACACAATGAAAGATCATCATGGGAAAAGCACAGAATAATTCCGCACCAAACTCTACCAAACTATAGAAGATTCCTACAATGAGATCTTCCTAGAGGTAACCCAGGACACAGTTCTTAGAGAACAATCATAGACCTGTTCAAAGGCATCAAAGAATATAAAGAACAAGTCAGAGAACTGAGAGAGAATGAAAAACTCAAGAAGGACCTAGAGGGAGAGAATGACAAACTTTGGAAAGAACTAAAGTTTGAGAATGACAAACTCTGGATGGAAGTAGAAACACTGAAAATATCCCATGCTGAAATAAAAAGGGAACCAACCAGCAAAGCAAGGAGCTACTTGAGAAACTCCAAAAGAAAGTGGAAATACTGAAGAAGTCACAGCATGAAATGAAAAAGGAAATTGAACACTCATTCATTTAAGAGGAAAGGATGAGAAAAAGCCTCAGAAGAAGAATGGAGGAAGAAAAAAAGAATATCAGACCTGGAAGATAACACAGACCAACTAAAAAGTTCAAGTAAACATTATGAAAAATTTAAAAATACACAAGAATGGAAGAACCAGGAAATGTAGGACACTATGAAAAGATCAAACCTCCACATCCAGGGATAGGGGAAGAGGAATCCCAAGAGAATGATATTGATCAGATCTTCAAAAGAATAAGAGAAGAAAATGTTCCCAAACTAAAAACAGACAAACCCATCCAAATATAAGAAGCACATAGAACTCCACATAGACAAGATCAGAAAAGAAATTCCCCATGCCATATCATAGTTAAATGCTAGATGCACAAAACAAAGACAAAATTCTGAAAGCCACAAGAGAAAAACAAGTTACATATAAGGGGAAACCCATCAGAATTACACCTGACTTTTCAGTGCAAACTACAGGACACAGTGGGTCTGTGAGTTCAACTCTCTCATTGAGTGTATGAGGCTGACCTCCCCTCTGTGAGAGTCTCTAACTGCCTGGCAGTGGTGGTGGACGAGGCATTCTAGACCCCCTACCCACTAGCTAGGGATCACCTGGGGCCCATCCCTCAGATCTAGGCTAGGCTTTCTTGCCCCTGGACCCAGACTTAGACATTAGTAACCAGGACCAAAGAGCCAGTAGGTTAACCTCAAGTGGCATGGTGGTTCTGTGAATACAGCTCTCCCAGCAAACCTATGAGGCTGAGCTCTGACCCATCTTGAAATAACCCAGCTGCATGATGGTGCAGTGTTCCAGAATTCCTACCACTAGCTAGGCAACACCTGGAGCCCCTCTCCACCTCCAAGCTAGGCTTACCTGTTTGTGGACCCAGATCCAGATATTTGCAACCAGCCTTGGAAAGTCAGTAGCTAGATCCCACAGTGATGTGGGAATCAAACCCACCTGATTGATACCTTTCTTGGGCCCCTGGAATTAATCCAAACTAGCTGGGGAAGAACTACTGGTCTCTCTAGTAGAAATTCAGAAGTGAAAACCTGAAACCAAGGCCAATCAGCATTTCATACTTAGGAAGACAATGAAGTCATGTAAGAATACAAGAAAAGCCAGTCTTTAATTCAAAAAAGAAACACTTCAGCTCCTTATCAGAATCACAAACAACAAAAGAAACCCACCATGAAAAAACCAATAACATGAAAAATCCAAATATTAAGTCTCTGTTAAATACTACCAGTCCTGTAGAAGATTCCTATAATGAGAAACCTCTAGATGTAACCCAGGACACAGATCTTAAAAGAAATATCATAAAAATGATTGAAGAATCTAAGAAATTTAAAGAACATATAAAGAAACAAATCAGGCCAGGCATGGTGGTGCGTGCCTTTAATCTTGGCACTTGGGAGGCAGAGGCAGACAGATCTCTGTGAGCTCCAGAATAGCTGGGACTAAAAAGGGAGATTCTGTCTCAAAAATACCAAACAAAACAAAACAAAACAAAAAACAAATCAAAGAACTAAAAGAAGATAGGGATAAACTAAAAGAACACAGTGATAGACTTAAATATATATATATATATATATATATATATGTAAAATACTGAAGAAAACTCAGGCTGAAATGAAAAAGGAAGAGGAACAGTCAATAAGCCATCGGGAAAGGATGGGAGAAATCCTCAGAAACAGAATGAATGAAAGAGAAAATAGAATGTCAAGACTGGAAGGTAACATGGAAGAACTGGAAAATTCAAGCAAAGATTATGAAAATTTTTTTTAAAAAAACACAGAAATGGAATAATAAGGAAATGTGGGACACCATAAAACGGCCAAATCTATGCATCATACGTATAGAGGAAGAAGAATCTCAGGATAATGGTATTGACCATTATCAATGGGACTGTAGATGAAAATTTCCCCAAATTAAGGAAAGACATACCCATACAAATACAAGAAGGAGGTATGACACCAAATAGACAAGACCAGAAAAGACATTCCTCATGCCATATCATACTAAAAACACTAGATGCTCAAAAGAAAGAGAGAATACTGAAAGCTGCAAGAGAAAAACAACAAGTCACACATAAAGGAAAAATCCATCAGAATTACAGCTGACTTTTCAATGCAAACTATGAAAGCCAGAAGAGCCTGATCCAAAGTATTTCCAGATCTAAATGACTGACTATACATGCTAACCTGGAATACTTTACACAGCAAAAATGTCTATTATACTTGAAGGAGAAAGAAAATCTTTCATGTTATAAATAAGCTAAAAGAATTCATGTCCAAAAACCAAACCTTCTGAGAATACTTGAAGCAATACAAAGAGCAGAAGACAGGAATGACTACACCCAAGTGACAGCAGAAAGTAATTAATGTGGAAATGCAAACCTAGACCAAGAAAGTAAACAGAAATTAAAATGATGGGATGCATTATACATCTCTCAATAATAACTTTGAATATTAGTGGAATGAATTCTCCAATCAAGAGACATATGCTACTAGAATGGATTAAGGAACAACATCCATCTTTTTGTTGTCTGAAGAAACCCATCTCCCCTAAAGGATAGGCACTATGTTAAGGTGAAAGGGTGGAATAAATATTCCAAGCGAATGGTATTAAGAAGGAATCAGGAGTTGCTATTATAATATCAGAAAAAATAGACTTCCAAATAAAACTAATCAGGAGAGATGAAAAGGGTCACTTCATTCTTATCAAAGGAACAGGAGCCAAGAAGACATCACAGTCACGAATATGTACACACCAAACTCTGGTACGCCAAACTTTATAAACACAATTCTACAAGACTTTAAGGAACAGATTAATCCCAACACACTAATAGTAGGGGACTTCAGTATGCACTGAGTTCATTAGACAGGTCAACCAGACAAAAAATAAACAGAGAGGCATTTGAACTGAACAATACAATACACCAAATGGACCTAAAAGACATCTATCTAATATTCTATGCAAGCATCCAAGAATGTACTTTCTATTCAGCACCACATGGAACTTTCTCTAAAATCGACTACATCCTGGAACACAAAACAAACATCAACAAATACAAAAAAATGAAATACTTTCATGCAGTCTATCAGTTCACAGTCCAATAAAACTTACTATCAACACCAAAAGAAGCCCTAGTAACTACATGGACTCATGGATATTAAACAACACACTTCTGAATAATGAATGGGTCAAAGGAGAAATTAAGAAAAAGTATGAGTATACCTGGAATTAAACAAAAAGAGCAATACAACACAACAAAACCTCTGAAACACTTTAAAAGCAGTCCTAACATGGAAAGTTTTAGCTCTAAGTACCTACATTTAAAAAAAAAGACAGAAAGAGCACAAATGAATGACCTAACATTGCAACTCAAAACCCTTGAGAGACAACAACAAATGAATCCTAAACCCAACAGACAAGAGAAATATCAAAACTCAGAGCAGAGATTAATGAAATAAAGAAAGAAAAAAAGAAAGAAAGAAAGAAAGAAAGAAAGAAAGAAAGAAAGAAAGAAAGAAAGAAAGAAAGAAAGAGAGAGAGAGAGAGAGAAAGAAGGAAGGAAGAAGAAGAAAAGAAAAAGAAGAAAGACAGAAAGAAAGAAGAAAGAAAGAAAGAAAGACGAAAGAAGAACAGAGAGAGAGAGAGAGAAGAAGGAAGGAAGGAAGGAAGGAGAAAGAAGAGAACGAAAGAAAGAAAGACGAAAGAAGGAAAGAAAGAAGAACGAAAGAATAAAGAACGAAAGAGAAAGCAGAGGAAGGAGAGGAAGGAAAGAAAAAAGAAGAACAGAAAGAAAAGAAGAAAGAAAAGAAAGACAAGAAAGAAACGAAAGAAAGAAAAGAAAGAAAGAAAGAAAGAAAGAAGAAAGAAAGAAGAAAGAAAGAGAAAGAAAGAAAGAAAGAAGAAAGAAAGAAGAAGAAGAAAGAAGGAAGGAGGAAGGAAGGAAAGGAAGGAAAGGAAGGAAAAGGAGAGGAAAGAAAGAAAGAAGAGAAAGAAAGAAAGGAGGAAGGAAGAGAAGGAAGGAAGGAAGGAAGAAGGGAAGGAAGGAAGAAAGAAAGAAAGAAGAAAGAAGAAAGAAAGAAAGAAGAAAGAAGAAAGAAAGAAAGAAAGAAAAGAAAGAAAGAAGAATCAAATGGTACAAGAGCTGGTCTTTTGAAAGCGATCAATAAGAAAAAACCATAGACCCCATAGCTCATTAACCAAAAGAAAGAGCAACATCCAAATAAACAAAAGTAGAGATAAAAGGGGAAGCATCACAAAATAACAAAAAGATCTGGTCATTAAAACAGTACAAAATGCCCATAAAAAATCATACTCTCTATTAAATTATGAAAAAAAAACTAGGAGAAAGGATGAAATATCTGAACTAAGGAAATCTCCAAAGCTTAGCCAAGAAGAGATCAACAGCTTAAACAGACCCAAAACATATAAGGAAATTGGAAAACTAATACAAAACTTCTCAACTAAAAAAAGCACAGGCCCAGATAGATTTATGGTAGAAATCTACAGAACATTTAAAGATGACCTACAACCAATATTTCTCAAGTTAGTCAAAAGCATAGAAACAGAGGGGAATCTATCAAATTCCCTCTATTAAGCCAGCATCACCCTAATACCAAAACCAAAGATACAACCAAAACAGAAAATGATAGACCCATCTCCTTAATGAATATAGATCCAAACGTTCTTCTTTCTTTTTTTTTTTTTTTTTTTTTTGGTCTTTTCGAGACAGGGTCTCCCTATAGCCCCAGCTGGCCTAGAACTTGCTCTGTAGACCAGGCTGGCCTTAACTCACAAAGATTCACCTGCCTCTGCTCTTCATCTTTTTTGCCACCATGCCTGGCTTGGCCCAAACATTCTTAAAATATTGGCAAACTGCATACAGCACACATCAAAAAGGCCATCTACCATGATCAAGTCAGATTATTCCAAGATGCAGGGATGGGTTCAATATACATACATCAATAAATGTTATAAATCATATAAATGAACTCAAGAACAAAAACACATCGTCATCTCAATGTTGCAGAAAGGCCTTTGATAAATTCAATGCACCTTATGTTTAAAGTACTAGAGGAAATTGGACCAGAGGAACATTATCTCAACATAATTAAGCTATATATAACAAACCCACAGCCAACATATTTAAAATGGGAGAAAATTTAGAAGCATTACCCTTAAAATTAGGAGCCCAGCAAGGCTACCACTATTTCTACTCCTTTTTAATATAGTGCTTGACAACTCTTACTAGAGCAGTCAAAGAAAGGAAATTAAAGGAGTACTAATTGGAAAAGAGGAAGTCATACTATTCTCTTTGAAGATGAATGATATTATACCCAAAGGATGCCAAAACTTCTACCAGAAATCACCCACAAATGATTAACAGTTTCAGTAAAGTGGCAGGTTACAAATTAATCTAAAAAAAATAAATAAATTAATTAAAAGGGGCTGGAGAGATGGCCTAGCGGTTAAGAGGGAACTGCTTCTTGCAGAGGACCGGGTCGATCCCGCAGCACACAAATGGTGGCTGAGAACCACTTTTAACTCCAGTTCCAGGGAAATCCGACACCCTCTACTGACTTCCGTGGCAATTGCATGACACGGTGCACAGACCTGCATGCAGACAGTACATCCATACACATAAATAAAATAATAAAATTAGAAGAAAAATTAATCCTACAAAATCAGTAGCCTTTCTATATGTCAATAGTAAGCAACAGGAGAAGGCATATATGGAAAGGCTCCATTCACAATAGCCTCAAAAAAAATATCCGATCCTCATCAAATATTTAAAATCCACAATGAAATTTTTAAATGCTTGAAGGAGAGTAAAGAAGACACCAAAANAATTTAATATTTAATTAATTAATTAATTACATAATTAATTATATAATTATAATTTGGTCCTTTTTGTGAGACAGGGTCTTCCTGCTTGTAGCCCCACTGTCGCCTGGAAAACTCACTCTGTGGAAGCAGGCTCGACTCTTTTGAACTCTCACAAAGATCCACCTGCCCTGCTCTCCCCAAGTTAGTCTAATTTTATTTTATTTTCTATGAAAAATAGTATATAGTGTATGTCTGCTACAAGTTTGTGCACCTGTTGTCATGCAATGCCGAGCCGAGAAGGTCAGAAGAGGCATCGGACTCCCCTGGAACGTGGTTGAGGTTGTTTTTAAAGAGGTTTTCAGCCACACATGTGGTGTTGCTGGGTTATCAAACCAAGGTCTATCTGCAAACAAAAAAATGGCTTTAACCACTAGGCCATCTCTCCAGCCCAAATTTCATTTGTTATTAAAGTTAAATATAAATGTTGAGGGCGTGGGAAATGGCTCAGAGGTTAGAGCACCTGATCTTTTTTTTTTTTTTTTTTTGTTTTTTGGTCTTTTCGAGGACAGGGTCTCCCTATAGCCCCAGCTGACCTGGAAATGACTCACGAACTCACTCTGTAGACCAGGGCTGGCCTTGAACTCACAAAGATCTGCCTGCCTCTGCCTCCCAAGTGCTGGGATTAAAGGCATGTGTCACCATGCCCGGCTGGTTTTTTTTTTTTTTGGTCTTTTCGAGACAGGGTCTCCCTATAGCCCCAGCTGACCTGGAACTCACGAACTCACTCTGAAGACCAGGCTGGCCTTGAACTCACAAAGATCCGCCTGCCTCGCCTCCTGAGTGCTAGGATTAAAGACGTGTGCCACCACGCCCGACTTCAACTGCTCTTGCAGAGGACCCAAGTTGGATCCCCAGCCCCCGATGGCGGGGCTTGAGGAACCGTGCTGAAACTCCAATTCCAGGGAGAAAAACTCCAGTTCCAGGGGGATCCAACACCCTCTTCTGACCTCTGCGCATTTGCACGACACAGGTGCACAAACCTACATGCAGACAGTACATTCATACACATACAAAAATTTAAAAAAATTTTAGATAAGGTCTCACTATCTAGTTGCCCTGGCTGGTCTAGAACTCACTATGTAAGAAGTCAGGCTGGCCAGGAGTGGTGGGCGCACGCCTTTAATCCTAGCACTCAGAGCAGGAGGCAAGAGGTGATCTTTGTGGTTCAAGGCCAGCCTGGTGGCTACAGAGTGAGTTCCAGGCCAGCTGGGGCTACAGGGAGACCCTGTCTCAAAAGACCAAAAAAAAAAAAAAAAAAAAAAAAGTGACGAGACCCAGGACTCTTATTGGTAAAAAAAGAACTAACACTCCAAGTTGTCCTCTGGCTTCTACATACTACCACGCACATTTTACACACACACACACCACACACAAACACCACACACCAACTGTAATTTTGTTTTTATGTTTTCTGAACTTGGAATGGGAAACTGTGTGCATTGATACCCAGTTTCTGCCTAACCTTCTTCTTTAGCCATCCTGCCTCATTGACCTCTCCATCAGGAATCTTGACCTGACACCTGGAGCTAGGTTCTCAGTCCCCTCCCGCCCCCTCGTTGAGTCCAGCCCACTTGTGACATCTGTGTTCACTAGAAGTAGAGACGAGGTCTGAGGGGTGGCCTGGCGGTTGAGCGCCACCACTTTGCAGACCCGGTTTAATCCTAGCACCCACATGCAGCCGAGATGAGCTCTGAGCTCCAATCCCGGAGAACTCCAGTTCCAGGGGATTCGACACCCTTTCTGACCTCAGTGGCACCTCACGACACGGGTGGCACAAAAAAAAAAAAAAAAAAAAAAAAAAACAACACATACAAAATATAATAAATTTTAAAAAAAAGAAAAAAATATATTTTAAAAAGAAAGATAGAGTCCAAACGATACCTTTCCCAGCCTAATTTGCCAGAGAAGAATGTGGGTCTCACAGCCTTAGCCACCTTGGAAGACCAACTTCCCTTCCAGAGAAATCATATGGGGAGGCTCAGAGGCCAAAAGGTCCACTGGAACACCTCGGCTTGCCCAGGCACAGGGGCCACTAACCGCTCGCTGCCCAGGCACAGGGGTCACTGGAGCCACTGGTGCCCAGGCACAGGCCACTGGAGCCAGCCTCGGGCTCCAGGCCAGGGGTCCCTGGCGCCAGCCTCGCTGCCGGCCACAGGGGTCCACTGGAGCCAGCCTCGGCTGCCCAGGCACAGGGGCACTGGAGCCAGCCTCGGCTGCCCAGGCTCAGGGGTCCCTGGAGCCAGCCTCGGCTGCTCAGGGCACAGGGTCCACTGGAGCAGCTCGGATGCCCGGCACAGGGGCCCTGGACCAGCCTCGGCTGCCAGGCACGGGGTCACTGGAGCCAGCCTTGGGTGCCCAGGCACAGGGGCACTGGACCCAGCCTCGGTGCCCAGGCACGGGTCCACTGGACCAGCCTCGGTTGCCAGCACAGGGGTCCATGAGCCAGCTCGGCTGCCAGCAGGTGTCCACTGGACCAGCTCGCTTGCCCAGGCACAGGGGTCCACTGGCACCAGGCCTCGGCTGCCCAGGCACAGGATCCACTGGAACCATCTCGCTGCCCAGGCACAGGGGTCCACTGGAACCAGCCTCGGTGCCCAGGCACAGGGGTCAACTGCAGCCACTCGGCTGCCCAGGACGGGGTCCACTGGACCAGCTTGGCTGCCCAGGCAGAGGGGTCACTGGAGCCAGCTTGGCTGCCCAGGCACAGTGGTCCATTGGAGCCAGCTTCCCTGACCGAGAGGCTGATCCACCAGCAGTGCAGGCATCTGGAGCTCTCTTCCAACATACCAATCTATTTAGGATTTGTGTTTGTTTTTTTGTCTTCTTTTTGAGACAGGGTCTCCCTGAAGCCCCCCAGTTGTTCCTGGCACACTCTGTAGACTCGAGGCGGCCTTGAAACTCACAAAAGTCCACACGGTCCTCTGCCTCCCAAGTGCTAGGTGTGTTAAAAGCGGTGCCCCCATCACGCCCGGCTGCTATTTGGGTTTTTTGTGTTGTTTGTTTGAGACAGTGTCTTTCCATGTAACCCTAGCGGAGCCATCTCTTCAGCACCAAATTTAATTAATTAATTAATTAATTAATTAATTAATTAATTTGGTCTTTTTGAGACAGGGTCTCCCTGTAGCCCCAGCTGTCCTGGAACTCACTCTGTGGAGCAGGCTGGACTTGAACTCACAAAGATCCACCTGCCTCTGCCTCCCAAGTGCTAATTTTATTTATTTTTATGTGTATGAGTGTACTGTCTGCATGTCAGTTTGTGCACCTGTGTCATGCGTTGCCGAGAAGGTCAGAAGAGGGCATCGGACTCCCCTGGAACTGGAGTTAAAGATGGTTTTCAGCCACCATGTGGGTGCTGGGCATCGAACCTGGGTCCTCTGCAAGAGCAGTCGGCGCTCTTAACCACTAGGCCATCTCTCCAGCCCCAAATTTAATTTTGTTAATTAAAGTAAAATAAAATGTTGGGGGCTGGAGAAATGGCTCAGAGGTTAAGAGCACCGACTTTTTTTTTTTTTTTGGTCTTTTCGAGACAGGGTCTCCCTATAGCCCCAGCTGGCCTAGAACTTGCTCTGTAGACCAGGCTGGCCTTGAACTCACAAAGATTCACCTGCCTCTGCCTCCCAAGTGCTAGGATTAAGGGTGTGCACCACCATGCCTGGCTTGGCCCAAACATTCTTAAAATATTGGCAAACTGCATACAAGCACACATCAAAAAGGCCATCTACCATGATCAAGTCAGATTTATTCCAAGATGCAGGGATGGTTCAACATATCATACATCAATAAATGTTATAAATCATATAAATGAACTCAAAGACAAAAACAACATCGTCATCTCAATTGATGCAGAAAAGGCCTTTGATAAAATTCAATGCACCTATATGTTTAAAGTACTAGAGGAAATTGGACCAGAGAGAACATATCTCAACATAATTAAAGCTATATATAACAAACCCACAGCCAACATCATTTTAAATGGAGAAAAACTAGAAACATTACCCTTAAAATTAGGAGCCCAGCAAGGCTACCCACTATTTCTACTCCTTTTTAATATAGTGCTTGAAACTCTTACTAGAGCAGTCAAGAGAAGGAAATTAAAGGAGTACTAATTGGAAAAGAGGAAGTCATACTATTTCTTCTTGCAGATAGCATGATATTATACCCAAAGGATGCCAAAAATTCTACCAGAAATCACCCACAAATGATTAACAGTTTCAGTAAAGTGGCAGGTTACAAAATTAATCTACAAAAAAAATAAATTAAATTAAATTAAAAGGGGGCTGGAGAGATGGCCTAGCGGTTAAGAGGGTCAACTGCTCTTGCAGAGGACCCGGGTTCGATCCCCAGCACCTACATGGTGGCTGAGAACCATCTTTAACTCCAGTTCCAGGGAAATCCGACACCCTCTACTGACCTCCGTGGCATTGCATGACACGGGTGCACAGACCTGCATGCAGAGAGTACATCCATACACATAATAAAATAAATAAAATTAGAAGAAAAAATTAATCTACAAAAATCAGTAGCCTTTCTATATGTCAATAGTAAGCAACAGGAGAAGGCATATATGGAAAGGCTCCCATTCACAATAGCCTCAAAAAAAATATCCGATCCTCATCAAATATATTAAATATGCCAACAATGAAATTTTTAAATGCTTGAAGGAGAGTAAAGAAGACACCAGAAGATGGGGAGACCTCCCATACTCATGGATTGGAAGAATTAACCTAGTGAAAATGACCATCCTACCGAAAGTAATATATACATTTAATGCAATCCCAATCAAAATCCCCATTACTTTCTTCATAGAATTACAAAAGAACATCCTAAAATTAATATGGAAAAACGAAGCACCCTGGATAGCCAAAGCAACCCTTAGCAAAAAGAGTAATGCAGAGGGGATTACTATTCCAGATTTCATCCTATATTACAGAGCTACAGTCATGAAAACAGCATAGAGCTGGCACAGAAATAGACCCATAGATGAATGAAACAGAACTAAAAAACCAAATTTGAGTACATGCAATTTCAGCCACCTGGTATTTGACAAAGGTGCCAAGAATACTCAAATTAGGAAAGGCAGTATCTTCAGCAAATGGTGCTGGCAAAACTGAATCACCACTTATAGAAGAGTAAACCTAAACCCCTACCTTTCTCCTTGTAAAAAGTCAACTCTAAATGGATCAAAGAGCTCAGTGTGAAACCCAAAACTCTGAAAACGTTAGAAGAAAACATTGGCAGTAACTTACAAGATATAGGTGTAGGAAAAGACTTTCTAAATTAAACATTAGATGGTCGGTAAATCAGGTCAGCAATCAACAAATGGGACCTCATTAAACTAGAAACCTTCTGTATAGCAAAAGAAACAATCAAAGAATGGAAGAGAAAACCCACAGACTAGGAACAACTCTTCACCAGTGACACATCTGACACAGGTTTAACATCCAGAGTATATAAACTAATCAAAAAACAAAGGACCAAAATCAAATGACCCAATTAAAAGATGAGCTAAAGAACTGTTTAGAGACTTCTCAAGAGAAGAAATACAAATAGCTAAGAAACATCTAAAAAAGAGCTCAACATCATTAGTAATTAAGGAAACGCAGCTTAAAACCATTTTATGATTTAATCTAACACTGGTAAGACTGCAATGATGAAGGAAACAAATAATACCAAATGATGGAGAGGTGGTGGGGAAAGAGGAACATTCATTCACTGCTGATGGGATTTCAAATTCATGCAACCCCTATGGAAAACAGTGTGTAAAACTCTTTTTTAATAAACTTCTGGGGTGGGGGGATCTCCCAAGACCACCTGAAACACAGGTACCAGGGAACGGGCTAAACAGCAACACCACCCCACCACCCCACCACCTGCCAACTGGGATTGCCGAAGAAGTTTCCAAGTGGATTATTTGCAGAACCTTCAGAACAGAAAGGGAAGAGTGAGTTAGACTTCCCATAGAAGGTCTAAAACTTAAATAAGTCAACACTCCATAAGCAAGGAGAAAAGTAGAAAAACAAATCAAACAACAAAGGCATCTGAAAGAAGCAAGAAATGCAAGCCATCAACACAGTGAAGAGGCATTTGGGATTCGCACTGGAATACAGGCAAAGAGAAACCCACATGCCAGGGACACGAAGAAGAGACAACATGGGAAAGGTGCAGGACTATTCCACACCAAGCTCTACCAGCCCTGCGGAACATTCCTACAGTGGGATCCCCCTGGAGATAGACCAGGACACAGATATTAGAAGTACAATTGTGAACATACTTAAAGAAATCAATGACTATAAAGAGCAAGTCAGAGAACAAAGAAAAGAGAATGAAAAACTCAAGAAGGACCTAGAGAGAGAGAATGACAAACTCCAGAAGGAAGTGGAAACACTGAAGAGATCCCATGTTGAAAAAGTAAAGGAAACCAACCAGCAAAGCAAAGAACTACAGGAAGAGATTGAGAAGCTCTAAAAGGAAGTGAAAATACTAAAATCAGAAGACGAAATGAAAAAGGAAATCAAACACTCATCCAATCAAGAGGAAAGGAATGGAAAAATAACCAGAAATAGAATGGAGGAAGCAGAACAAAGAATATCATATGATAAGATAAGAATATCATATGGAAGAATAACAATATGGAAGATAACACAGAACAACTAAAAATCTAAAGTAAAATTTATGAAAAATTTAAAAATACACAAAAGTGGAACAACAAGGAACTGCGGAACACTCTGAAAAGATCAAACTTCCACATCATTGGAATAGAGAAAGGAGAAGAATCCCAAGAGAATGGTATTGATCAGATCTTCAACAGAATAATAGAAGAAAATTTCCCCGAACTAAAAAAAGAAGACAAACCAATAAAAATACAAGAAACACAAGATCAGAAAAGAAACTCTCCTCGTCATATCATAGTTAAAATGCTAGACGCCCAAAACAAAGACAAAATTCTGAAACCCACAAGAGAAAAACAACAAGTTACATATAAGGGGAAACCCACAAGAATTACAACTGACTTCTCAGTGCAAACTACGAAAGCAAGAAGAACGTGGAGCAATGCATTCCCAGTGTTAAAGGACTATAGATGCCCACCCAGGTTACTATTCCCAGCAAAAATGTCAATTACAGTTGAAGGAGAGAGAAAAATCTTCCATGACATAAACAAATTCCTTCTATGAAGCCAGCATCACTCTAATACCAAAACCAGGCAAAGACACAAACAAGAAAGAAAACTATAGACCTATATCATTGATGAACACAGATGCAAAAATTCTCAACAAAATACTTGCAAACCACATACAGACCCACATCAAAAAGATCATCCATCATGACCAGGTTGGATTCATACCAGAGATGCAGGGATGGTTCAACACACATAAATCAATAAATATTATAAAACACATAAATGGACTTAAAGGCAAAAACCACATAATCATCTCAGTTGATGCAGAAAAAGCTTTTGACAAAATCCAGCATCCCTTCATGCTTAAAATCTAAGATGGAATTGGACTGGAACGATCATTCTTCAATGTAATCAAAGCCATTTACAAGAAACCCACAGCCAACATCGTCCTAAATGGAGAAAATTTGGAAGCATTCCCCTTAAAGGCAGGAACATCGCAAGGCTATCCACTATCACCACTCCTCTTCAATATAGTGCTTGAAATGCTTACTAGGGCAATAAGGCAAGAAAGCAAAATTAAAGGAGTACCAATTGGAAAAGTGGAAGTAAAACTATCCCTTTTGCAGATGACATGATAGTTTACCTGATGAATGCTAAAAACTCCCCCAGAAAACTCTTAGAAATGAACAAAAGTTTAAGTAAAGTGGCAGGATGCAAAATAAACCTAGAAAAATCAGTAGCTTTCCTTTACACCAACAATTAGAAACTAGAAAAGGAATATAAGGAGACCTTCCCAATCACAATAGCCCCCCCAAAAAATAAAATATCTAGGAATATACCTAACCAAAGACACCAAAGACCTCTACAACAAAAATTTTAAAACCCTAAAGAAGGAGATTGAAAATGACATCAAAAGATGGAAAGACCTCCCATGCTCATGGATTGGAAAAATTAATATAGTAAAAATGTCCATTCTGCTCAAACTAATACACGGAATTGAAGCAATCCCAATCAAAATCCTCATGAGCTTTTTCACAGACTTAGAAAAAAAAATCCTTAAATTAATGGAAAAACAAAAAACCTGAATAGCTAAAGCAACCCTGAGTGAAAAGTGCAATACTGGGGGGATTACATTAACAGACTTCAAGCTATATTACATGGCTATAATCATAAAGACAGCCTGGTACTGGCAAAAAAAAAAAAAGAACCATTGATGAATGGAACAAAATTGAGGACCCAAACTTGAACTCATATAACTTCAGCCACCTCGTATTTGAAAAGGGGGCCAAAAATCTGAATGGAGGAAAGATAGCATCTTCAGCAAATGGTGTTGGCAAAACTGTATCACCATTTGTAGAAGAACAAAATTAAGCCACTACCTCTCACCCTGTACAAAAATAAACTCCAAGTAAATCAAAGATCTCAACCTAAAACCTGAAACCCTGAAGGTGATAGAAGAAAAACTTGACAGCAAGCTACAAGATATGGGTGTAGGAAAAGACTTTCTAAATCAAACAGCAGCTGCACAGGAAATAAGGACAACAGCTGACAAGAGGGACCTCATCAAACTCAAAAGTTTTGTACAGCAAAAGAAACAAAGAAGTGAAGAGAAAATCCACAGAGTGGGAGGAAACCTTCACTGAAGATACATCTGACAAAGCATTAAAATCCAGAATATGTAAGCTACTTAAAAAGCAAAGAATAAAAAAATAAATGACCTATTCAAAAGATGGAGTAAAGAGCTGAACAGAGACTTCACCAGTAAGGAAGTAAAGATGACTGAGAAACATCTTAAAAAGTGTTCAACATCATTAATAATTAAGGAAATGCAAATTAAAATCACACTAAGGTATCATCTCACTCCAATAAGACTAGCCAAGATCAAGAAAACAAAAGACGCCAAATGCTGGAGAGGTTGTGGGGAAAGGGGAACACTCATCCACTACTGAAGGGAATGTAAACTCGTACAACCACTGTGAAAAGCAGTGTGGAGAACCTTTAAAAAACTCAAAATGAGCCCACCACCTGACCCAGCCATACCACTTCTGGGCATGTACCCTCAAGACTCACCCCATTGCAGAGATACATAAGACGCATCCTGCTGCAAGGATACATGCACAGCTATGTTTATTGCAGCTCTCTTCACAAAAGCAAAGACCTGGAACTGACCCAAATGCCCCTCAACAGATGATTAGATAACAAAAATGTGGTACATCTACCCGATGGAGTTCTATGCAGCAGTAAAGAAAGATCACATCATGAGCTTTGCTGGTAAATGGATGGAACTTGAAGGAATTACACTAAGTGAAGTAACACAGTCCCAGAAAAAAAAGGTGAATGGTTTCCCTCATTTGTAGATGCTAACACCAAATCCCCAATTGGCAAGCAAACTTAGCAACTTTAATATTATAGTTCATTGTATCTGAAAGCAACTGTGCTATTACAATGTGAATCTATAAATGGGCTCTAGAATTATCTTACCACTTATACTCACACATTGTAATTACCATATATAGATGGAGGAGATGTAGTCATATTCTAAAAAAAGAATGTAAAATTACACGACTTTATACCTGCATGCAAATTTACTGTTAAAATGTGAATCTCTAAATGTGTTTAGGAATCAACCTACAGTTTATTTTCAGAATTTTTAATTTTGACTTATGTGTGGAGTGTATATCTGCATATTTTGGAATAATATAAAATAAAAAAAGAAAAACAGAAAGAGCACAAGTGAAGGATCTAACACTGCAGCTAAAAGCACTTGAGAGGCAACAACAGATGAACCCTAAACGCAACAGACAGGAAGAAATAACAAAAATCAGAGCAGAAATCAATGAAATAGAAATGAAGAAAACAATACAAAAACATCAATGAATCCAAAAGTTGGTACTTTGAAAGAATAAACAAGATAGACAGACCTCTAGCCCAGTTAACCGGAAGAAAGAAGGAACAACTCCAAATCAATACCATAATGAAAGGGGAAATATCACAACAGACAATGAAAAGATCCAGAAAATCATACAGGAATACTTCAAAAATATATACTCTACCAAGTTTGAAAACCTAGAAGAAATGGGTGAATATCTGAAATCCTAGGAATCACCAAAGCTCAACCAAGAAGATATCGACAACTTAAACAGACCCATAATATATGAAGAAATTGAAGATGTAATAAGAAACCTCCCAACTGAAAAAAGCTCAGGCCCAGATGGTTTCATGGCAGAATTCTATAAAACATTTTAAAAAGACTTACAACCATTATTACTGAAATTGTTTAGAAGGATACAAACAGAGGGAATTCTCCCAAATTCCTTCTATGAAGCCAGCATTACTCTATTACCAAAACTAAGCAAAGACACAACCAAAAAGGAGAACCATAGACCCATCTCATTATTGAACACAGATGTCAAAATTCTAAACAGGATACTGGGAAATTGCATGCAAACCCACATCAAGAAGCTCATCCATCATGACCAAGTTGGATTTATACCAGAGATGCAGGGATGGTTCAACATACAAAAATCAATAAATATCATCAAGCTATAAAAGAACTGAAAGACAAAAGACAGACCATCATCTCAATCGACACAAAAAAAGCCTTTGACAAAATCCAGCATCCCTTCATGCTTAAAGTCCTAGAGGGAATTAGATTGGAGGGATCATTCCTCGATGTAATCAAAGCCATATACAGGAAACCCACAGCCAATATCATCCTAAATAGGGAAATGACAGAAAAATTCCCTTTAAAGGTAGGAACTCAGCGAAGCTGCCCCCCTGTCATCATTCCTCTTCAATATAGTGCTTGAAATACTTGCTAGAGCAATAATACAGGAGAGGAAATTAGAGGAGTACTAATTGGAAAAAAGTAAGTCAAGCTATCCCTATTTGCTGATGATATGATTGTTTACTTAAGAGGTGCTAAAACCTCCACCATAAAACTCCTAGAAATGGTTAAGAGCTTCAGGAAAGTGGCAGGATACAAAATTAACTTTAAAAACTCAGTGGCCTTTCTTTACACCAACAACAAGCAACTGAAGAAGGAATATATGGAGACATTCACACTCACAATAGCCTCAAAAACAATAAAATACCTAGGAACAAACCTAACCAAAGACACCAAAGATCTCTATTCAAAACAAAAATTTTGAGCCCTTGAAGAAGGAAATTGAAGAAGACATCAGAAGATGGAAAAACCTCCCATGCTCATGGATTGGAAAAATTAATATAGTAAAAATGTCCATTCTACCCGAACTCTTGTATAGATTTAATGCAATCCCAATTAAAATCCCCAAGAGTTTCCTCACAGGCTTGTGTGGAAAAGTCCTTAATTTCGTCGAGAAAAACAAAAGACCCCAAATAGCCAAAACGACCCTGAGTGAAAAGAGCAATACAGGGGGGAATCTCTATACCAGACTTCAAACTATGATACAGGGCTATAGTCATAAAAACAGCTTGGTACTGGCATAAAAACAGACCTGTTGACCAATAGAAAAAAACTGAAGATTCCAACTTGAGCACATACAATTTCAGCCATCTCATATTTGACAAGGGGGCCAAGAAGACACAATGGAGAAAAGACAGAATCTTTAGCAAGTGGTGTTGGCAAAACTGGATCACCACTTGTAGAAGAATGAAATTAAACCCCTACCTCTCGCCCTGTACAAAAGTCAATTCTAGATGGATTAAAGACCTCAATGTGAAACCCCTAACTCTGAAAGCGATAGAAGAAAAAGTTGGCAGCAGACTACAAGACATAGGCATAGGAAAAGATTTCCTAAATCAGACAGCAGCTGCACAAGAAGTAAGGTCTACAATTGACAAATGAGACTTCATTAAACTCAAAAGCTTCATCAAAAGAAACAATCAAAGAAGTGAAGAGAAATCCCACAGAGTGGGAGGAAACCTTCACTGCAGATACATCTGATAAAGCATTGATTTCCAGAATATATAAACTACTCAACAAAGAAGAAAGAAAACAAATGACCCACTCAATAGATGGAGCAAAGAGCTGAACAGAGACTTCATAATTGAGGAATTAGAGATGTCTGAGAAACACCTTTAGAAGTGTTCAATAAAAAAAAAGTGTTCAACATCACTAATAATTAAGGAAATGCAAATCAAAACCACTTTAAGATATCATCTTACTCCAATAAGACTGGCTAGGATCAAGAAAACAAATGATACCGAGTTCTGGAGAGGTTGTGGGGAAAGGGGAACACTCATCCACTGCTAGTGGGAATGTAAACTTGTGTAGCCACTATGGAAAGCAGTGTTGAGAACCCTTTGAAGACTTGGAATGAACTTGCGACCTGACCCAGCCATACCACTCCTGGGTATGTACCCACAAGATTCATCTTTCCACAGAGATACATCCACAGCCATGTTTATTTCAGCTCTCTTCAAATAGCAAGGAGCTGGAACCAAGTGCCCCTCAACCCAGGAGTGGATAGAGAAAATGTGGTACATCTACACAATGGAGTTCTATGCAGCAGTAAAGAAAGATGACATCATGAGCTTTGTAGGTAAATGGCTGGAGCTAGAAGATATCATGCTGAGTGAAGTAACACCATCCCAGAAAAACAAATGATGAATGGTATCCCTCATCTGTGGATGCTAACACCAATTACCTAATTGTATGGCAAACTGAGCAACGCCAATGTGATCTGAAAACAACTGTGCTCTTATAGTGTGAATTCCTTAAAAATAATAAACAAATAAAAAATATAATGCAAAAAATAAACTTTTTATTGAATTTTTGTGTATTCCATACAGACATTGTTTTTAACCAGTTACTAAATGTAAGCAATAAACATAGGTAATATCCATGTAAACCCAATTGTCAAGGATCTGTACAACCCAGGGTCCTCAAATCCAACTGGACAGATTTGCATACACATACATGCTGATCAAATACAAGTTCAGTCCATTTTTGCTGTAATCTCACAATTCACCCTCCTTCTTTGGCCTTTACAAACTGACATGCTAACCTCTTCTGCAAGAGTCCCTGGCCCTTTGAGAGATGGGTGAGAGACAGAGAGATACGAAGATCCACTTTTTTTCACTGAGTTGATAAATCAAACTCTTAGGTCTGTCCAAGTTCTGTTTTCAAAACATTTGTGGTTCATTTAGGAATCTCCTTTTAATTCTACAAATAAAGCACAAATAGAAACAAAGATTAATCAGTATCAAAAGTTATGCTATGGGCATGAATACATATGCTTGCATGGTATCTTGGTTGAGGATTTAGGTATGATAGCTCTTTAACAAATGGATCACAATAGCTTTCTGATGTGGCCTATAAAGTCTCCTGCCACTACGGGGTACCAAGCTTCCAGTGTCAGTCATGTGTCTTACCCCCACAGGGAGTGGGTCATAGATTGATTTGGAATTTTTCTGGGTGTACATGTACCAGGCTGCCACTATTGCACTACATCTTCTTTGGCATGTAAAAGTGCAGCAGGTGGGGTCTGTAGTAGAACTTTGGAGACCATTTCTTTCCAGCGATATGCATAGTGCTTTTTGGCATCATGAAGGTCAGCTGTCAATTTGCAAGTGCAAAGTCTCAGCACAATTCTTCTTTCTCACACAGATATCATATCATATTTTCAGCAATAGGGTCTTATTGTCCACTTTTTGTGTCCACCCAAAGTTATACGCAAACGGTCTATTTTGTGGGGGTGCTTTTAGAGCCTCCCTGGCCAATAGCTCCTGGTAGGGCACCCCACAGGCTGGCTCTGAAGCCTTCATCTACCAATACATTTTATTTAATCATAAGGCAAAATTTACAGGTAGGATACTAGTCCAAAGAACGGCACAAATGACCACAGGTCAGCTCTCCTGTAGGTCCGTCCTGATCCATTACTTGAACACTTTTTGGAATCCAGATGGGGGCTTCATCTGTGGGAAAACACAACCAAACCCTTTCCCCATAATTAGCAGTGAATTTGGGTATTCTCATTGTCCCAACATTGTACCAATGATGTCTTATTATGGTTTGTCAGAGGGCTATGATGTTTGTGAACTGGAGTTATCATTTCTGATTTCAAATTTTATGAAAGGTTCAGAGTAAAAAGTGCTTTGAAAGATATGGTGTACCTAATTTGTGTATCCTAGCACCAAATCCTTATATGTAAGTCAAGGTGTATAACTTTTTAAGAAAAATAATACCACATTGCCTCATATTACTACAGATATAGCTTGAAGATTATGTCTCTATTTTCCTAAGTTCTAAGATTTATGAGAAAGAATAAATCTCTTCCTTAAAAATACATTAAAACATACATCAACCACTTGCTTTATAATTTAGTAATGTAAAGTACTTTTTATTGCATGCATGCAACTTTACTGTTAAAAAGTGAGTCTCTGAGCCAGGCGTGGTGGCGCACGCCTTTAATCCTAGCACTTGGGAGGCAAGCAGATCTTTGGGAGTTCAAGGCCAGCCTGGTCTACAGAGTGAGTTCCAGGACAGCTGGGGCTACAGGGAGACCCTGTCTCAAAAAGACCAAAAAAAAAAAAAGTGAGTCTGAACATTTGTGGACAATGAGGACCAAACCTGTTTATTTTATAAAATCAAGAAAGCCTTAGTAAACCAAGTCTCCAGTTGTTACGGAAGATCTGAGTAACTGGAAGTTGTTGCTGTTCCCTTTAATTTTATATTGCTCTGAAATATATATATATATATATATATATATAATATATATATATATCCAAACATACCAAAATTATGAAGTCTGAAAATAAATGTTAATTCCAAAACACATTCAGAGACTCACTTTTTTTTTTTTTGGTCTTTTTGAGACAGGGTCTCCCTGTAGCCCCAGCTGTCCTGGAACTCACTCTGTAGACCAGGCTGGCCTTGAACTCCCAAAGATCTGCTTGCCTCCCAAGTGCTAGGATTAAAGGCGTGCGCCACCACGCCTGGCTCAGAGACTCACGTTTTAACAGTAAAGTTGCATGCATGCAATAAAAAGTAACTTTACATTACTAAATTATAAAGCAAGTGGTTGATGTATGTTTTAATGTTTTTTAAGGAAAGAGATTTATTCTTTTCTCATAAATCTTAGAAACTAGAAAATAGAAGACATAATCTTCAAGCTATATCTGTAGTAATATGAGGCAATGTGGTATTATTTTTTCTTAAAAGTTATACACCTTGACTTACATATAAGGATTTGGTGCTAGGATACACAAATTAGGTACACCATATCTTTCAAAGCACTTTTTACTCTGAACCTTTCATAAAATTTGAAATCAGAAATGATAACTCCAGTTCACAAATCATAGCCCTCTGACAAACCATAATAAGACATCATTGGTACAATGTTGGGACAAGAGAATACCCAAATTCACTGCTAATTATGGGGAAAGGGTTTGGTTGTGTTTTCCACAGATGAGCCCCCATCTGGATTCCAAAAAGTGTTCAAGTAATGGATCAGGACGGACCTACAGGAGAGCTGACCTGTGGTCATTTGTGCCGTTCTTTGGACTAGTATCCTACCTGTAAATTTTGCCTTATGATTAAATAAAATGTATTGGTAGATGAAGGCTTCAGAGCCAGCCTGTGGGGTGCCCTACCAGGAGCTATTGGCCAGGGAGGCTCTAAAAGCACCCCCACAAAATAGACCGTTTGCGTATAACTTTGGGTGGACACAAAAAGTGGACAATAAGACCCTATTGCTGAAAATATGATATGATATCTGTGTGAGAAAGAAGAATTGTGCTGAGACTTTGCACTTGCAAATTGACAGCTGACCTTCATGTGCCAAAAAGCACTATGCATATCGCTGGAAAGAAATGGTCTCCAAAGTTCTACTACAGACCCCACCTGCTGCACTTACATGCCAAAGAAGATTGTAGGCAATAGTGGCAGCCTGGTACATGTACACACCAGAAAAATTCCAAATCAATCTATGACCCACTCCCTGGGGGGTAGACACATAGCTGAACTGAGGCTTGGACCCCGTAGTGGAGAGACTTTATAGGCCACATCAGAAAGCTATTGTGATCCATTTGTTAAAGAGCTATCATACCTAAATCCTCAACCAAGATACCATGCAAGCATATGTATTCATGCCCATAGCATAACTTTTGATACTGATTAATCTTTGTTTCTATTTGTGTTTTATTTGTAGAATTAAAAGGAGAATTCTAAAGAACCACAATGTTTGAAAACAGAACTTGGACAGACCTAAGAGTTTGATTTATCAACTCAGTGAAAAAAAGTGGATCTTCGTATCTCTCTGTCTCTCACCCATCTCTCAAAGGGCCAGGGACTCTTGCAGAAGGGTTAGCATGTCAGTTTGTAAAGGCCAAAGAAGGAGGTGAATTGTGAGATTACAGCAAAAATGGACTGAACTTGTATTGATCAGCATGTATGTGTATGCAAATCTGTCCAGTTGGATTTGAGGACCCTGGGTTGTACAGATCCTTGACAATTGGGTTTACATGGATATTACCTATGTTTATTGCTTACATTTTAGTAACTGGTTAAAAACAATGTCTGTATGGAATACACAAAAATTCAATAAAAAGTTTTTTTTTGCATTATATTTTTTATTTGTTTATTATTTTTAAGGAATTCACACTATAGAGCACAGTTGTTTTCAGATCACATTGGCGTTGCTCAGTTTGCCATACAATTAGGTAATTGGTGTTAGCATCCACAGATGAGGGATACCATTCATCATTTGTTTTTCTGGGATGGTGTTACTTCACTCAGCATGATATCTTCTAGCTCCAGCCATTTACCTACAAAGCTCATGATGTCATCTTTCTTTACTGTGCATAGAACTCCATTGTGTAGATGTACCACATTTTCTCTATCCACTCTGGGTTGAGGGGCACTTGGTTCCAGCTCCTTGCTATTTGAAGAGAGCTGAAATAACATGGCTGTGGATGTATCTCTGTGGAAAGATGAATCTTGTGGGACATACCCAGGAGTGGTATGGCTGGGTCAGGTGCAAGTTCATTCCAAGTCTTCAAAGGGTTCTCAACACTGCTTCCATAGTGGTACACAAGTTTACATTCCCACAGCAGTGGATGAGTGTTTCCCTTTCCCCACACCCTCCAGAACTGGTATCATTTGTTTCTTGATCCTAGCCAGTCTTATTGGATAAGATGATATCTTAAGTGGTTTTGATTTGCTTTCCTTAATGATTAGTGATGTTGAACACTTCTTAAGGTATTCTCAGCCATCTCTAATTCCTCACTTGTGAAATCTCTTGTTCAGCTCTTTGCTCCATCTATTGAGTTGGTCATTTGTTTTCTTTCTTCTTGTTTTGAGTTAGTATTATATATTTCTGGAAATCAATGCTTTGTCAGTGTATTTGCAGTGAAGGTTTTCCTCCCACTCTGTGGGATTTCTCTTCACTTCTTATTGTTTCTTTTATGAAGCTTTTGAGTTTAATGAAGTCTCATTTGTCAATTGTAGACCTTACTTCTTGTGCAGCTGCTGTCTGATTAGGAAATCTTTTTCCTATGCCTATGTCTTGTAGTCTGCTGCCAACTTTTCTTTTCACCTTCAGAGTTGGGTTTCACATTGAGGTCTTTAATCCATCTAGAATTGACTTTTGTACAGGGCGAGAGGTAGGGGTTTAATTTCATTCTTCTACAAGTGGTGATCCAGTTTTGCCAACACCACTTGCTGAAGATTCTGTCTTTCTCCATTGTGTCTTCTTGGCCCCTTGTCAATATGAGATGGCTGAAATTGTATGTGCTCAAGTTGGAATCTTCAGTTTGTTCTATTGGTCAACAGGTCTGTTTTTTGCCAGTACCAAGGCTGTTTTTATGACTATAGCCCTGTATCATAGTTTGAAGTCTGGTATAGAGATTCCCCCCTGTTAGCTCTTTTCACTCAGGGTCGTTTTGGCTATTGGGTCTTTTGTTTTTTCTCGACGAAATTAAGGACTTTTCCACACAAGCCTGTGAGGAAACTCTTGGGGATTTTAATTGGGATTGCATTAAATCTATACAAGAGTTTCGGGGTAGATGGACATTTTTACTATAGATTAATTTTTCAATCCATGAGCATGGGAGGTTTTTCCATCTTCTGATGTCTTCTTCAATTTTCTTCTTCAAGGGCTCAAAATTTTTTGTTTTGAATAGAGATCTTTGGTGTCTTTGGTTAGGTTGTTCCTAGGTATTTTATTGTTTTTGAGGCTATTGTGAGTGTGAATGTCTCCTATATTCCTTCTTCAGTTGCTTGTTGTTGGTGTAAAGAAAGGCCACTGAGTTTTTAAAGTTAATTTTGTAATCCTGCCACTTTTGAAGCTTAACATTTCTAGGAGTTTTTGGTGGAGGTTTTAGCACCTCTTAAGTAAACAACATCTATCATCAGCAAATAGGGATAGCTTGACTTACTTTTCCAATTTAGTACTCCTTCTAATTTCCTCTCCTGTATTATTGCTCTAGCAAGTATTTCAAGCACTATATTTGAAGAGGAATGATGACAGGGGGGCAGCTTCGCTGAGTTCCTACCTTTAAAGGGAATTTTTCTGTCATTTCCCTATTTTAGGATGATATTGGCTGTGGGTTTCCTGTATATGGCTTTGATTACATCGAGGAATGATCCCTCCATCTAATTCCCTCTAGGACTTTAAGCATGAAGGGATGCTGGATTTTGTCAAAGGCTTTTTTGTGTCGATTGAGATGATGGTCTGTCTTTTGTCTTTCAGTTCTTTTATAGTGATGATATTTATTGATTTTTGTATGTTGAACCATCCCTGCATCTCTGGTATAATCCAACTTGGTCATGATGGATGACTTCTTGATGTGGGTTTGCATGCAATTTCCCAGTATCCTGTTTAGAATTTTGACATCTGTGTTCAATTAATGAGATGGGTCTATGGTTCTCCTTTTTGGTTGTTGTTCTTGCTTTATTTGTGAATCAGTGTAGCCTACATCGCCTCTGCAAATGATAGGATGCATGTACTCCTAAGCCTGAGAGCCATTCGTTCACTCTGTTTTGTATCCTGTCGTAAACGGGTGAATCCTTTACTTGAACAATATCAATTTTTCTTTCAGAGTTTGCTAAACAGTGGAGAGTTATATTGTAATGTTTTATAGTGTATCTGCCTCGCATTGAAACCATCTGGCCTCGAGCTTTTTCAGTTGGAGTCTTTCTTGATTACATTCCTCTCACAATTTCTCTTCCTGATATTGAGTGGTTGTTTTTAATAGTTTGATTTCTTCTTGAAGAGAAGATGACTTTATGGTCAGATATTTCTGTATTATCTCTAGGTTTTCAAACTTGGTAGAGTATATTTTTTTTTTTTTTTTTTTTTGGACTTTCTATTGTTTGTATTTCCCCTTTCATTATGGTATTGATTTGAGTTGTCGCTTCTTTCTTCCGGTTAACGGGCTAGAGTCTGCTATATTCTATGTTTATCTTTCAAATACAACTTGGAGTTCATTGATGTGTATTTGCTCTGTTCTTCTATTCTTTCATTGTTTCTGCTCTGATTTTTTTATTTCTTCCTGTCTGTTGCGTTTAGGGTTCATCTGTTGTTGCCTCTCAAGTGCTTTTAGCTGCAGTGTTAGATCCTTCACTTGTGCTCTTTCTTTTTCTTTTTTTATTTTAATATATTCCAAAATAGCAGATATACACTCCACACATAAGTCAAAATTAAAAATTCTGAAAATAAAACTGTAGGTGATTTCCAAAACACATTTAGAGATTCACATTTAACAGTAATTTGCATGCAGGTATAAAGTCGCTGTAATTTTAACATCTTTTTGTTTTAGAATATGACTACATCTCCTCCATCTATATATGGTAATTACAATGTGTGAGTATAAGTGGTAAGATAATTCTAGAGGCCATTTTATAGATTCACATTGTAATAGCCAGTTGCTTTCAGATACAATGAACTATAATATTAAAGTTGCTAAGTTTGCTTGCCAACTGGGGATTTTTGGTGTTAGCATCTACAAATGAGGGGGAAAACCATTCACCTTTTTTTTCTGAGTGTGTTCTTCACTTAGTTAATCTTTCAGTTCCATCCATTTACCAGCAAAGCTCCATGATGTGATCTTTCTTTACTGCTGCATAGAACTCATCGGGTAGATGTACCACATTTTTGTTATTCTAATCATCTGTGAGGGGCATTTGTGTTGCTTCTCAGTCTTTGCTTTTGTGAAGAGAGCTGCAATAAACATTAGCTTTGCATGTATCCTTGCAGCAGGATGCGTCTTATGTATCTCTGTGATGGGTGAGTCTTGAGGGTACATGCCCAGAAGTGTATGGCTGGGTCAGGGGTGGGCTCATTTTGAGTTTTTTAAAGGTTCCTCCACACTGCTTTTCACAGTGGTTGTACGAGTTTACATTCCCTTCAGTAGTGGATGAGTGTTCCCCTTTCCCCACAACCTCTCCAGCATTTGGCGATCTTTGTTTTCTTGATCTTGGCTAGTCTTATTGGAGTGAGATGATACCTTAGTGTGATTTTAATTTGCATTTCCTTAATTATTAATGATGTTGAACACTTTTTAAGATGTTCTCAGTCATCTTTTACTTCCTTACTTGGTGAAGTCTCTGTTCAGCTCTTTACTCCATCTTTTGAATAGGTCATTTATTTTTTTATTCTTTGCTTTTTAAGTAGCTTACATATTCTGGATTTTTAATGCTTTGTCAGATGTATCTTCAGTGAAGGTTTCTTCCCACTCTGTGGATTTCTCTTCACTTCTTTGTTTCTTTTGCGTACAAAATTTTGAATTTGATGAGGTCCCTCTTGTCAGCTGTTGTCCTTATTTCCTGTGCAGCTGTGCTGTTTGATTTAGAAAGTCTTTTCTACACCCATATCTTGTAGCTCTGTCAAGTTTTTTTCTTTTCACCTTCAGGGTTTCAGGTTTAGTTGAGACTCTTTGATTTACTCTGGAGTTATTTTTGTACAGGGTGAGAGGTAGTGGCTTAATTTTGTCTTCTTCTACAAATGGTGAGTACAGTTTTTGCCAACACCATCACTTGTGCTGAACGATGCTATCTTTCCTCCATTCAGATTTTTGGCCCCCTTTTCAAATACGAGGTGGCTGAAGTTATATGAGTTCAAGTTGGGTCCTCAATTTTGTTCCTATCATCAATGGTTCTTTTGTTTTTTTTGCCAGTACCAGGCTGTCTTTATGATATAGCCCATGTAATATAGCTTGAAGTCTGGTAATGAATCCCCCCAGTATTCGCACTTTTCACTCAGGTTGCTTTAGCTATTCAGGTTTTTTGTTTTTCCATTAATTTAAGGATTTTTTTTTTTTCTAAGTCTGTGAAAAAGCTCATGAGGGATTTTGATTGGGATTGCTTCAATTCCGTGTATTAGTTTGAGCAGAATGGACATTTTACATTTTCAATTAATTTTTCCAATCCATGAGCATGGGAGGTCTTTCATCTTTTGATGTCATTTTCAATCTCCTTCTTTAGGGTTTTAAAATTTTTGTTGTAGAGGTCCTTTGGTGTCTTTGGTTAAGTATATTCCTAGATATTTTATTTTTTGGGGGCTATTGTGATTGGAAGGTCTCCTTATATTCCTTTTTTTTTCTAGGTTTCTAAAAAATTGTCGGGTGCTTGATTAAAGGAAAGCTACTTGATTTTTCTAGTGTTTATTTTGCATCTGCCACTTTCTTATGAAACTTTTATATTTCTACAGAGTTTTTCTGGGGAGTTTTTAGCATTCTCAGGTAAACTATATTCATTCTGCAAGAGGAGGATGTTTTACTTCCACTTTTCCAATTGGTTACTCCTTTATTTTTAGCTTTTCTTTCCTATTGCCTAGTAAGCATTTCAAGCACATATATGAAGAGAGTGGTGATAGTGGAATAGCCTTCGCGAGTTTTCGCCTTTTAAGCGGGAATGCTTCCAAATTTTTCTCCATTTAGGACGATGTTCGGCTGTGGTTTCTTGTAATGGCTTTTGATTACATTGAAGAATGATCGTCCAGTCCAATTCACTCTTAGGATTTAAGCATGAAGGGATGCTGGCTTTTTTGTCAAAAGCTTTTTCTGCATCCAACTGAGATGATTATGTGGTTTTTGCCTTTAAGTCCATTTATGTGTTTTNAAAAGACTTATTCAAAGAAATGACCAAAAAAGTAAAATTCTGCATTAAAAATGTTAAAAAATACTGAGAAAAATATGCAAGACAGAACATAACATATATGGCAAAACTTATGAGTTCTGGTGGTGGAGGGTATGGATGGGGAACTGGTCTAAATTTGATCAAGAAATGTATGGAAAGCATAACATTTTAAGAAAAGTGAATTTATTTGAAATTTGCTATATAACTGGTAATGACTAATGAGATGAGTTATATTCATACTTTTAGTTCAATACACACTTTTGCAGAAGTGCTCATATGATATTTCGTTTAACAAGTTCTATGAAACTCTGATTTTCTTATAACTTACACTTTTTCAAGTTAATTATCTCAAACAGGACCATTATCTATGTATAGGTTTTTATTACTGCAGATAATTTTATGAGTGCATAATACTTTAAGGACATTATCTATATTCAGCTAAACCTAAGAACAGAATTCTTTAAAGATATGTCAGCTTTAAAATGGACTCACATGATCCATCCTTTCTGCAGTTATAAATGACCTAATTTTAAAACATTATTCAGAGATATAGCAATTAAAACAAGATGCGACTAATACACTCTTGGATGGGAATAAGCATAGAAACAAACCAATAATATATACTCAGCTGATTGTCCATCAGGACATCATAAAACACAATGGAAAATGGTTAGCTTACAAAATGCAGAGGTGGTAAAAATGTACATTAACATGCAAAGGAATACTACTCGCCCCTTACCACATACCATAAACAAAAAAAATTCCAAAATGTCATAAACTGAAGTCCTCAAACTGTAAAACTCCTAAGGAAAAAGTGGGGAAAGCTTCTAGAAATTGGCCTGGGAAATGATGGTAATTTAGAACAAGGTATTGAAACTCAGGCAGGAATTCAGTAATGGAAAAATAGGATTACACCAACCTCAAAACCTTCAAATCAAAGGTGTGAATCTCTAATATGAAAGGGCATGGGAATAAATATTAGCAAACTATGCCTTATAAGCACTAATATCATAAATGGATATTAAGACCCACACAACTCAGCAAAAACAAAAGTTTACTTAAAAATCACTAAAGAAACTGAGCAACATTTTTACAAAGACAAACAAATGGCCAAAGGGTACATGAAAAAATGTTCAGCATCATTAGTCATCACATATATCAAAACCAGAATGAGATAACACTGCACACATGTAAAATTTCAATAAAAAGGTACAAGATGATTGGTGAATATGCAGGAAAAGAAAGCCTTCTACACTGAAGAAATGCAAATTAGCACAACCAATCAGGAAACAGACTAGGGATTCCTGAGAAATAAAAACCAGGACTACCATAGATAGAACCAGGCTTCTTCAGAGTGTTCATCTACATTACAGGAAATCTGAGACCTCAAGTAATAACTGCCTTCCCATGTTCATTTCACAAGGGAGAAAATGTGGAAACCACTAAGTGTCAATTGATGGTTGAATAAAGCATACAGTTAATATGACCCATCCCTAAAATGCAGAATCCGACACTTGCAAAATGATTTGATAAAGTCAGTGTCATTATGTAAGTGAACTAGGCCTAATGAGAGAAAAAAAATGTTTGTGATCTCATTGTATATCAATTCTAAATGTATTGAATGTTCAGAAGTAGCAGAAACTGTGGTTAACAGGGTGAGAAGGCACAAAGTGGCAGGATGCTGGTCAGGGTGTGACACTTACTAGGATGACTGAGTCCAGAGAGCATTCGCACAGCATGGGGACTGCAGGGATCCTGCACTGTACACTGGGGGTTTGCTGAGTTTATTTCAGGGGATAGTCATGTGAGAAGATGGATATATTGATTTGTCTGATTGTGAAGAACATTTCCCAGTTATGTGTGTATCAAGACATCATTCAAAGTGTCTATCAACACTAAATATATTTAAGCTTAATTATGTACTGATTTTATTTTTAATGCAACTTTACACAATTACAAAGAAAACTCTGAATAGCAAGTTCAGTCATTTCTTCCCAATTCCTTATACTTGCCTGTATCTCTCACCCCAAAATCCCCTGGTACTCCATGTAAACACAATCATACCAAATACATCACTATACTACACCATTCCCAGTTATTTCCTTTCAAGACAGTGGTGAATTATAGTTGTTTAACCCACAAAGTTTTTAAAAATGGATTCATTTTGCAGACATGTCCTCAGTGCAAGTTCATACATAGAGATCTAGTCAGCCTATCCAGAGTCCCTCACTTTAAGATCAGCTCTTCCTCATCCAGCAGTAATCAAGTGCCTATGTTTTTCTGATAAGATTAGGGTTTGCTACTCATTTCCCCAGTTCCATGCTGGGTTTTTGTCTTCTTGAGTTCACATGGGTCTTGTGCATGCTGACACAAATACTGTAGGTCCATATGAGGAAGATCCCAAGAGCTTCTAGGATTCAATTTCCATATGCTCATGCATCAACTCCCTTGCTCTTACAATCTTTCCACCCTCTCTTCCTAAATGGTCCCTGAGCCCTGACTGAGGCCTATACTCTGCAGACACCTAATCTCCACGCTTTGGCCATTTGAGACCTTTTGTGTTCCTGGCCCTCCATTGCATGAGGGACCTTCATTAATGAGAGTTAAAAGATTTATTATCTCCTCTTTACCCCTTGTTCTAACTTGCATGAGACTTAGGTGAGGAGGTTGCATTCTAGATGTGCCACTTAGGTTTGGGCAATTCACAGATGATGTGACCAGTTGCTGTACTCAGTAAAAGTCTCTCCATCTGGTGCAAAAGAAGCTTCTTTGATGAATGGTAAATGGAATACCTGACTATAAATATAAGGACATGTATTTTTCACTTAGTAAGAAATTACATTAGTCTAGGGATATGACAGACATGAGGATTTCTCTTAAACCAATGACACTCCACCCATGAGTATTTGGCTATGGTTACAGTACCACACATGAGTTTCCTCCCATTGAGTGGGCTTTAAGAACAATTAGTTACCATTTTCCTTTGTTATGCGGGAACTGAAGAAAGGAGAAGCAGTGGTTTCCAGGAAAACCACATTAAGGGCTTCCTGTCTCTCCAAGCTCAACTCCAGCAGGCTTCCTGTTCAGAGGTCAAGTCTTCTTTCACAAAGACTAGAGGCTATAGAGTTTCCAGAATGGTGTAGCAGAGAACCCTGCTGCCCTCTTGTTGTTGCCTGTGGCGCACAAATTTCGCCATTGTCTACCCTTCCCCTATGGCTTTGGAAGGAAGTGTGCTCCACAGCCCCCACTGCATGCTTTGGGGAACTATCACCCCATGAAGTGCCCAGCAAAAATAAATCCCCCTTCTTTTTTAATTTATATATATATAATATATATATATATATATATATTATATATATATTGTTTAATCAAAGCTAGACCCATGTTCCGCCCCACCCTATCCCCCCACCCCACCAGAGCTCATGCATTCTGCCAAACATGCTTTTCATCTCTTTCTCAGTCTTTCTCAATATTCTCCATGTGGAAGTTGACTGTTTTGAGCAGAAGTTCACTGTTTCAGTCAGTTCTTTGATGCAGTCCTTTTGTTGTTGTTGTTGTTTTGTTGTTTCCAATATGCATCACTCCCAGCTGCTTGAACAAAAGCTCAATGGGCCATGCACAAGAAATAGTTACAGCTAAGTAATTGGCACTAGCATCCACAGATGAGGGATACCATTCATCATTTGTTTTTCTGGGACTGTGTTACTTAATTCAGCACGATGTCCTCTAGCTCTAGTCATTTTCCTGCAAAGCTCAAGATGTCATCTTTCTTTACTGCTGCATAGAACTCCATTGTGTAGATTTACCACATTTTCTCTATCCATTCATCAGTTGAGGGGCATTTGGGTTGGTTCCAGCTCCTTGCTATTGTGAAGAGAGCAGAAATAAACATGGCTGTGCATGTATCTCTGTGGTGGGGTAAGTCTTGAGGGTACATGCCTAGGAGTAGTATGGCTGGATTGAGTGGCAAGTTCATTCCAAGCCTTCCAAAGGTTCGCCACACTGCTTTCCATAGTGGCTGTACAAGTTTACATTCCCACCAGCAGTGGATGAGTGTTCCCCTTTCCCCAGAACCTCTCCAGTCTTATTGGAGTAAGATGATATTTTAAAGTGGTTTTAATTTGCATTTCCTTAATGATTAGTGATGATGAACAATTCTTTTTTTAATTTTTATTTATCTATTTATTTTATTTTACTTATATATTTATGTGTATGAATGTATTATCTGCATGTAGGTTTGTGCAACCATGTTGTGCAATGCCACGGAGGTCAGAAGAGGGTGTCAAATTACCCTGGAACTGGAGTTCTCCTGGAATTGGAGTTACAGACGGTTCTCAGCTGCCATGTGGGTGCTGGGGATCGAACCCAGGTGCTCTGTAAGAGCAGTCAGCGCTCTTAACTGCTAGGCTATCTCTCCACCCCCGATGCTGAACACTTCTTAAGGTGTTTCTCAGCCATCTCCAATTCCTCACTTGTAAAGTCTCTGTTCAGCTCTTTGCTCCATCTATTGACTGGGTCATTTGTTTTCTTTCTTCTTTGTTTTTTGAGAGGTTTATGTATTCTGGAAATCAATGCTTTGTCAGATGTTTCTGCTGTGAAGGTTTGCTCCCACTCTGTGGGATTTCTCTTCACTTCTTTGATTGTTTCTTTTGATGTACAGAACCTTTTGAGTTTAATGAGGTCCCATTTGTCAGTTGTTGACCTTAATTCTTGTGCAGCTACTGTCTGATTTAGGAAGTCTTTTCCTATGCCTATGTCTTGTAGTCTGCTGCCAACTTTTTCTTCTTTCACCTTCAGAGTTTGGGGTTTCACGTTGAGGTCTTTGATCCATCTGGAGTTGACTTTTGTTCAAAGCGAGAGAAAGGGGTGTAATTTCATTCTTCTAAAGTGGTGATCCAGTTTTGCCAACACCACTTGCTGAAGATTCTGTCTTTTCTCCATTATGTCTTCTTGGCCCCCTTGTCAAATATAAGATGGCTGAAATTGTATGTGCTCAAGTTGGGATCTTCAGTTTTGTTCCATTGGTCTACAGGTCTGTTTTTGTGCCAGTACCAGGCTGTTTTTATGACTATAGCCCTGTAGTATAGTTTAAAGTCTGGTATAAAGATCCCCTCCCCGCCCCACTCCGTGTAGCTCTTTACACTCAGGGTTGTTTTGGCTATTTGGGGTCTTTTGTTTTTCCAAATGAATTTAAGGACTTTTGTTTCCAAGCCTGTGAAAAAACTCTTGGGGATTTTGATCGGGATTGCATTAAATCTATAAAAGAGTTTCAGTAGAATGGACATTTTTACAATGTTAATTTTCCCAATCCATGAGCATGGGAGGTTTTTCCATCTTCTGATGTCTTCTTCAATTTCTTTCTTTAAGAGTTTCAATTTTTTGTTGTAGAGTTCTTTGGTGTCTTTGGTTAGGTTTGTTCCTAGGTATTTTATTGTTTTTGAGGCTATTGTGAGTGGGAAGGTCTCCTTGAATTCCTTCTCCAGTTTCCTGTTGTTGGTGTAAAGAAAGGCCATTGATTTTTTAAGGTTAATTTTGTATCCTGCCACTTTGCTGAAGCTGTTAATCATTTCTAGGAGTTTTCTGGTGGAGGTTTTAGCATCCCGTAAGTAAACAATCATATCATCAGCAAATAGGGATAGTTTGACTTCCTCTTTTCCAATTAGTACTCCTTTAATATCTTTTCTTGCCTTATTTCTCTAGCAAGTGTTTCAAGCACTATATTGAAGAGGAGTGGTGACAGGGGGCAGCCTTGCCAAGTTCCTACCTTTAAAGGGAATGTTTCTGTCATTTCCCCATTTAGGATGATATTGGCTGTGGGTTTCCTATATATGGCTTTGATTACATTGAGGAATGATCCCTCCAATCCAATTCCTTCTAGGACTTTAAGCATGAAGGGATGCTGGATTTTGTCAAATGCTTTTTCAGCATCAATTGAGAAGATGGTGTGGTCCTTGTCTTTCATTCCATTTATGTGTTTGATGATGTTAATTGATTTTCTATGTTGAACCATCCCTGCATCTCTGGTATGAATCCAACTTGGTCATGATGGATGATCTTCTTGATGTGGGTCTGTATGCAATTTGCCAGTATCCTATTTAGAATTTTGGCATCTGTGTTCATTAGGGAGATGGGTCTATAATTCTCCTTTTTAGTTGTATCTTTGCCTGGTTTTGGTAAAAGTGTGATGCTGGCTTCATAGAAGGAATTTGGGAGAATTCCCCCTGTTTGTATCCTTCTAAACAATTTCAGTAAAATGGTTGTATGTCTTTTTGAAATGTTTTATAGAATTCTGCTGTGAATCCGTCTGGGCCTGGGCTTTTTTTAGTTGGGAGGTTTCTTATTACATCTTCAATTTCTTCATGTATTATGGGTCTATTTAAGCTGTCACTCTCTTCTTGGTTGAGCTTTGGTGATTCCCAGGATTTCAGATATTCATCCATTTCTTCTAGGTTTTCAAATTTGGTAGAGTATAGTTTTTTGAAGTATTCCCATATGATTTTCTGGATCTTTTCTTTGTCTGTTGTGATATTTCCCCTTTTATCACGGATTGTATTGATTTGGAATTGTTCCTTCTTTCTTTTGGTTAACTGGACTGGAGGTCTGTCTATCTTGTTTATTCTTTCAAAGAACCAACTTTTGGATTCACTGATTTTTTTGTATTGTTTTCTTTGTTTCTATTTCATTGATTTCTTCTCTGATTTTTGTTATTTCTTCCTATCTGTTGCCTTTAGGGTTCATCTGTTGTTGCCTCTCAAGTGCTTTTAGCTGCAGTGTTAGATTGTTCACTTGTGCTCTTTTTGCTTTTCTAATGTAGGCACCCAGGGCTATAAACTTCCCTCTTAGGACTGCTTTTAAGGTATCCCATAGGTTTTGTTGTGTTGTATTGTCATTATCATTCAGTTCCAGGAATGTTTTTATTTCTTTCTTTATCTCTTCCTTGACCCATTCATTATTCAAGAGTGTGTTGTTCAGTCTCCATGTGCTCTTGCAGGCAGTAGGGCTTACCCTGATGTTGATGTTGAGCTTTATTGCACTGTCATCTGATAGAATGCATGAAATTATTTCAATCTTTCTGTATTTGTGTAGGTTTCTTCTGTGTCCAAGTATGTTGTCGATTTTAGAGAATGTTCTGTGGGGTGCCGAGTAGAAAGTGTATTCTCTGGTATTAGAGTGGAATATTTGGTAGAGGTCTATGAGGTCCATTTTGGTGTATCATATCGTTCAATCCAGATATATCTCTGTTTATTCTTTGTCCTGTTGACCTGTCCAAAGGGCTCAGTGGAGTATTGAAGTCCCCTACTATGAGTGTACTGGGGTTAGTGTGTGACTTGTGGTCCTGGAGAATTGTCTTTATAAAGTTTGGTGCACCAGAGTTTGGTGCATATATATTCTTAATTGTGAAATCTTCTTGGTGAATTGTTCCTTTGATAAAAATGTAATGGCATTCTTTGTCTCTTCTGATTTCTTTTACTATGAAATCTATTTTGTCTGATATTAAAATAGCAACACCTGCTTTCTTTTTGGTACCATTTGTTTGGAATATTTGTTTCCATCATTTCACTTTAATGTGGTGCCTGTCCTTGAAGGTAAGATGTGTTTCTTGTAGACAGCATATCGATGGATTCTGTTTCCTAATCCAATCTCCCAGTCTATGTCTTTTGATTGGGGAATTTAGTCCATTAATATTTAAGGTTATGACTGATAGGTTTGTGTTGCTTCCTTTTGCCTTATTATCCATTTGCGGTTTTGGTTTAGGTTTCTACTTCTGCAGTTATGCTTTTATTGATTTCTCTTTCTAGGTGCCTGGGGTTGGTTGCTCCTTTCTTCTGTTCTTTGAATTGCTTCAAGTATTCTCTGAAGGGTTGGTTTTCCGGACATGTATTCTTTCAACTTGTTTATGTCATGGAAGGTTTTTCTCTCTCCTTCAACTATAATTGACATTTTTGCTGGGTATAGTAACCTGGGTTGGCATCTATTGTCCTTTAACACTGGGAATGCTTTGCTCCAGGTTCTTCTTGCTTTCATAGTTTGCATTGAGAAGTCAGTTGTAATTCTGATAGGTTTCCCCTTATAGGTCACTTGTTGTTTTTCTCTTGTGGCTTTAAGGATTTTGTCTTTGTTTTGGGTGTCTAGCATTTTAACTATGATGTGGCGTGGAGAATTTCTTTTCTGATCTTGTCTGTTTGGAGTTCTATGTGCTTCTTGTATTGGTATTGGTTTGTCCTTTTTTAGTTTGGGGAAGTTTTCATCTATTATTCTGTTGAAGATCTGATCAATACCATTCTCTTGGGATTCTTCTCCTTCCTCTATTCCTATGATGCGGAGGTTTGATCTTTTCATAGTGTCCCACAGCTCCTGGTTGTTCCATTTTTGTGTATTTTTAAATTTTTCATAATCTTTCCTTGAGGTTTTTAGTTGTTCTGTGTTGTCCTCCAGGTCTGATATTCTTTGTTCTGCTTCCTCCATTCTGCTTCTGAGGCTTTTTCCATTCCTTTCCTCTTGATTGGATGAGTGTTTGATTTCCTTTTTCATTTCCTTTTCTGATTTCTTTAGTATTTCTACTTCCTTTTGGAGCTTCTCAATCTCTTCCTGTAGCTCTTTGCTTCACTGGTTGGTTTCTTTATCTTTTTCAGCATGGGATCTTTTCAGTGTTTCTACTTCTAAAGTTTGTCATTCTCTCTCTCTCTCTCTAGGTCCTTCTTGAGTTCTTCATTCTCTTTTCTTAGTTCTTTGATTTGCTCTTTATAATCTTGTAGTTCTTTAAATATGTTCACAATTGTGTTTCTGATATCTGTTTCCTGGGCCATCCTCAGGGGTTTCCCATTGTAGGAATCTTCCATAGAGTTGGTGGAGCTTGGTGCGGGATTATCCTGCCCCTTTCCTGTGTTGTCTCTTCTTTGTGTTCCTGGCATATGGGCTTCTCCTTGCCTGTATTCTAATGTGAGTCCCAAATGCCTCTGCCTCTTCACTGTGTTGAAGGCTTGATTTGCTTGCCTCCTTCAGATGCCTTTGTAATCCCACTTGGCGGGGGGGGGGGTGCTACTACCTGCACTTCAGCTGGTCTTGGGAGATCTCCATAAATCCCCCTTCTTATGAATCCCAGGAAACTGTGGTCCCACTCTTCACAAAGAATCAGGCCCATGGTGATCAGAGAAAATCCATATGTTACCACTGACCCTTTGTAAGGAGAGAACCAGAAGCCCTCCAGTGTTGCTATGTCTTAGCAAGTTGCTTGTACTGCACTGTGCGAATGAGGTACAGGTGAAGGGAGAACTCCATTAACCCCCAAACTTAAATCAACACTTGCCTGGGAAATAAGTCTATTGGGGACCCCATAAACTACAACCATAAATTTGCTCCAAAAGCACTCCCAAGAGAAGACTCTATGGGGAACAATTGATTCTCTACCCAACCCCATGACTTTGTTACCTACAGAAAACAATTTAGGCTCCCCTGCTGTTTAGGGCACTATGGCTACTACAGGCTCCCTCTGGTTAGAAGTCACTCCTCATTGGCTAATAAATGGAATATGGAATCTATGACCTTGGTTGCTTTTCTTTCCTACCTGTGACTCTTTCTGCTCCTAATCCTAACATTTACCTGGGAGAGAGAGTTAAATCTCCCAATTTCCTAATGACAGGTTGTGGGATTGAGCCTCAGGGTCTTTCTTTTCAGAAGCTAACATCTCTTGGGTAGAACCTTTCCCCTGCTGCTTTGCCAGGAATTTCATGACCATAGTTCGTGGTCTCCAATATTTTTGTAAAGGTAATTTTTATTCTAACAAATTTCCATGGAACTTTTGGAACCAAATTATAGTGGGTGAGGAGCAGATGGAATCTTCCTGTTGCGGGGAGATAGGTTCCCCCACAGGAATCTGACCCTGACTGTGGATCAGTCTTCTCTCCTCACACCGCTGTTCCCATCTGCTTTAATGCTCATTGTTCTTTCAGGAGCCATGGCACATACTAAGTAACATTCTTGAGAAGCTCACCTTGAGAGCACAGATGTGGGAAATTGTATTTTTCCTAGATCCTGAGCTATTAATCAAAGAGGAATCCCTGACAAATTTTGATTTCTGGGAGTAAGGTCATTTCTGGCATATTCCTGTGTACAAGCAAGAAACCAAAAGCCACATGACAGTAATGGTGGATTGGGGTGGGGGTTTAAGAAGAATATATCTTTTCAACATTCTAGAGCCCTTAAACTAGCCTAGTACTAAGCAAGGGCTGTTACTAGACTATTAAAATAGAAACTTTACAAAATCATCCTTAATTTAATGTTCTATAAATTAGAACACCTGGACAAATCACTCCCACCCTATATTCTTTTGTTCACATTGGGTACACAATGCAGTGTCTGCACTCTCCAGAGAGCACACAAGGATTTAGCCTTATGGAAACTGCTGCTGATCAGGATAAAGGGGCTGATCCCAGCAAAACCAAGTTCTACAAACACTTTAACATTTAGGGTGATGGAATCATTTGATGAAATGATACCTGCATAGAAGGAGAAAAAGAAATCTGCCCAGTAAAAGAAATGGAAACAGGTGGTGAGAATGAGAGTCTTCCATGTGGCTCTGATTTCTGGGCTGGATTTCTTTGCAAACCTGGAGCTATGAAGGTAGAGGACACGCTTGTGGTGTTTATACAGGTGGAGAGCCATGGAGCCGCTGCTGCAGCCCATGAGACTCTGAAAGATGACATCACGAACAGCCATGAGACTGAGGAAAAGCCACTTAATTGTGTGTTTGGAGGGCAGCATATAACAGTATGTAACATACCTTCCACCCTCTGACATGTTCAGGCTATTGCCTGATGTGATATAACACAGTAAATTGGAGCTTATGAAACAATTTAGGATCCAAAAGAAAAGAAGATACAGAAGAACCTGCCATGTAGCCTGTGGCTTGACCTTTCTCCACAGGGTGACTGTAGGATTGATAGTGGCAGCCTGTACCATGCTGAGGAGACTGGTGGTGCAGATGGAAAGGCCCCGGGCCACTCTACCCAGATAAACCACACTTTTACAGCCACTAGCCCCTAAGAAGTTTCTGAAATAAAGAACTGTGTCTATATACCTCACCCCTATGCTAAAAATAATGATTGTGTGTGAAAAAGCCAAGTGGATAAGAATAAGTTCTATAGGTTTTCTCTCAGGTCCCATGACAAAAGTACATAAACTTCTCATTAATATGACAGCATTCCCCAGGACTCCAGGCCCAGTAAGAGAAAGGAAGATGGTTCTCTTGATGATGTCACTCCATATCATCTTCTGACTTCATGGTGAGGACAGGGAAAAGGCCATTTTTGAGAAACACAAAGAAGAGAAGATAACAGACTCGACATTTTGGACTGTTTCTGGTGTTTTATGGGGAAAAAGAAGTTTTGTTGTTGTTGTTTCTGATTTTTTTTTAAGACTTTATCTCCCCCTAGCTCTAAATGGCCTAGAACTCACTATTGAGACCAGGCTGGCCTTGATCTCACAGAGGTCCTCTTGCACCTGTCTACCTCTGCCTCCACAGTGCTGGACTTAAAGGCATGTGCCACCATGCCAGCTCAAAGAACAGCACTGAAATATGTAAATGTACACAGTTCTTTCTAAGTGGGCTTCTGATATTGGCTTTTTTTGTTCTTTCCTTGCTGTTTTGACAGTGATATAATAATAAACACAATTCCTTGATAATGCATCCATTTGCCTTTCCAAAGGATTCAAATGTGTGTCCTTCATCCCTAGAATTCCTGTCATCTTTTCTATGTATATGAAAGTTAAATAAAAGACCAGGTCACTCTGTTACCTTCTACATCATAATCCTTACTCTCTGCTTTAAATGCCTCCTACTTATTTACTGTTCACAAGCTACAAATGACTTCAGGCTGCTGGATATTTTTAGTGCTCCATGCAGATACTCCTTATAAATCCATATGTACCATTGCTTAAAGGACTTCTGAGATGGTTTAAAGATTGTGCTTACCCAGTGGAGTAGCTTCCAGGTGATGTCACACTGCATACCCTTTTCCCAACTGCATCAGGTGACTTTGACCATAAAGACCACAGTATCTACTTAGGGCAATGAAAGTCCAGCAATTTTTACTTAAACTGGGACTTACCTGTGATCCAACATGTGCTCCCAATCTTCTACATGTTAATTTCTATCCAGCCTCATGCAACTTCTGAATTCAAGAGACATGTTCCCTGTGTGTTGTTTCTGTCCTTCACTGGATAGAGAGAACACCTGAGAAATGCTGCTGCCCTGTGTGCCATCTAATTTACTTAATACAGCACCTACTATGAAATTCACCAATTATGAAAAAGTTACTAAGCTAGCGTAGTGGTTATAAGACTGTACATTGATCACAGAGAGGAACTGACAAGGCAATCTGGGAGAACATGTGAGTCAGTCTCTTCAGCTGAAGACACTCTCCTGTGAACAGACTCAGAAGAGTCCTTAGCCTCTCCTCACATGCAGAGCTATAAAGAACCTCAGGTTTCACTGATCTAGTGAATGACATAAACTTAGAAATGAAGGGGCGTTTTCACTTAGCATATCTCGATGGACATACTTTCACTTGCATTATTTTTCACAAACATCTCTCTGATCTCAGAAATCAAACAGAGTCTGGATTTAGGAAAGCTTCCTGAGACAATGCCCTGGGACACCATCACACTTTCTCCACTGGCTCTAGGTCTTCTGGGTCAAATCATTGATTCATCCCAGGATTTTAATTGAATTTACCTATCTACTAATGTACCTGATTATTCAGTTAGTGCAGTCTATTGGCAGGGTCCTATAGTAAAGGCCAAAAGCAGTATAATAAGGGGTCCTGTAGCATTGGTCAACAGAGTAGTCAGCCATGGTGACCATGAAAACAATGCCTGATATCAGTTAGAGGAGTTTTACCCTCTCTTTTATTTTACTTTGCTTGATTGAGAGCTCCTTTTTATTTTTATTTTTTAACTGTGCCACATTGATTTTCATAAAAACAGCACAGGATACATCTCCTTTCTGATAGTTCTGGCATTTCTAGATTCTAGCAGGGATAAGTTAATTGGACCCTGGAATTACAGGTACTGAAAATGCAGGGAACCAAACCTGGATCCTCTGCAAGAGCACCCATGATCTTAACCTCTGATTCACCTTTGTTGTCTCTTGTCTCTTAGATAATAGTCCTTCTAAGAAGTATGAGGTAATGTCTCCTGTGATCTGTGCACAAGCATGCCTCTGTGTGTGTGTGTGTGTGTGTGTGTGTGTGTGTGTGTGTGTGTGTTTGATGTTGGGTATCTTCCTCAATCATTGTCTACTGTATTCTTTGAAGCACAGTCTCTCAGTGAATCTGGAACCCAATGATTCTCCTAGACTGGCTAATAGAAAGCCGAGAGTGTACTCTTATCTATCTACCCACTTGGTATTGAGAAGGCACCCAGGCTTTTATGAGGGTGCCATGGACCAAACTCAGGTCCTCACATGTAGATAAAATTCCTTCTGGGAGGGGAAAATGACATCAGGCTCTGTCTTCCCTTGGCCTCTGTGATAAACAGAGGTCCAATTTCACCAAACTGTTGCTTGGGAAACCATTGAGTTTATTGGTTTTCTTTCTTTTTTTGCCTTCAGAAAGGAACTTCCTTTTTGGCTCTTTTTTTTATTATATTTTAAGGGATTCACAATATAAGAGCACAGTTGTTTTCAGATCACATTGACATTGCTGTTTGCCATACAATTAGGTAATTGGTGCTAGCATCCACAGATGTGTGATACCATTCATCGTTTGTTTTTCTGGGACTGTGTTACTTGACTCAGCAGGATATCTTCTAGCTCCAGCCATTTACCTGCAAAGCTCATGATGTCATCTTTCTTTACTGCAGTTTTCTTATAGAGCAACGTGTCTTTACTTTCAGGAGAGTGGGTACTCAGCACCTAAGGCATCCCTGGAAAATCTCCATCCAGGTGTGGCTGTGACCTCCCACAGCCACATCAAATGACAAGACAGTCTCCTTACAGTTTCCTCAATTTATATAACTTTAGTTCCTCCCTGCTCCTACAGCTCGGGTCTGTTGATTGGTTGGGAGATGTGACTGACTCTCACTGCTCCATCTTTCTTTGAGAGTATAAGAGTCAGCAAATTTTTCTGTAATCATCCTAGGCAAGCAGATGTAGCCAAGCTTGTGAAGAATGCATCTGTCCAAAGTTTGCCAGTGGGAGGACAGTCCTACCAAACATCCCTGCCTTCCTCTGTCCTTCCTACTAAACATTAATGATTACTGTAGATGGCTTTTACCCTAAAGGTCTCTGACAGCATGAACCTAGGCTTGTACCCAAGTAGGTACCAGGTATCCCCACCTCTTTAGAAATATCAGTTATTACCTTTCATAGCCCTTTCTTTTTTTTTTTTTTTTTTTTGGTCTTTTCAAGACAGGGTCTCCCTGTAGCCCTGGCTGTCCTGGAACTCACATTGTATACCAGGCTGGCCTTGAACTCACAAAGATCCGCCTGCCTCTGCCTCCCAAGTGCTAGGATTAAAGGCATGTGCCACCACGCCCGGCCATAGCCCTTTCAAATGAGGGAAATTTTTGTCTGTACAATCACATTATAGAAACACCAAACACCACTATAAATGCCTACCTCATAGTGAAATATGCTGCAAGGTTTATGGCAGGTGCAGTAGTATAAGTGAATCAGTCCAGAATAAGAAATAAGTATTCAGTCAGGGATCGGAATTTGCTAAAAATGACAATATACCTCAATGTCCTGATGGACTTCACAATTCTATTCAAAACTTTTCTGTTTGCCTGGGAATTCCTATCTCCTCCAGCCCTTGGTTCCTTCCCCAAACTTCAAAGATTTGTATCATATTTGGGACTTTTAATGAGCAATATTTCTTTTTCCTCACAGAATAGGGAAGGTACTCACTCTCTCTCACAGATTGTATCAGGAAATTATAGTTAGACTTTGCAGATAGAAAGTGGTGTTGGGGGAGGAAAATACAATAAGATATAGGCAGGTAAGTGTCACTGTGAAACCCATTTTACCCAGTAAAGAAAGGAAAACATCTAAAGAAAAGGGCCAGCTTTGTATGCGGATAGATGGATAACACCCACCGGGATCTACCCCCAAATCAGCTGAGGCAGGTAAGAGACTCTATCAGACAGAGTTTTCAAATTAAAAAATAAAATTACATTAGTGCTCCTTGATTCAAAATGTTAGGATTATGTAATCTTGGCAATCTATGACCTAGAAAGCACATGATAATATCCAGAGTTCTCCATAGGCCTCACATCCACTAGGAACACAGTGAGTGATACTGGCTTGCAAGTGCAGTAAAGCCTCATGTGTTCAGACGGAGAGTTGAGGCTGGAAGCAGAAAGGAAAGCTCCAATGAAAGAGTGATGCACTAGGGAATCAGCAAAAGAGGCCAAACAGAGGTGGCTGGCATTGGACACGGATGAATTCTCCAATAATGAAATGAATAGAATTTTTCCAAGAAAAGGAACCCTGTAGACCCAGCTGACCTGGGACTCACTATGTAGAACAAGACCAAGCTGGTCTTGATCTCACAGAGATCCACCTGCTAATGCCTCCACAGTACTGGGATTGAATGCTTGTACCACCATGCCTGGTGAAATAGATAGATTCTTTTAAAGTTGCAATATTGACAGGCTAATAAGGCCATCTAAATTGGAGATTAGAAAAAATAGAAGTTTTTCACAGAAAGTTTAGAATCTCCTATTTATTTCTTTATATTTGAAGAAAGTATCTAGGTAACCTGAAGCAAAAATTTACCTCTGAGTTCGGTCATGACGCCAGACCCTGAACACAGGAAATGAAGCACCTGTACATTTCTGGGGTGGTTTGGTTATCATTTAGGGTTTTAATTGGGTTTCTTCTTCTTTGACAAATAGAGAGTTAAGGGCTGGAAGAATCTCGGAAATACTAAGCAACAACTTTATTAAAAATAAAGAAACACTCTAGTCATGGTGGCAGATGCCTTTAATCACAGCATTCTGAAAATAGAGGCAGGCAGACTTCTGTGAGATCAAGAAACCCTGGTCTACATAGGGAGTAATAGGCCAGCTGGGGATACAAAGGGAAACCTTGTATCAAAAAGCAATTTAAAAACAAAGGAAACACAGAGGTTCTCCACAGTTTGAGAGGAATTTTGGAAATTGAAATCCACATCCCCTGGGAAGGACTGGGTCTTTGGTGTTTGGCTACTATAGTCTAAGTATAAACCCTTATCTAGGAGATTTTTTTTACAAAAAATATAAATTGTATTTCTATATGATACCAACAAAAAACATTTTACTTATGAAAATAATTCCCCTTAATATAAGACCAAAGAGACTAATTCTACAGACATAAGTTAAACCAAGGGTGTATAGTATAAACAAAAAAATTGTAAAATACATTAAACTAGTTTATTAATAAATGGAAATTATTATATGTTCATGAATTGGAAGACTCTCTAACCTTAAGGTAACATTTCTACTCAATGTGATTGATCTCCAGATATAGTTAAACCTTATTAAAATTCAAAAGGTGTGCTTGTTTTAAAAAACACTAAAGAGCAAAGAATGAAAAGATCCAGCAAATTATATGAGAATACTTTAAAGACCTATACTCTGTTAAATTTGAAAACCCAAGAGAAGTGGATGAATATCAATCTGAGAGCATGGAAAGCACCAAAGCTTAACCAAGGAGAGATCAACAGCTTAAACAGACCCATAACATATAAGGAAATTGAAACAGTAATACAAAATCTCCCAACTAAAAAAAAGCCCAGGCCCAGATGGACTTACAGCCGAATTCTATAAGACATCTAAAGAGGACCTACAGCCATTATTACTAAATTATTCAAAAAGATAGAAACAGATGGAAATCTCCCAAATTCCTTCCATGAAGCCAGTATCACTCTAATACCAAAACCAGGCAAAGATACAACCAAAAAGGAAAATTATAGACCTATTTCTTTAATGAACATAGATGCAAAAATTCTCATACCGTATACAGGCACACATCAATAAGGTCATCCAGCACAACCAGCTTGTCTTCTTGTTGAGCTATGGCCTCTCTCCCTCTGTTTGCCTTCATTTCTACTCCCTCAATATCTCTGGAAACTGGCTCTCTTCTTAGTTGTGAACCAGATATTTTGTCTGTTGACTGGCAGAACAATGAAGCTCTTCATGCTCACAGATTGTCCGCTCTACTCTCCTTAGTTAAAGAGAGATTAAGACTTGCACCTTGGGGCTGGAGAGATGGCCTAGCGGTTGGGAGCGCTGACCACTCTTACAGAGGACCTGGGTTCGACCACCAGCACCCACATGGCAGCCGAGAGCCGTCTGAAACCCCAATTCCAGGAGAACTCCAGTTCCAGGGGATTCCGACACCCTCTTCTGACCTCCACAGCATTGCATGACATGGGTGCACAAACTTGCATGCAGACAGTACATTCATACACATACAGAAATAAATAAAATTAATAAAAAAAAATTTTTAAAAAAAGACTTGCACCTCTAGCCAGGTGTGGTGGCACACACCTTTAATCCTAGCACTTGGGAGGCAGAGGCAAGCAGATCTTTGTGAGTTCAAGGCCAGCCTGGTCTACAGAGTATGTTCCAGAACAGCTGGGGCTACAGGGAAACTCTGTCTCAAAAGGACCAAAAAAAAAAAAAAAAAAAAAAAAAAAAAAAAAAAAAAAAAAAAAAAAAAAAAAAAAAAAAAAAGACTTGCATCTCTAAGCTAAAGCTACATGGCACATGTGAGTAAAACAAAAGAAACCTTTGACATCTACTTACCCAGGCGCCAAGGTAGGAACAAGATCTGGGTCCTTCTGGCAAAGTGAGCTTTCAAGAGTCTTATTTGTACCTTCAGTGTTTGTGGAACATTTGTCTACACAGAGTGTCCCCAAGACTTTAACACTTGTTAGTATCAGGAAGAAACAGCCCTCTGCACAATCCCAGTCCCTGAAGCACAACTTTCCCTCTCCCTCCTCAATTATTACATTTGTTTGGCTCAGCACTCATCTCAGAATTAATGAGAGTTTAATTATATTCACAGAAACATGTGAAGTGATATGTGAACAGCAGTCCAGTTTCTGTTTCTAGGGTTCCATGTCCCTGGCCTTCTCTTTATCTTTCAAGTCTGTGAATTCCAAGTCTGTGAATCTGAAGGATGTCCTCCTCCTTACACACACAGCATGTCAGTTCCCTTCTTAACATGATGACACAGTACATGACATCCAGCATTGTGCACTCTACTTAATGAAGACATCCCAAACATGCACCTGGGCAGAACAAGATGCCCTTGTCTCACCTGGGCACATTCCAGCTCACAGTCTGCCATGACTGACAACTTTATCTTTTGTTTATTACATAACAAATGGGACCACAAAAACTGATGGTCCTCCATTTTCTAATTCTGTCTTGATGAGTTGCATGATTGTTACACAGAGGTGGCCCATACCCAATGGACGTTCAACACTCCTGTGCTGCAGATGAAGGAACAGCCTTCTCACATCAGAACGGTCTTCATCCTCATTTTTGAATGAGGGCATTGAGCCCCAGGTTGACTGAGTTGCCCAATCACATTTTCAAGTGTAAATACAAACCTAAACAGGAAAACCTGAGCTGGGCCTCATGGTGCATGTCTTTAATCCCAGCACTGGGCAGGCAGAGGTAGACAAATTGCTGTGAGATGGAGCCCAGCCTGATCTACACAGAGAATATCAGCCTAACTGGGGCTACCATGGGAGATGGTGTCTCAAAACAAATACAAAAAGAGAATTACTCTCCGTCTTTTCTCTTAAAGTATTTTCAAGGGCTGTAAGATAGCTCAGCACTAGCTGCTCTGGCAGAGAACCAGGATTCAGTTCTCAGCACCCACATGTCAGCAAGCAACCATCCATAACTCCAGTTTCATGGGATCTGACACCCTCCTCTAGCCTGCACAGGTGTTACATAATATGGGTGCACTTACATGCATGCAGCCAAAATATTCATATACATATAATAAAAATAAATAAAATTAAAGCATTGTCATTATAAATTGTGTATAAAATGCTTCCTCTTTCCTCTCTTGGATGTTTCTAAACAATTTTCATTTCATTGGGACAATAATCCTCCCTCCTTTTATTGAACTTGAAATCCTGGGGAATGTGCTAGTATGAGACATATATTAGCACCACTTGGTGTTCTCTAACACAATTGTTTGTAGCACAGGGGCACCAGGAAATGCAGGGGCCTGTTCTCCTCTGTCTCTTATGGATCTCAGATCTGGCTTAAACTACACCTTGCACAGTGCCTGATGAGCCCAGTGGAGCCCTCTGGTTTTCTCTGGCTTGACGCCCTGCTCGGGGGAAGAATTCTATTCCTGTCCTACCATCCATCTCACATCTGAATCTGCAGTCCGTGTTTTCTCATTCCACATCTAAAGTTTCAATTTTCCTGGATCTCACCTGGCCTCTCACTGTCTACTCCTTACTGTAACACTGCAGTGCCTTCCAAACCACACACCTCTTTCTTCAGTCACAGCGTCTGATGTTTTATTTCAGACATGGAGACACAAGCAAGTGCTGGGTTTGTCTAATTTTAAAAAGAGAGAAAGAAAATATTGAAAAAGCATTTTGAAGAATTTGAGAAAGCAAAAGAAATGGCAAGTACAGGGTAAATGCACTCATAGCCCAGTGGATTCAACATATCACATACATGTTATCTACAGAAAAGCTCTCCTCAGTCAGGCAGATGGGAGAGCACACTTTCTCACCACAGTCCATCCTCAGTTTACCTGTTGACTTGGGTTTCTGTCTGGGTAAATTAATAAACTTCATTAAAAATAATTGTTCCCCCCAACTTTTAGTAGGATATGATTTTATAAATTAAATGGCGAAATAAATTATGTTTCCAATATCCTACTTGTTAGAAGTTTCACGGATTGTGGAAGTGGCATTATGGGAATTAAACCCTGGGCCTCACACATGCCAGGCAAGCACTCTATCACAGAGCCATACCCTCAGACTTCCCTTCATTTTTAGTGTGTGTGTGTGTGTGTGTGTGTGTGTGTGTAAGGGTCTCACTAAGTTGCTCTACCAGATATTCCACCATTCTGCTTCCATCTCCTCAGTATCTAAGATGACAAGATTAACTATTATGCCAAGATTAAAGAGGAGATTTCTTTTTTTTTTAATGTACTGTCTACATGTAGATTGGTGCACCCGTGTCATGCAATGCCGCAGAGATCAGAAGAGGGTGTCAGATTCCCCTGGAACTGGAGTTAAAGACGGTTCTTAGCCACCATGTGGGTGCTGGTAATTGAACCCGGGTCCTCTGCAAGAGCAGTCGGCACTCTTAACCACTGAACATCTCTCCAGCCCCTAAAGAGGAGATTTCTAAAGACAGTACTAGGACCTTTGAAACAAAAAATATGCCTTAGCTTTCAAAGTGATGAAAGCATTGCAATTATACTTATCTTAATGACAATTAAAAAAGGACTTAAAACTGCAAATAATATACCTTATAAAAGCTAGCATGGAGAAGTGGTCCTTAGTGAACCTGGAAAATTAACCTTTTTTATCGTTCAATATTTTTTTCTTTTGATGTGCATCGTGGGCATGTGCATAGGCCCTTGGTGCCTGAACTTCTTCACTCAAATTCAGAGTACAGAAAGCACTCTTTCCTCTAAGGGATATATTTTAAACTGTGGCATAGGGAGCAGCTCTATGTAAGGAGGGCAGTAGCACGGGACCCAGAGGAGAGACCAGGGGGCAGGAGCAGCATCCCAGCCCAGCTGAGAGCTCCTTCCACTTCTGGAAAAATGGAGTTTCTCTCACCTCTGCACTCAGCACTTTGCCCAGTTAGTTACATTACTCTGAATGAGGAACTCAATTATTCCTGTTTTGCCACAGGGCAACACTAGGCAGAAGGACCACTCCTGAGACTCCATAAATTAAAAAGTGTCTTGAAGTGATATTGCAGCCGTGACTCTTTGAAAAGGAGGCTAGTGAGGAAGTGCATACAGTTTTTACATCTCATTTGTTAAGAAGCAAGGAATAAAGCAATTCATACAAGGAACTGTACCTTAATGGGCACAGGGGTAAGAAGGTGACTCTTGCCCTAGGTCCCTTTTAAGGGCTTGCTCATCATTTAACTGTATTAGCAGAAGGGAAGGTATTCTGAAGACAGAGACTTGCTGGGCATGGTGGTGCATGCCTTTAATCCCAGCACTTGGAAATCAGAGGCAGGTGGATATCTGTGAGTTCAAGGCCACCCTGGTCTACATAGTGAGTTCCAGTTCATGATACGGGGAGACCCTGTCTCAAAAAGATTAAAAAAAAAAAGAAAGCAAAAGAGAAAGATGTGTAACCTCCTTTCAGTCACAGAACCATAGAACTATTGTCATAATGGATCCCAAGGAGATGGAACTTCCCTTGGAATCTCACGAGAAGAGAGGGAAAGGCCTGGAACCTGGGGCCAACCAGAGGGGAAACTTGTCTACTAATAAGAGATTTCCTAGTTCTGAGAACTCCTCAGCCCACCTTGTAGTACGGTGGGAAAAACAACTGTGGGTGAGTGACCGACGGGACCAAGACTCCTTAACTGTTCAGGCCTCTTGTACAGCTAACATTCCAGTACCCTGGACATGGAGCTGAGGATCTCCAGACCTTGTTACTTCTTCTTCCCACTGTGGCCATGTCAATTACGTCTCATTTCTCTGCTGTTCCATCTTGTCATTTATCAACAGGACTATTGAGAATCGGTGATTAGACAAGCTTCTTAGGTTGCCAGGCCCAGGCCTGTGCCCCCCGCACCGTCAGCACTCACAGCGCAGAGTCCTGTGAGTGCTGATCACAGTGCTGATCACCACTATTCCCTGTGCTGAAAGAGGACTCGAGAAAGAAAGAGGCATGTTCTGCATCTCAGAAGTTGTTCCCATGATCATTCAGAACTGGGAACCTTGGGGAGGGCGAAGGCGGCTCTGGAGAAATGGAAAATGCTTTACAAGTAAACTCGTTGCTTACTTTCTCAGTGCACAGCTGTCTGGAATATTAATAACACCTTAATTCTAGAGTAACTTCTAAGTCAAACTAATGATGTAATTCTGCAGAGAGAAGAAAAGTTGTACTTAGGAGGTAGCAATTCCGCAGAGGGTTTCTTTCTGCCATCACAGTAACAATAGGGAGAGGTGGACTTGGGAACACTTGATGGTAGCCAAGAATTTGCCAAATAAATCGTGGTGTGTAATTATGAATCCAGGAACCTCACCTTCACAGAAGGACCGTGCCAGAGTTTGTCATCACCATAGCTACCAAAGTGAATAGGCCTGACAGTTCTCTGGTAGAGTTACACGGGCCTTGTAGAAACACAAATGTTCCTTTTACCGTGATGAAGGAAGGGAGTTGAGGAGAGGGTCTGTGAGGCTGAAAGCTCATTATTCTTTTATGTGTGTGTGTGTGTCTTTTATTATTATTAAACTATTTCCATACATCATACATCATTTCTGACTCAAATTTAGAGTCACTTTGCTTTCTATGCCCGCCACCCCACCTGAGTCCCTGCACTCTGCCATGCCATACATGTCTTGCATCTTTTTCCGAGTCGTTCCAGAGTTTTGTTTTGTTTTGTTTTTCCCAAAACAGAGGCTTATTGTTTTGGGAGAACTTCACAATTTCAGTCCCCCCTCCTCGTTCTTTTGTTGTTGTTGTGAAACTTCATTATTCCTCTGATACTGAAGACTACACGCTGTGGCCTAGTGGGGGAAGGAAGCTGTTCACCGCAGATGCCACTCCGTTAAGTGCTTAGTTAGTTCTGTATGCTCAGGATCCAGTACATCAGACAGCTCTGTGGTGGGTCTTTCCATGAGAGCCTCACTTCGGTTTCTTCCAGAAATTACATGAACAGGCATATGCCTGGCTTATGTAAACTTTCCTCACTTGATGTTTGGAGTATTGCTGTGACTCCCATGGGCCATCTTTTGCTTTCCTGTAATTCTTCTGGGTTACTAAATGCATTGTTTGTCTTGAAGGTATTCTGAGTCTGGTATTAAGTTCTCCCTCTCCTCACACACAGTAACACACTTCAAAGAAATCAGCTGCACAGGTTCTGTGCCTGTTTATCCATGGTTCTGTTGACAGCAATCATCATTTAAAAATCACAGCTGGTCCTGACAGAATGCTTACTATATTTTATTAGTCTGTTATGATATTTATGCTAACTCCAATGAAATAATGAAATTTATGCTAGGATTATACAGTTAGAAATATTAATCATATTTTACTTGAGAAAACTGTGAGCTGGGTGCACTCACCTGCCTAAGGCTTTGGATGTTAGAGCCAGAAGCAGCATTATGGAACTTTCAGGATTCTGACACCTGTTCTCTAAACTAGTTTCTTGTAATGTTTCAAAACTACCTGCAATAGGACTAACTCTCCCTCCTCTGACATTCTCCTTTCATTGGGTCAGGATGAAAGAGACAGGACTCCCCAGGTGTGTGGAATTTGATCTCTAATCTGATCACAGCCATGACATGCAGGGGATGAAAACCTAGGAATGGATATAAAGTGGTAAGAATAAGAAAACAGAAGGAGGTTTGAAGAGGCCATCGGAACTTTGAAGAATGCTGAGTTCAGTCATGTAGAACAGTGCATAATGATTTTGTATTTCAGACCTGGCACACAGCACTGCTGCTCTGGTTATTAAGCATTCTGGATAATTACATGTAGACATTTAGGAGTGTGTGTTTCATCATTTCCTGCATGGATGTGGGCATTGGTTTCCTGTCTTGTAGGGGAGAACATGGAGGCTGAAATGCACTGGCTCACTGAGCTGCCTGGTGGTAAGCTGGGTGCAAGGCAAGCATCTCACAGTCGAACTGCAGGGACCTACAGGACAGAGAACTCTAAGGCAATCCTTAAACAGCCACTGGATGGGAGAGGGAGGCTTGTAGAAAGGCATTCTAGCCAGGCGTGGTGGCACACGCCTTTAATCCTAGCACTTGGGAGGCAGAGGCAGGCAGATCTTTGTGAGTTCAAGGCCAGCCTGGTCTACAATGTGAATTCCAGGACAGCTGGGGCTACAGGGAGACCCTGTCTGGAAAAGACAAAAAAATAAATAAATAAAATAAAATAAAATAAAATAAAATAAAGGCATTCCATAGACACCAAATATGCCCACGTCTGGGGTTCAGAAAAAGTTCTTTTGTCTGATGCATACTTATGACACCTTTACAAACTTTTAAGTTTGTAAAGTTGTCATGGGATGTCGGAGTTCCTGGATATGAAATCTAAAAATACCTACCTTCTAGTCCTGGAATCTGACAATCGTCTTCAAAGATGTAGAAAGCAGTAGCTTTCTTAACCCACCATGGGAAACAAAACAAAACAACCAAAGAAAACAAGCAGCAAAGTCCCCTGAAATCCCTGTTGCTCTAAGATCTTGCAGCAGCTGTGAAATACATCCTGATCTTTCCAGCTCAGGAATCTGTGCTCACAACCAGCTGTGGAGTAAGAAGTCCTCTGAGGATGCCCTGCCCCCTAAGGGAGGGGTCAGAAGGAAGATCTCTGAAGCTAGTGTGGAGCACAGAACTGTGGGAAGTGTGGAGCACAGAACTATGGGAAGTCACATGACATCATTTTAGGGGAGGGGCTAGAGCAGTATATAATCTCCCTCAGGGGTCTGGAGGTGTCTCCACCATCTGGACTTCCTGGAGGAAGGTTGCTAAGTTCATGCCGGAGCTCAGAAACAAACTGGGGGAGGGGAGTGGCCAGATATGTAGGTGACATAAACTTGTGTGCAGACTTCTATACGGGGGTCCATGTTTTCACTGTGTAAACAAGTTAAAGTAAACCTGTTGGATTTTTTTTTCTAGAGTGTGGTTTAAGAAGTCTCTTTCTTTTGCTGGTCTTGGGATCCCAGGGCTGCGGGGAGACAAGGCATGAGGCCCTGGATCCCTCCTGAGAGACGAATAGTGGAATGTTGTTGTTCTCATTCACTTTGTAAATAAGCTTGAGTTTGTAGGTAAGCTAGGTTTTCCCTAGACTGTAGTCTAAGGCATCTTTGTTTATGGATAAATAGTAAGTCCAGCAGGAAGTGGGGAGGTAAGGCACCAGGTGGGTGGATCCCTCCTGGAAGGAATTTCTGCAACACCAGTGATGCCCTAACTTACTCTCCACAAAAAGCTGTTATGGATTCCTGACCCATAAACCGTCTTTACTCCAGGTAGCAGTTGGTACCAAATCAATTGCTTTCTCCTAAACTACCGTGATAAACATAAACACATCTACAATGGCTCCAGCTTCCGGGGAGAGCGACAAGAGCACAAAGGGCAGATGCAAGAATTCCTGCCCAAGACACACCTTGCTGTGCAGGATTGTTGCTTGAGGAAAACACAGCACTGGAGGGGAATGGGAAACACAGATACCCTGAGATGCCTTGAAAGCACCCTGTGGGAGTGAAGATCTTTTGAGAGAACTGGGGCTGGCGCTTAACTGATTGCCTTGTTTTAGGAAAAAGCTTTTCAGTTTACGTGGAGCCTAGAAATGGGAATCCGAGACTCTTGGGAAGAGTCAGTTCTCTTGTCGCTCTCCCTGGGCCACCATCTGACCTCTCATTCTTCCTGGGTTTCTTCTGTGTTCTGGCTTTGCTGTTTGCTGTTCTCTCAGCTAGCGTGGATCTATGCAGTCTGTGTGACACCTTCCCAAGGGTGCATGATCTTTGTTGAAAGTAAAAATGCTGGAACTTTGTCCTTTGTGCTTCAGAGAAAAAGAAGGGCTGTAGTTTTTCCTAACCCTGTGGGCAGAACCCTCCACCAAGGTGCAGAGCAGGGGAGGAGATGGATCAGGAAAGAAGATCCCAGAAAGGCAGGCATGAAATGCAGAGCCTACACTGCAATAAAAGGAGAGGCAAGCACAGGAAAGCCCTGCCCACTTTCAGAAACCTCAGAAACCTCTGACTCATAAATAATTGCAGAGCTAGGCCAGAAGCTGGAGGATGTGGGCATCGATCCCACTACCTCTCGCATGCTAAGCGAGCGCTCTACCACTTGAGCTAATCCCCCACCACTGTACCATCCTATGTTCATCGTGCAGCTGGAACTGTGCTACAACCTCAGCTGCAACTGTGCTACAAACTCAGCTGCTGCTTCCAGGGTCCAGACTCTCACCTCCTTCTTCTCAAACTGCCCAGGGCAGAGCTCAAAGGGGATTTTTCTGTAACAGGCAATAAAAGGGAACCAGAGACTGAGTGCTGGAAAAGTTTGTTGGCCCCAAGTTCCACTGCAGGTGAACGAGCAGGCTGCCCTTGCCCTAATGTACACAGAATTGTCATTCCAGTGGATCTGACTGCAGGACTGCTCAGGAGAGATTGAGGATTCAAAATAAAGCTGTTTCTGCCTGGTTTTGAACCAGAGACCTCTCCCATGTTAGGCAGGCATGATGACCACTACACTACAGAAACACACACAGATGATGACTTTTCTTAACTGTAGAACAGAGTAGTAGAGATGGCCATCTGACTGAATGCTGTGCAGGCTGAGAGAGGAGCACCTTTACTCAATGTCTCTTTCATTTGCTTTCTTAACAAGGAAGTTGAAAACAATGCTCTTTGGGAAACAAAATCAGCTCTGACTACCTGAAGCAAATGACGGTCTCTGCAGTCATCATAGGAACCTGAATCCCCAAGCTCACCCACAAATCACACTTAACTGGGGGGACACTCAATTCCCATTCTCTGCCACCTTTATGAACTTTCATTCTAAATCTCAGACTAGATTTTACACAGGTTAAAATCCATTCATTAGGACATGGGAGTATGGGATTGAGTGTGGCTCATGGTGAAGTGAAGTGTGGTCTTGTCAATCCTGAACTTGACTCTTCTCGAGTTCAGCAATGCCCCTCAGGCAGATGCACACACACATACCATCTACCACAGAAATTGAACTTGTATAGGGCCACAAAGACTGCATTTCCTTGATCTTGGCATACTGACACTAAGAATTTGTCAGCCTCACTAAAGTATAACATAGCACTCACTCCCCACTCCCAGAGAGTTTACTACTATGTGACTTTCATAGATATGGAACTCTTCAGGAAATCAAGAACTCCAAGTCAAAATTCATAAGGAAAAGAGACTAACAAAATATCCCCTTAATTTGGCTGGTCCATTCACCTCTGTGATCAATAAGCCATAACACTTACTGAAAATGAATAAAGATTCATAATATAATCTGTGAGCATGTAACAGCTGTTGCTGGGTGAGGTAACTGAAGTCCTGTTCAGTAAGGCATCTCCCTTGTGCTCTACTCTTCAATCCAGGAAGTAAGCAGACACACAAGGAACACAGCTGGTGAGTCAGGGATAGTGTAGGAGATAAAATTTAGTTCTAGACAGGTTTCTGATGAATGAGGACATTTCCTGCCAAAGGTGGGTGATTTTTTTTGGACTTCATATGTTAACCATATTTTTGTGGCACAGTTAGTGCTGGTATTACACATTTTAATATTTAGAATAATGTAACTGATTCTTTGATAAATTCATTCAACATATGTTGATCTTACATCCCTCCCCCTCTTCATCTCCACCTGATTACCCACCCACAACCCACCTCTTGTCCTCTATTATTATTTTGCTTTTTAAAAAATCTTTTTATTGGGGCTAGAGAGATGGCTCATCAGTAAACAGGACTGACTATTCTTGCAGAGGACCTGGGTTCAGTTCCTAACATTCACATGACAGCTAACAACTGTCCATAGGTCCAGTTCCAGGGAATCAGATTGCCTCTTCTGACCTCCACTGGCTTTTTAGGACACAGGTACACTTACATACATGCAGGCAATACACTCATGCACATAAAATGAAAAAAATAATATATTTTTTAATATTTTATTTTTGGGTATTTCATACATCAGTACTATCTCTGCATTATATCTGTCTCTCCCAGTTTCCAAACATCTCCTCCTATGTTCTTACCCCCTCTCCTCAATTTCTTGACCTTTTCTTTGACTATTATTGTTTCATACATATACACAAACATTATATATTCATATATAATGCACTGACTCCATTAAGTGGTGCTCATGTGCACCCATGTTTAGGGCTGTCCATTGGGATTAGATAATCTCTCAGGGAACTAGTCCCTGGAAAAAGCTCATGTGCCTTCCCTCAGCATCCATTGATTGCCTGTATCTCTCCATCTTGAAGTGGGACCCTGGAAATTTCCCCATCCACCTGGGCCTGTCACCTGGTTTGTCATTATGCAGATCTTGTTAGACTACCATACTGTGGAGATGTCGTTTCTGTAGCTTCCTATCGTGTCTAGAACACATTAACTAGGAGCACATGCCATGTCCCTCTGGCTCTAATTCCTTCTACCCCATCTTCTGAGATGTTCCCTGAGGCTTAGGTATATGGCACATATTTGGGTATATCTGAAAATCACAGAGAAATAAATTTGATTGCGAGAAATGTCAAATTGTGGAAAATAAACCAGTTGTCACTGGAAGCTAAATACGATTGATGAGAATTCAAGTGACAAGAATAGATTTCTATTTCAAAAGCTCCTTTGACTAAAATACAGAATGAGAATAAAGACATAAGAGATAACGTTCATCAGCAGTGACACAAACCACAATGAGAAATAGTTGGGGTCTTGACCCACAGAGTGCACATTTCTGACTGAGAAAATCAAGGGACTAGACAAACTGCACACAGGGAATTCCTACCATGTGCTTGTGTAGGCATTCTCTTGACAGAAGCATTTAAGAGAGTCGGCAAGCAGCCTCCAAGCCTCGACCCCTGCTGATATCCTACAAACCTTGCCAAACCTGCCCTGATGCCAACTGGGTTTGATGCCTTTAGGGCAAAGCATTGATCCTGAGCAAATGACCTGAAGCCCCGCTTGTCCCAACCGCTTGTCCCAACTCCAAATTCTGTGTGTCCCACCCCCCTTGCAAGGTTCTGTATAAAATACCCTGAGTTGCAACATTAAAGCGAGTTTTATTCCCCCTTGTGGAATTACTCCCCATCTCTGTGAGTTCATTTCCTTTTTCTCTCTGGGTTACTTTCCACAGTTCCCCCCCTCCCTGCTCGCAACTTAAACCTGGGGACTGTTAGCCAGCTGGCCTGGGACCAGTCCTGAGACTTGCAGCATCCCAGAGCTGGGAGCCCTGGTCCAGGAAGGAAGAACATGTCATGGAAGAGAGCAAACATGTCATACATTTAAGACCACCAGACATATATTTCAGATGACATACTCGTTTGTGCACCATGGGCCAGATTGTCATTGCTGAAGTCTGAAGCTCACGGAGTCTGAAGGGAACTGTTTTTCTGATGTTAGGGGAGTGCTTGCAGGAGATTCAGACACAACACACTGGGAAGGAGAAATCAACATTAATTTAATCCCTTGCATGTGCACAATTGGGTGCACAACTGTCTCCACAAAATTATTGTCTTATTTATGTGTAACTATGTAACTTATGTCTCATGGTTCATATCTACCCAGAGAGTTGCCAGGGGTCTCCTCAGTGCATTTATTTAGGGCCAAGTGTGTGTCAAGATCTCTCTAAGGACCAATGAGCATGAGAGCAAAATCAGAAAAGAAGGTGTCCAGAAATATCCTTTATCTGAGGTCAGCTTGCAGGACAGAGTAGAGATGACCAATGAAAATAACCACTTCACTGCAGCACAGTGATATCAGATGCTCACTGCTTCCTGTCCAATGTCTCCAAGAGCACTAAGAAAACTTGTAAGAAGATGCATATAATAGAAGTTTACAGTAGAGTGAACTATGTCACAAAAGGGAATGTGCAGAGGAAAAGATTCTCCTCCAAAGCGTGCTTTCATGGATTTGATACCTCAGGTTAAACTCAAACTCCCAAGGTGGCCGTCACTCCCCACGCACTGCTGTTTAAAACCCCGTGGGAACAGAGTGCTAGCACATCAGAACATCCTTGCAGAACTCTTTCTTCCACATTGAAATTTTCCCTCCTGGAGGAAGCAAGAAAATTCAAAAGACCCTGGAATTCTGAGCAGTCATGAGGCCCCAGCAGAAGTTCACTGTTCTACTTAACTTTCAAGCCCTGTGAGCAAAACCAACTTGAGGAGGAGAGGGTTTATTTGACTCTTAACACCTGGGTCTCAGCTCATCACTGAGGGAGTCCAAGATAGGAACTCAGAGCAGGAACTTGGAGGTAAGACCTAGAGCATAAACCATTAAGGAATACTGCTTACTGGCTTGCTCCCCTTGCCCATGCTCAGTCTGCTTTCTTATAGAGTACACAACAATCAGCCCAGGGGTGCTATCACCCACTGGTTGGCTGGATCCTCCCACGTCACTCAGCATTCAAGAAAATACCTTATAGACATGGCCACAGGCCATTCCACTGGAAGAAATTCCCCAAAATGAGGCTCCCTCAACACAGGTATGTCAAGTTGACACTAAAGCTATTCAGCTTAGTGGCCTAAGCAGTAAACAGGTGCCAGAAGAGAGGACAGTCTTCCTCTTCCACTGTGCATCGTCCTTGGGTACAACTTCCCAAAGCCATCAGTCATGCTCAATCTAGGATAAATAGACTTCTGTTCACCTTTCTCCAAGAAAAATCCTACAACACACAGCCTCCACTTCCTGTCCCTTATCACACAGTCCACACAGGAACATCCACCTTTCTTTCAAACATGATGATGGCCCGGAGATCTTGGGTTTGCACTGGGAGTCCAAGATTTACATTTTCCCAGCTTCAGTCCACACTAAGAACCCCAAGTCCTACAAGCCTGGTCCATGCCCTCCTTGCTGAACCTGAGCTTAAATTGTCTTCCAAGGCAACAGAGACACTATGGACTGTCAGGCAAACTCCACTGTCTCTGGTGTCCCTGCAAGAATGGCAGGGCTTAGAGGACAAGTCACGGGCCTGGCATCTGGGCAGATCTCAGATTCCGTGCTCTCCCCACTGTGGTGCTTCTCTCTGCTCTGCATGGAGACTCCACCCACCTGCAGGGAGCAGGTGGGCATAGCTATTAAAGGAATGCAGGGCCAGTTCCCACAGGGGTTACCAGAACATTTCCTTCCAGCCCTGCAGAGTTCCTTCCTGACACATGAGCTGGAAGCAGAACACACTATGGAAGGAGCAGCACAGTGGCCTACAGCTAAGTGACTAGAATGCAGACAGGAGCATTGCTGTTCGCTGGACTCCCTTCCCTGGGCTCTGAGTTGACACCAGCAGAAAGCACCTGCAATAGCCTGAGGCTGGTCGGGAAATTCTGCTTCTCCATGATAAACTTTTACTTAGGGATGATGATTAGTCCTGATTGTCAGCCTGAAAAGAGCCAAAATCACCTAGGAAACCAGCCTATGGTCAGGCCTGTGAGGGAGTTTCTGGACGGAGTTAATTGAGGTGGGAAGATCTATCCACAGTGCTGCTCACACATGAATGTCACTCTAGGTGTGCATGAGAATTGCCTGGGGTACCCTTTAGAGTCACTTCGACTGCCTGTCAGAGTCAGCCTGAAGGAAGAGATCCAGCAACCTTCTCTCATTCATGCTCTCTGTTCCTTCTACACAAGTCCTCACATTCTAAGCTGCTGAATCCCAGGACATTCACGTTGGCTTGCAGGGGACCACAGTGGATCCTCGGAGTCTTTCCTCAAGCTTGTCTTCACAAAACCACTCTTTCTCACAGGATAGTGGTCTGGCACTATCTTTTTTTTTTTTTTTAATTTTTTTTATTAATTTTTTTATTTTTTATTTCTGTATGTGTACGAATGTACTGTCTGCATGCAAGTCTGTGCACCCGTGTCGTGCAATGCCGCGGAGTTCAGAAGTGGGTGTCGGATTCCCCTTCTCCAGGCAACACCAGACTTTGGAAGGCTGTAAAATAACTGGTTTCACTTCCTATACACTGAGTCTCTAGAGCTTGCATTATGCAGTGAGGTTCCTTGTTTCTCACACATGCTAGCTCAATTTTTGTTTTTTCAGGAAATTTCATTTCATTTTTTGTAATGGCTGTACTAATTTACATTTCTGTCGGGGCCACCACTGTAGACAGGCCCTGTATCCTCCCTTTCTCCCTGTGATTTAGAGATACTCTGCTACTTTTCTCTTACTCTGTCATCATTTACAAAGTGATGATTTGCAAAGTACCCTCCTTTTGGGATTGTCATGAGCTCAAAAGTTTGACAGTTTCTCATACAGTTAATTATACACTCACCATATGACCTGGTGATATCATTCCTGGGAACTTCTTTGTAGACATAAGAATTTTTCCATGAATATTTTATAGTGATTTTATTCATTACTGAGAAAAAATTGAGACAATGTAAATGCCCTTCATGAGGTAACAGAGCAGACTGTGATATACCAATATGTGATAGCTACTTGTTACTGTGACAAAGAATCTGAGCAAATTGGCTTAAAGGAGGGAAGTTTCATTTTGGCTCACAGCTTCACAGCTTCAGGCCATGGGCACAGATAGCACCATTGCTTTGGGCAGAGGGGAGGCAGGGCATCATACAGGAGGAGTGTGTGGTAGAGCAAAATTTACCTCGAAGTGGCTCCAAAGTATAGAGAGATAGACAGGAAGTGCCAGGCATAAGATACACCCTGCCAAGACATGATCTGCTTCTTCCTAACAGCCCATTCAGCTCTTAATTTATTGGTGTGTAAATGTCAGCATCTACACTTCACTGCTTAGCAGGGGGACTAGGTGGGAGCAAATCCTTCAGTGCACAAGTTCTGGGGTATTTTGTCTTTATCATTTGGAAAATACTTTGTTAGTTTCTGTAATCAAACCCACAAAAGACCTTAAGTATTCATTACAGTGTGATACCCCTGTCTATGTGGAAAAAAGTTAATGTTCCTACACCAATATGGTCATTAATTTCACAATGCAAAATAACATGCTAAACTCAGGTACTTTTCTTCCCAAAGTCTAAAAATTCAGAAATATCAGTATGTCCTGCATTTATAGCAGGAACAACTTTTCTAGGTTCTAAAACAAAATTGTGTAAAATTCCAGCATACGCCATCCAAAAATAAAAACAAAAACAAAAATCCCGGGAAACTGTAAAGTTCTGTTACACTTGTGGTCCTGGCACCACTTTCTTATTAGCTTTCAATACTCTTGAGTCACATGATTAAGCAGCTCTGAGAAAGCATGGTCATTACCATGCACCATACAGCAGGTATGAGGTACTTCACGCTCACGGGGGTGGTATAATATTGTTAGGCCTCATCAACACTATGTAAGGTTATGGTGCACTCCCCCTGGAAGAAAGGCCATGAGGTCTAAGTTCTTCGGAGCAAAGTTTAATTCAGGATAGCTGGGGCTAGGCTCAGGGGAGAGAGAGAGCCAAGCACAGAATGGTGTCTGGCTTGGGAGTTTAAGGAAGAAGGTGGGAGTGGGATTCAGTGAGAGTGGGGTGGGTTGGAATCTGGAATCTGGCTTCTTAAGGGCGAGGCGAGGTGGAAGATTCCTGAGTAATGATGGTGGTCTGCTTTAGCATTGCCAAAGGCTAGCCTGGTAGAGCCTGTCCTTGGGCAACATGGATCTTAGGTGTCTCTGCATTCCAGTGGGCTTCTGGAGCTCACACCCTGACATTCCAGCCTTTTGTTTCTATAGGGAAAAGGGAAAAGGTCTGTCTTCTGTAGCCGCTTCAGAGCTGATCAGGGGTGAAGTCATGGGGGAACAGCTGTCAGGCTGGAGGGTTATAATCCAGTTTCCCATTTTGGCTGCTTGGGGTGCTCTGCCCGGTTGGTTTGGTCCAGATCGATAGTGGCCAGTACTTAGTGGATGTTTTCTCTGCAACTGAAAGGACAATGTGGTTGAGTCTTACATGAGTATACCAGTGGCCGGACTTCACAGTACCAACAGGGGGATACAGGGTGCATTAGCAATTGGAGGGTCCCGGTCTAGGGAATGCAGAGGGAAAAAGGACGTGCACCCTGGTTTGAGAAATTGGAAAAAGTTTTAGTACACAGAGCTCTAGAATGAGGGCCAGCTTTAATACACGGGGCTCCAAATGAGAGCCATAACCATGAGAATATAAAAGGTGGTATTTTCTGGCATGGCACATTAGATCTGTCATCTATCTCTGAGATATTTTCTAACATGACACAGTAGATTCCTAACTTGGCACAGTAGGTCTCTCACCTATTTTCTAACATGACACAGTAGATTCCTAACTTGGCACAGTAGGTCTCTCACCTATTTTCTCTGATAATAACCTATTTAATTTTCTCTTCTTTAGATTACAGTTTCCTGTTGGGGTGTTTAAAACCACACAGTTAGCGCAGATAAATGAAGTTTGTTTTGGTGTTAAGGTCAATTGAGGTTCTGGTCCTTAAGGGGTCACTCAGGCCTTGTGCCTGGCTCTCTTCACCAGTTCCATCTATGTGAGGACAAAGTCAGGCCTTGCTTGACCAGAGCTTCCCTTTGAAGCATGAGGAGTCTCTCCTCTATATGGACTTTCCTCCTTTGACTAGACACTGGCAGGATGAAGTCCTTTTAAGTGAATCTCCAAGACTTCCCTGGCTTGGGATGACTGGTGACTCGCTGCCACACACAGGACATGCACAAAGTTGCAGATGCAGGACCCTAGGACCTAAGTCGACCTTAGAGGGTAGGGGCCAAAATATTGTCCCATCAAATCCCTCTTGACAAATCAGGTTGGAGCTTTAAGTGTGGTTGCTAAACCTCCAAGAGGATTGTTTGAATTAATTTGGTACTTTAATTACCATATAACTCCTAAGTAAAGTTTGAACATTGACTTAAGCACTGTTAATAAATTCTTAATTGCTGTGGCAAAAATATTCTGACCAATAATAAAAGCTCATGGTAGGAGCCTGGTAGTGGCTGCAGCACAGGCTAGGAAAGGATGCTATTTACTGACTTGTGTTGCTGGCTCATGTTCAGCCTATTGTATACAATATAGAAATATCTGGCCAAGAATGGCATTGCCCACAATGGGCACAGGCCAGTCCAATTAAGGCAATTATTGAGGTTTCTCAGCTCAGGTGTATCAAGTTAACATTAAACCTATGCAGTAAGTCCTACAATTTGTTCTTTAAGGTCTATGAAGGTCATTTAGGTACTCAAAGTACAATGATTTATACCATGCAAGGCAAAAGTTTCTACCAACATAGCCCATGAAACAAATCCATGATAATAAAGAGGTTAAAAACAGTGCTTTCTCAAATGAAGGCCATGTCACTTGTCACTTGTCCCCAGATTTTGAATTATAGCTTTGAAAAGGAAAAGGAAGGGGGGGCATTGTCACATACCAGCAGTAGGCAGATAATACTTAGGGCTCACCCAAATTGGTTACATTTGTACCGTCCATGTGGTCACCAGAAGTAAAACCTAATTTCTCTTAAAAACACTAGAAGTAACATGTGCAAAGTATAACAGATATACAAAATAATTTTAGTATGTATGGGTAACTCTATGTATGTCTGTTTTACATGAGGCTGTAACTAGATATATAGTACGTGGTAGGTGGAACACAATTTCTTGTATATGCCATAATTACATTATAGAATTCTTAAAAGTGAACAGTACTTCATGCATACACTCATAAATAAGGTTCTAATAAATACATTTGGCGATGACACTTTATAAAGATTGCGCTAAGCAAAGGCGCATGCATTGTAATCATACAGACAGATCTTAATATGCTGTTTAACAATGTCATACACACACATTTATGCACACATTCTTTTAAGAGATTTTTATAAGAAACACCTTTAAAAACATTATTTAAAACATGCAGCTCTGATTAATTGTGATGCCAAGGCTGAGATGACATCTTGCACCTTTGGTTTTAAAACTATGATCTTATTGAAGTACTTTAACAAGTGATGGAAAACAGAATTATATATAATAATTAAAGAACTGACAATATCAAAGGTATTTAGGCTGTTTCATTAGAGGGAAGGGGTTGCAGGGGAAGCAATGTGCCACTATCCAAGTATGAGAGTATGAATGAATCCAGGGATTTTTTTTAAAAGTGGTCTCTGGTCAGAAGGACAGTTACATAGCACAGGAAGAAAAAAAAATCTGTTAGTGAACCTGTAAGAGTCAAAAAATCAGGTCTTCAGATGTCTGGAAACAAGAAAAAACTGGAAAAGAAAATTTTTAGTTGTAATACCTGTGGAAAAATAATTTGGACAGAGAAGAAATAAAACCTTCAGATAAACAGTGTAGAAACCTAGGAACCCAGGTTCAAATCAGGCCTTTGAAAAAAAATTTAAGAGGCATGCCAAAAGTAAACTTAATTTTTGTTTGTGCACAACAAAGAATAAAACAAGTTTGAATTGGCCACTTGTTTTGACAAGAAACACAGAACATGGACATATGACAGTTACAAAGACACGTTGAAGAATGGTTATGACAAATGGTTATAACACACAGACAGGTTTGGACAAACACATGACCTAACTGTATCCATTAACTCTGGACAGTGGGAAAATTCCCTTTTTATCTAAGTTGTCTTTTTATCTAAAGTTGTCCTTCCTTGTAGAAAAGCCCCTTTTATCTAAAGTTGTCCTTCCTTGTCCAGGGCTGTAGACAATTATCACATTTACAAAGAATCACTTAGAGTTTAAGACATTTGCTTAGGTGGAAAATAGACTGTATGCCCTACTGTGCTTTGCAGCACAGCCTGTTCTTGAACACCTGCGAATGATGGTGGACTGGGTAAGCAGGAAAATCTGGTGGCTTGTGCATATTACCTGCTAATTTAATGAGAATAAATTTAGTTAGTGGAAAAATCAAAAGATCCCAGCCAAGTGAAAGATTACTCCATGAGGCAAAAGTTGGATGCAGGTTGGGCAGGGCGTGGTCAACACACCTTCTTAATCTCAGACACAGGCTCTTGTATCCCAAAGCAGACAAAAATGGATTTCTGAATAAAATGGGGTTTATAAGGAAAAAACAATGGAATGGAAAATGCAAAAATCTGAAATAATCCCTTAAAATTTAGGCAAAAGTTTTGTAAACAAAATATAGAAAACCAAAACACTGATTGTACAAAAGTAAAGAATGAAAATTGATTGTATTTAGAAATGGATGTAGTTATAAAGTCTGATGTGAATTTAGGCTTTTTGTCATGCAGGCATAAACAGGGGCATGTGCAGAAAAAGCCTCAAGATGGCGGCTGAGGAGTGGGTGTGGATTAGCACGGTTGCCATAGGAATAGTCAGCAGCATGACTGTTTGAATGCCAGGTGGGAGAAAAAGCCGCACGTGGTGCATGGCGACTGGGGCTCTTAGTTTCAAACATCTCAGGACTAAACACCCTCTATATCCACTCAGGCATCCATGCTGCTTGCTTTATGGCAGGAATGCAAATGGTCAATGACAAACAACTTCACACAGCAATTTTTTAAACTTTCTTCTGGGCCAAAGACTATGTCTATGAGGATTCGAGTAGCCCTGTCAGACCTCCAGCAGCAGATTGTGAAGGGACTAAAGTCTGCCCTTCCTTCCCAGATACAATGTATCAAGTAAATCATTAGCTTTAGATGCAACCCTATTCATTTAAACAGCTCCATGAAACAAATATGTTTAACTAGTTTCAAACCCAAAACTTTAGCACCTTGATGAAAACTCTAAATTAGAGATGAAAACCTAAATCAGAGTAAAATATGACTCTTAAGTTTGTAACAGTACTCAGAAATTACTTGAGTCTGAAGCAAGTGCAGGTGGTGAGAGGTGAGAAATGGCCCTCCTATGGCCAACCTCCAGCCTGTCTGATGCATCACAAAAATCTCTAACCTGCCTTTTTCTCATCAGAGACTCAGAATAGGCTTTTAGTAAAAACAGCACAATTTCAGTCCCTTATTCAGCCTTTCCATAACTTCTCTGCCTAGAAAATATCTACAACTCCTCCCAGTGCAGGGACAGTAAGCCCCAGCCATCTCAAACATGCACTTCGATCTTGCCTACATCCCTCTTACTGGCTCCAATATGCTTGATGCATCCTTTTACTCAAAAACAACTCTCACTAACACCTAAGGCCCAGTCCACTGACCAGATGGGATTGGGAGTATGTCAGGGACCTTAAGCACCAGGGGGTCCCACTCTCTAGCCAGAGTTGTGGATATGGTACACACCCCTGTGGCCAGGAGCTATGAGTCCCTTGGAGGAATTGCCCAATGCCAAGAACTATTTCAATGGAGACAGTTGCCTGGTATTTATTTTCTCTAACACCATGTCATTTACTTCAGGTGGAAAATTACCAATAGTCACATACACATGTGTAATTTTCATGCATATGGGAATTACCAACACTCACACACATGCTTTCTCCTTTTTTTGGTCTTTTGGTCTTTTTTGAGACAGGGTCTCCCTTTAGTCTCAGCTGGCCTGGAACTTGCTCTGTAGACCAGGCTGACCTTGAGCTTACAAAGAACTGCCTGCATGTGCCTCCCAAGGACTGGGATTAAAGGTGTGTGCCACCACACCTTGTCCCAAGGGGCAACAAAACTGCCCCACCCAAAACAAAATCCAGTCCAAGAATCCATTTCCAGTCCTGAATCTGGTCCACAAATGTCTCAAAAAAATAGATAATTCCAAAGCAAGCAAGTTACCTTTTGAAAGTAAACACAAACCAAAATGGGAACTTTAAATAGTCAGCTCTGAGGCCAATTCCTATAGCAAAACCACAAGGCAGAGATGGCACTGGCATGTGCAGTGAGGCAGCAAAGAAGGCACAGTAAAAGAAAGAAAAAAGGTTGCAGAGGGGAGAGGAAGGGAGGGAGAAGGAGAGGAAAAAAGATAAGTGAAGTCTTTTAGTCTCAGAAGTAATAGAGAGAGGGACGTGAGAGAAGGGCAAAGAATGTCTGTACACACAAGCATTTTGACCATTTACCAGAGTGCTAGCAGAAGTCTCTCAAAGGTGAGAATTCAGAGATCTAAGGTACCTGTCTCAGGCCAGGTAATATTGTTAGCTAATTGATATCCTGGCCAGAAAGTAGAGCAGAGTCTTTCACTAATTTCCTTGGAGAGGTTGAGTTCTCTTAAAGAGTGTAGGAGACAATCCAAGGGTGTGAGACCCAGGACTTCTCCTTTAGAGTGTGAGGCTCCCATATTAGGGGTCAGAGGATGAGGAAAAGGGGAGAGGAAGAGAGGGAGAGAGAAAAGAGGTCTGTAGGAAGGAAATAGATTCTTTTTAGTCTCTGCACCCACCCGAGTGCTGAGGAGCATCTGCCCTAGTTCTAAGTGGGCGCTCAGAGACCCCAGGTCCATGTGACTAGTGTGGGAGTCTCTGAAATCGGGGCCTGCAGGTCTGTGAAGTTGGCATGCCAAAAATCACAGAGGAGGCCAAAATTCGGGTCCAGAGTCTGTCCCCAGTGTCCCGGTAATAGACAGCAAACTGGACGGGGAAAATCGGAGGGAATCCCTGACTTAGCTGGCACTCAGGGATCCAAAACGGAAATGGCTATAATGGAATGGGAGACTAAAAAGAATGGAGAAAGAGGATCAGAAGGAAGGCAGATGTAAAGCAGTAGTTAGGACAGGAAGGAGGATTGGAGGGAAGGCAGATGTAAAGCAGTAGTTAGGACAGGAAGGAGGATCGGAGGGAAGGCAGATGTAAAGCAGTAGTTAGGACAGGAAGTATCAAGGCAGGGGGGGCAGCTAGAGGGGGTAGAACATATGCAGGGTTACACAGAAGGTAGGGGTGGGAGATGGAATCTCCCCTCACTCAGGTGCCAGGCCAGCCGGCCACCCATGAGGAGACTTAGGAAGTCTTACCATGAGGGCCATACGCATAAGCCCCGTGCTCAGTCATCGCGAGTGTGATGAGTGCCTGATGAGGTGAAACAACTTCGGCGGAACCGCGGGTTGGGGCCCAATCAGATTCCGTAGCCTGTGGAATCATAACACGCACTCTTTACTCTCACGCACAGTCACACGGGAATAGAGTAAGGTAGGATAAGGAGAGGAGAGAAGGTACCTTTGGCTGAATGCTGGTGGATGCTGTTGTAGCCTGTGCTCGGTATCCAGCTTACCAGCTACCCTGAAGCTGCTCTGAGGGGAGGGGCAGGAAAAAAGGCAATCCGAGTCACCGGCACCAGAATGTAAGGTTAGGGCATGCTCCCCCTGGAATGAAAGGCCACAAGGTCTAAGTTCTTCAGAGCAAAGTTTAATTCAGGATAGCTGGGGCTAGGCTCAGGGGAGAGAGAGAGCCAAGCACAGAATGGTGTCTGGCTTGGGAATTTAAGGAAGAAGGTGGGAGTGGGATTCAGTGAGAGTGGGGTGGGTTGGAATCTGGAATCTGGCTTCTGAAGGGCGAGGCAAGGTGGAAGATTCCTGAGTAATGATGGTGGCCTGCTTTAGCATAGCCAAAGGCTAGCCTGGTAGAGCCTGTCCTTGGGCAACATGGATCTTAGGTGTCTCTGCATTCCAATGGGCTTCTGGGGCTCACACCCTGACACATTAGAGATGCAATGTAAAGGGAGATCTGAGTCTGCTTTTCTAGTGGAGGGCCCAAAGGACAGTGGGCCACAGTGTGTAAAGGAATGCACTCTTAAGTAGGATTTCCTTTCAGTAGTGGCACAGTTCTAAGCACTCACTCTCTTCAAAAATATTAGCTTAAAACTTTACTAAAAGGAGTGGGGAAGGCAGGAGAGAGGCTCAGGAGTTAAGTGAGCTTACCGGTCACACAGAGGACCTTAGTGGGGTTCTCAGAAACCACATGGTAGCTTACAACAGCCTGAAACCCCAGTTCTAGAACATCTCCTGCATGCACATGGTACACATAAACTCATACAAGCATGCACACATAAACGTAATTTTTTAACTATAAAAAACATATTTATTTGGGCAAGGCAGGTTGTGATGGGACACACCTTTAATCACAGTAATCAGGAAGGAGAGGCATGTGGGTCTCTGTGAGATCATGGGAGCCTGGACTATACAGTGAGCTTCAGGCCAAGTTGGGCTAAGGGAGACCCTGTTTCAAAAATGACAACAAAATTTTATTTTATATGTATTTGTGTTTTGTTGTTTTGCCTGCTTGTATGTAAGTGCATCCATTTCATGCAATGCCTACAGAGGACAGAAGAGGGCATCATATCCCTGGAGCTGGAGTTAAAGATAGTTGTTAGTTGCCATATGGGTGCTAGACACTGAACCTGAGTCCTCTGTAAGAACACACAGTGCGGGGCTGGAGAGATGGCCTAGCGGTTAAGAGCGCCGACCGCTCTTACAGAGGACCCGGGTTCGATCCCCAGCACCCACATGGCGGCCGAGAACCGTCTGAAACTCCAACTCCAGGAGAACTCCAGTTCCAGGGGAATCCGAGACCCTCTTCTGACCTCCGCGGCATTGCACGACACGGGTGCACAGACTTGCATGCAGACAGTACATTCAAACACATACAGAAATAAATAAAAATTAAAAAAAAAAAAAAGAACACACAGTGCACTTGTCTGCTGAGCCATCTATCAAACCTCAAATTTTCCTTCTATAAAATTAATTTATTGGGGGGCTGAAGAGATGGCTTAGTGTTGAAGAGCACTGGCTCTTGCAGAGGACCCAGGTTTGAGTCCCAGCACCCACATGGAGGATAAAAAGCTACTGTAACTTCAGTTCCAGGTGAACCTGAGGCTCTCTTCTGACATCTGTGAGCATTGCACATCATGGGTACACTTAGAATAAATAAATTAATAAAATAATTTTAAATTATTTTATTTTTTATTCTATGTGTTTTGCCTGCATGTATCTAAGGGTACCTATGTGTGCAATACCTACAGAAGTGAGAAGAGGGCATTGGATCCCCTGGAACTGGAGTTGCAGGTGGTTGTCAGCTGCTATGTGAGTACTGGGAACTGAACCCAGCTCCCCTGCAAGAGCAGATAGTGCTCTTAACCACTAAGCCAGCTCTCCAGCCTCTTGAAATTCTATTTATTTCTTTATCTATTTATTTACTTAGTATTTAGTATTTTTGAGATAGGATTTCCCTGTATCCCCAGCTGTCTTAGAAATCACTATGTAGACCTGGCTGGCCTAAAACTCACAGAGATCCACCTGCCTCTGCCTCCTGAGTTTAGAGGAATGTACCACTACTACACCTAGATTAAAATTTTATTCATATATTTATGTGTGCCTGCATTTATGTATGTGTACCACATGAGTGCGGTGCCTGTCAAGGCCAGAAAAGAGGGCACTGAATTCCCTGAAACTGGAGATACAAGCAGTTGTGAGACACCATGTGGGTGCTGGGAACCCAACTGAGATCCTTTACAGGAGCAGCAAGTGCTCTTAACCATGGAGCCATCTCCCCAGCCTGCACATTTCCTAAAACACCCCCAAAACAAACCAGATAAAAAACAAGGGAAAGAGATAGAGATATATGCATGAAGATTAAGATGACTGGATATTTCTGGGATAGAAAGGATAATGAGAATGTTTGAGCAAGTTTGTTGATGGTCTGAGTAAGTTTGTTAAAGGTCTGAGTAAGATTATGGAGATACTGAGTTATTACTGTTACTGTCAATTCCTCTAGCTTGTACTGCATACCCAGTAATAGTCTTAGATGAAATGCATGTAAATAAGTATTGGGTTACCTCTACCTACTGAAAGATGTCCTTTATGTTTCTCTGTATTATACAAGTGCCACTTTAAATATTTCTTTTACCATAACTAGATAATTTGACTCAAGAGAACCTAGGTTTTACATCCTTGAATAAGAGGTATATAGTACAGAAAGAGACAGTTTCAGTGAGCTTGATCTGAATCCTGCTCAAATTATTTCCTGGCTATAAGTATGCAATACAGCTCCACCTTCTGAAGAAGACTGTTAATTGAAATACAGGGGAAAGAAAGAAGAAAAAAAAAAGAAGACTGCTTCTCTTTGTAGTGAAACAGCCTTCATTTAAAATAAATCTCTTTCATGAGCTACGCCTGCTTAACCTATGTTAAATTTCTTCGAGTCAATATTTAGTTAAGGCTGCTTGGATTTTTGTTCAAGCTTTATCTAAATATTACTCAGTAATTAAAGGTATCAGACTAATTAACTTTCTTGGATGGTTAATAACCATGCTCAATGCCTATACTAATCTGGTCAAAGGAATTTAAGGGACAACTTTGTTCCTTGCCCTCCAAGGTCAACTAAGTCCTAGGGACTATGGGAAATCTCTTGAAATATCCTAGAACTGTGAGTCACCTGTCTTTTTGTTCAGAGAGGTCGCAGAGGCACAAAAGGGTCAAAACCAGTGTCCAGTATGTAAAGATGAAGGTCAACACAGAGGAAAGTCACCTTATGCTTTTGAAGTGAAGACTTGTCCAAGCAAGACCTGACTTGTCCTCACATAGATGAAACTGCTAAAATAAAAGTCAAAGGAGCCAGATTCTCCCAATATTTAGTGACCCCCTGGGGACCAGATCCTCAACTGACCTTGAGAAAAACAAAACTTGGTTAATCTGGTCCAACTCTATGGCCTTAAACACCCAAATGAAAAGTATAATAAAAGATTGAAGTAACCAGTACATATCTTTTAAAACCCAAGAAATCATGCTTCCCAGCATTAGACTTAAAAGTTCATATAAGATAGAGCCGGGCGTGGTGTGCACTCCTTTAATCCTAGCACTTGGGAGGCAGAGACAGGAGGATCTTTGTGAGTTCAAGGCCAGCCTGGTCTACAAGGTGAGTTCCAGGACAGCTGGGGCTACAGGGAGACCCTGTCTCGAAAAGACCAAAAAAAATTTTTTTAAATATATAATAAATAAATAAATAAATAAATAAATAAATAAATAAATAAATGGAGGGGAGTCTCTAGTCCTTCATAAATAAATAAATAATAAATAAATAAATAAATAAAGTCAATTGGCAAGTAATTAAAAAATAAATTGTCCATTTAAATTCACCCTGTTCTTATTTCTCCTGCTCCCTGCCTAAACATGTGCCTAACTACTCCTGCCTTTACTTTTCCTTCACAGGCATCAGTCAAGGACCTTATTTTCTATAGATATACTTTTGGGGGTCTTTTTCTAATCCAGTGGCTACACACATCAACACATCATCCTGTTCAGGATGAAGTCAGATGGTCTGGCACTCAAATTCTCTATTGGCAATCAGGATTACCACTTCAGAGGGAGGAGTAATAAAAATAGGAGGCAGAGATTAACTAGGCAGTTTAGGGTCCAAACCCCCCTGCCCCCGACAAATGACTGATTTCTTTCTCAGCTGAAAGCTGGAGATTTTCCCCCGGATCTGCCAGTGTCTAGAGATGCCAGAACTATCAGAAAGGAGAGGTGTCTGTGCTGTTTCCATGAGAACAATCTGGCACAGTCAGAGAAAATACAAAGCAGCTATCAATCCAGCATAGTAAAATGAAAGAGAGGGTAAGCTTCCTATAACTTGTACCAGTCCTTCTTTTCACCATCTACATGAATTGTCATTTTATTAATGGACATTTACCAACAAGCAATTCAGCAGGAATCAATGATTTAATTCATATGATATAGAGCCAATGGGAAATGTGATGGCTGAAGTGACTCCATTTTGTACACTTTATATTTTTATTTATTTTATTTATTATTTTTATTTTATGTGTATGAGTACATTGCCTGCATGTGCACCCATGCCATGCAGTGCCCACAGAGATCAGAAGATGGCATTGGTACCCTGAAACTAGAGTTATGGGTGGTTGTTACCCACCATGTGGGTGTTGGGAATTGAACCTGGGTCCTCTGCAAGAGCAGTCAATGCTCTTAACCACTGACCCATCTCTCCGGCCCCCACTTTGTACACTTTAAGCTCATTCTTAGCTCAAGGCTGCAAAGCAAATTCCAGGCAGCACCCTGAACCTCCCCCTTTCCTTCAAATACATTTCTGTTGACCATCTGCACATTCAACCTTGATAAAAACATAAACACAGACATTATTAACTGCTGATTTTGTCTTCTGTAACTTGCTTATCCTGCTTAAAGTCACTTTGACATTTTCTAAGTGAGACAGAAGTGCAAGGGAACTACATTTTTTTTTTCCTTGTGGATTTTTTTTTCTTCTATTTAAATTCCCCCTTCCTCTCCTCATTCCTTGCAGATAGTCAGAATTGGAAAGTGAGACTGTCTTGCCCAACAGGGCTGTTTGCTGCAAATTTGGCTGATTTACATTTGAATTGAGTATTGACATATAAAATCAGGTAAGTTTCTGTGTGCTTACAAGATTCTCTACTTGGCTTTCCTTTATGTCATAAACTTAATTTCTTTTTGTGTGTCTTTGTTTTTCTTTCTTCCTTTTTCTCTTTCCTTTCTCTCTTCTTTCCTTCTGTTTCCTTTCTTTCCTTTTTCTTTCTTCTTTCTTTCTTTCTTTCTTTTTTCTTTTCCTTTCTTTCTTTCTTTGACAGGGTCTCCCTAAAGTCCCAGCTGAGTTCCAAGTCACTATGTAGACCAGACTTGCCTCTGTCTTATAGAGATCTGCCTGCCTCTACCTCCAAGTGCTGGGATTAAAGACATGTGCCAACATGTCTACCATGTATAAACAAAAGTTTTACAAGGTAGGGAAGATTACAAAATAGCATTTACAAAGGTTATTAGCCTGTGACCATTGATTGTCTTGATAGAAAGGATTTGAATTCTTTTAATTATTTTCCTCAGTACTGAGACTTCACCAGAAGTACTTTGAACTCACATTCTTCCTAGTGTCCTATTCAGAAGACAGTACTTTCTAAAATAGTACAAACTTTCTTTTGCCTCTATTTTGTGTCTTTACCAGAATAACATTTCAACTCCATACTTCTACCAACAAATTTTTTCAAGGCTATTTAGCCCGTCTCTCTAGTACACCTCAAAATTGTTCTGTCTTCTTCCTATTGACTACCTAACTCCAAAGCAATGGCCCACCTTTAGGTATTTCTTACAGTATCACTTCTTGCTGGTAGTTTAGAGTCTTTGAGTCACTTGTGACCACATTCCACCCACTGTTCTTCTCTCCCTGCAAACTTCGAGGCTGTCCCCTGCCTGTAGGCAGACCGCTTCTAGTCTTAGTTCCTGGCAAGAAGAGGGGAGGGGGGACCATAGGAGATTACCTGTGGGATAGAAAGACAAGGAAAGACAAGGACAGACATACAGACATGGACTCAGAGGGCGAGGTCCAATAGAATAGAGTCTTTATTCATGCCAGCAATGTGCTTATATACCAAAAGTTATTGTGCTCTTGGCAAGGAAGTGGGTGGGGGGCAGGTGGAAGGGAGGGGTGAGCCACCTTGGCTGTAATTGGAGGGCTGCAGAGCTCCTGTTCATGCAACAGGTAGAGGTGACATTTTTGCTCAATGCCTCAAGGGAAGGGGCTATCCGGTCCTGGAACTTTGCAGAGATAGGCAAGGTGAGAAAACATTGTAATATCCTGGACCTTCCAGAGCTACAGATAACTCACAGAGACAACTGAAATACCCACAGAGATATCAGAGGTTACTTGGGACAGGTCTTACAAGTTCTTTCCTCAAGCCAGGCAGTTTCATTCCTACAACTTCTCTCTTAATATCAAAAGCTACATTCATTTCCTAGAGTCACTTTAACAAATGCTCATGAGCTTTGTGGCTTCTAACAACTGAAACCTATTACATCAAAATCTGGAGGCTGGACCCAAAGTGAGGGAGCCACCTGAATGCTCCAATAAAGAATCTTTTCTCCCCTCTTTCTACCTTGTGTTTCATAGCAGAAATCCTTTACATTCCTGGGCTACACTGACACCATTCCAGAACATAAACATAGCTATATGCTGTTCCCTGGTGTCTCCGTATCTCACGGAAACCAGATCTTAGATTTAGAGCTTACCACACAGTATTAGCTAATCCTTATTATAACTGCACATATCCTGTTACTGGGGAAATTGGGGGTCCCCTTTGGGGTTCTTAGTAGACAATTTTATTAGGGTTTAAGAGAAAAAAAAAACCCAGTGCATGTGTAATACCGAACAAAAGGCACAGAATAAAGCCAGACAGTGATGGTAATGGTCAAATTAGAGGGGGTTAATGGCAGAAAGAACTCTCAATCCCAAGGAGAGGGCAGGTAAGGTTTCTAATGCTTAAAACCACAGTTACATCATTCCAGGGGCAAAGCCAATAACCAGAGTTACATCAGATCACCATAGTTACACCAGGTCAGTTAATAAAGAGGTTTTCAGTTAAAAAGTTTTGAAGTTTTGCTTAGGAAAAACAAGTTTCTCAGAATTGTGGAAATAGTGGACTTCATGTAGACGTAATGGGATAATTTCACCAGAGAAGATCACTCAGATACAAACGAAGCAAACAGAAAGGCTTTAGTCAGCTGATGAGTACATACTGATGTAGTGGAGAATGTGTAGCATCAAGTCACTGTTGGAAGGCAAAAAAGATAGGAGAAATTATACCCTGTGTTGAAAAGTTTATGCTCCCAAGCTTAGGGGTAGTAAGGTGCTCTAACAATTCCTATTTTCCAAAAGCAAGCCAAACATAAATTACAAAAGCCATGCAGACTGAGTATCTAAGCAACCAAGTACACACTGACCTGTTGTCAAAACTCTTACCTCGGTTCAGTTGAATTAAACTTCAGAGAGCAAATGAGAGAAGAGAGGGAAGAGAAATCCTGATGAAAGTACGTGTGGCTTTGTACCATTCATGTTTGTAAGTTTGAAACTACTTCCAAATAAAAACCATTATAAAGGAACTCTTTTTTTTCCCCCTTTGGTCTTTTTGAGATAGGGTTTCCCTGTACCCTCAGCTGGCCTAGAACTCCCAGAGATCTGCCTGCTTCTGGCTCCCAAGTGCTGGGATTAAAGAGGTGTGCCACTCTGTCCGGCTTAAAGAGATTTTTAATAGAATGTTGAAAATACTGAATTCTCAAGTGCATCCAGGGAATCAAGCCCTGTGAGTGCCGTGCTCGGTAGGGTGAACGGGGTGGGGGTGGGGGTACAAGAGAAGAGAAGTGTGGTTTCCTGTCCGAAGAACCAGGAGAATGCTATAAAGGATAGTTGTAAATTGGGACAGTTTATGATTAGGGAAAATATAGTGTAGACTGACAATGAGGGTGGACCCACGCATACAGAGCACAATAGATTAGCAGTCCATCACCTTAACCACTCAGCCACCTCACCCTACTTGTAGCAGGTGTTCTTTGGTTAAACTTTTTTTTAATTTATTTCTTTATTAATTAATTAATTTATTTATTTATTTTTGGTCTTTTAGAGACAGGGTCTCCCTGTAGCCCCAGCTGTCCCGGAACTCACTTTGTAGATCAGGCTGGCCTTGAACTCACAAAGATCCGCCTGCCTCTGCCTCCAGAATGCTCGGATTAAAGGCTAGGATTAAAGGCGCCACCACGCCCAGCTTGGTTAAATTTTTAAGCCGTACTTTTGGAAACTGATTTTGGTGATGTATGATAGCATTATCTATCAAATCTTTTCTGAAGGAATTTTCCTTACAGGGCCTTTTTTTTTTTTTTTCTTACAGGGCCATTTCTTTCCTCTGAGAAGCACCGCCTCGCATTTTGACCACCCTAGTACCCCCGCATGCATCCCCATCCGCAAGCGTCTCCAATGCTTGGGGCAGCGGTGAGAAGCCTTCTGTTGTCCTGGAACTCCGGATTCTCAGTGTGCCTCCAACACACCTTCCCCTGGCTTATTGGCTATTCAATCCTGGGATCTCTGTGGGCCTTAGAGGCTGAGGTTAACCGGTTCGTTGTCTGATTGTATACAAGGAATCATTTTCCCTTGCACAACGTATTTCCATTCTGCATCTGCTGAAGAATTTTAAGACAAACTCGTGTATTCTTTAAGCTCAAAGAATATGCCACGCCGCTCTGAAAACAGAAAACATTTCTATAAACTTCAGTCTGATTTTTTAGTTCTTTCCAGAGATCATAAATTTCTGTCGAAGCTTGCTTTTTCTGGTGTGAATTACTTCTATATTTAACGAGACCAGAAGACAAAACGCATAGAGAATTTTGACAATTTGTTATGTATAAAGAATAGAGTTGCATTTGAAGCTATCCTTTAGTAAAAGAATTGAGGGTTTTCCTCCTCACCATTTCGTTGGACGATTCAGTGGAAATGAACAGCAGAAGGAGCATCATTTCTGGTGCTGAGTAAATTCAGAGTTTACGGAAGGTAATCTTATCAGGAAGTTAACTTTAAAATGTAATTTCCAATCTATTTCCGTTGTTTACTAATTTGGTAAATGGTGGTAGTGAACAGACATGCTGGCAGTGAATTTGTGGTTATGGACGCAGTATAGGGTTAGCCGAACTTCTGATGGAAAAAGACACGTGATTCTGAATAAGGGATAAATCAAAGCCTTGCCTTGGTGGCCTCTGCGCGCTCCCCGACTCTGAACCCGGGTCGTTTTTAGTAGGGAGAGAATAATTCCTTCTGGGTGAAATCCTGGGAAAGGCCTAGGGCCACAGGATCGCTGTTTCGCCTGTTTCCTGCGCTAGAGTATGGGACCCCTAGCCATCCACCTCGCGCTTTGAAGGAAGGTGAGTGCGATCACAGCACCGGTGTGCTTGCCGGGAATAGCCAAAAAATAGATTTAAAGAAAGGTGCTGAGGGCTGGAGAGACGGCTCAGCAGCTAAACGCATATACTGCGATTCAGAGGACCCTAGCTGATTTCCCAGCACTGTGCCAGGCACTCATAACTGCAAGTGACTCCGGCTCCTCCAGCGAGATCCTACACGCGCCTGGCCTCCACTGGGCACCTTCACACAAACACACAGACACATAATTAAAATTTTTTTAAAACCCTAAAATTATATAAATAAATACAAGTCAAAAACAAAAACAAAGTTTAAAAAGTGGTGCTGACCCAGGACTGGTGATGTAGTGTTTAGTCCCAGCCCAGCAGAGGCAGAAGCGGGAGGACCCCGCGGAGGTCCAGCCTGGTCTATGTAGTAAAACCTGCTGGAAGCAAGAAAGCAAGAAGGCGAAAGTGCGGCGGCGTGAAAAGCGAGGATGGCTTCGGGGCCTGAATGTCCTCTGGGGCGGACGCTCCAGTCCCTCTTCCCTGGCGCTTCCTCCGCTCTGGGTCCCCCTTGGCCCCGGCCCACCACCTGGGCTTTAAAGGTCCATCTCCAGCTGCGCTCTGTGGACTTCGCCGTTGGCAGGCCGACTTCACCTATTGTTCTACGTCGCTGTGGCGTCATTCCGTCTCCTCGTGAAGCTTGCTAGTGCAAACTGCCCAAGCTTCTGCGACTCGCTGCAGTGATCCCTGCACCAGTGGGGCGGAGGCTGGAGGACTAGAAGTTCCAGGCTAGCCTTGGCTACGTGAAATCCTGTCTCAAAATCAGAAACAAACAAATCCAAAACCATAACCATAACAACAACAAAAGTCGTACCTAGTCTCGGAAAGCAGATGTAGGAAGATTGCTGAGAACTTGAGGTCGGCCCCTTCTGTCTTCACAGCCTGCTGGAGAGTCCTCCTTTGTAGAGACAAAGGCGCTTGGCTACACCTAACCTCAAGTTACCTAAGAGATAATCTAATTCCAAAATATCAAGGTCCCACCGAGATTTGAACTCGGATCGCTGGATTCAGAGTCCAGAGTGCTAACCATTACACCATGGAACCACAAAGACAAAGGTTTCCGGTTCCCTTCATGAGGTCAGATTGAAGAGGAAAACAATTTGTTTTTCACCTATTTTTCCCTCTTCTTTTCCTTCAGACAGGGTCTTTGTAGCTTAGTCTGGCTCAAACTCGTGGCCATCCCCCTCCTTCAGCTTGCCTGGGGTGTTTATGGGTCTGGTGCCTACGCCCACCACCTGCTACACAATCCTGATAAAAGCCTGCTTTCCAGGACGCGGAGCCTGCGCCCAACCACCACCCCCCCCCACCCCACCGTCTCCGGGATTCAGGCGGTGTAGCCGGGCGAGCTCCAGCGTGCGGTCAGGAAATACCCGCTTTCTGCGCTGGCCTCACTCAAAGCCCAGCGCCCGCAGACGCTGGCGTTTGAGCTGTTGATGGTTTTCGTGCTTTTAGCCAGTTCACAGGGATGACAGAGACGCAGGCATTTACCGACTGAAAAATAAAGGTGCTGCGATGAGGCTCAAGAGGATCCCGCACCCCGAATACCAGGACGAAGCGTGGCGCAGGGGACGCAGCGTGGCCCCTCCATCCGGGAGTCTGAGTCCGGAGACCCCCAGACCCAGCGAGCGCAGCCTTCCTCCCGGCACGGAGCACGGGCCCCTGGGTGTCCTGCCTCTGCACACTCCTGCCACCACTAATGGCCTCTGTGCAGAAATTTGCGACACTAAGTAATAAAGAATTTTGAGCGGTTTCTTTGATGACAAGAGCACTTCGCCTGCGCTCGGTTCTCCTCAGTAGGGGGGGTGGGGAGTCAAGACCTTCGGATTTGAGTGTCGAAGCAGGGAGCAACTTCGAAGAAGAGTTCTCCCCTGGCGCCGTCGGTGAAGCGCAAACATTACCAGGTTCCTTTCTGAGAGCTCCTCAGCGGCTAGTCTGGGAGTGAACGAGAAAGGTGCTTGCCTTAGTTCCTGTTTAAAATGTCTTTCTTTATTCTCTCCTCTCTCTCTCTCTCTCTCTCTCTCTCTCTCTCCCTCCCTCCCTCCCTTCCTCCCCCCCCCTCCCTCCCTCCGTCTTTCCACAGACCATTCCCCTCCTTCAGCAGGTCGAGCCTCAGGCTTGGTCACAGACCTTTTTACCGTCTGAGTCATCTTGCTGGCTCTAACTTACTTTTTTTCAGACTTGTGCAGGCAGTCCCATTAAGCAGTATTTAATTGTCAGGCTCATTATGCAGTATTTAATTGACCTCTGTATGCCCCAAGGCATGCCGGTGTGTGAATGTCATCCACTGAGCTTGCAGAATGTATGGAGGGAGGGGGAGGTAATGGATCAACGTAGATGGGATCTTAAGTATGATGACTAAATTGGGATAATTTTTTAACATGTAATTTACTCTGAGTAGGAGCGTGTTGCCTGCATGTATATAAGTGCCCCTGTGTCATGCATTGCTCACAGAGGTCAGAAGAAGGTGTCAGATCCCCTGGAACTGGAGTTAGGGATGATTATTGGGCACCGTGTGAGTGCTGGGAATTGAACCTGGTCCTAACTGCTGAGCCATGTCTCCAGCCCCAGGATCATTTTGATGGTAAAGAGGGTGGGATCTGAACATAGGGAGCCTCACATCTAAACAAAGTATGGTCACTTCCAGACCAAGTTATTATTATTTTTTAATTAGAATTTTTTGAGGTGTTGGGGATCTAACCAAGGGCCTTGTCCGTGCTAGGTAAGTTAAGTCTATGGCTAAGCTGCACTAAGCCTTTGAGTGTGTCCTAACTGGATTCGAAGTAAGATCTGCATTCTAAAAACGTCTCTAAGTTCGGTATTAGAGTCAAACAGTTCCATTGGGAGGGAATCAATGCAAGGTTCCATCGGTCGCCTTACTCCACCCATGTGATCAAACTGCCAGCAGTAGAGTTGTCAGTTTCCAAGGCTAGCTGCCGGAAATCGCTTCTGTTTTTCTGGATGGTGGATGTGCTCTTCTCAACGTTAAGATGTGATGCACACCGTCCCACTCTGCGTGCACGTCCAATGTAGCATTAATGTGATACACACCATCCCACTCTGCGTGCACATCCAATGTCTCATTAATGTGATACACTCTGTCCCACTCTGTGTGCACATCCAATGACTCATTAATGTGATACACACCGTCTCACTCTTCGTGAACATCTTTTGTCTCATTAATGTGATACACACAGTCCCACTCTGAGTGCACAACTAATGTCTCAGGACTCTGATGAGGTGTCCGGCATCAGCTCTGCGAGGAAAGGGCAGTCCAGGAAGGAAGAAGTGTATGGTAGGTAGCCATAGTCTGGCCAGTCTTTCTGAGAAAAGGGAAACTTCGGAATTGCTTTAAAAAAAAAAAAGAAAAGAAAAACTGCAACTATTTCCACCCGGTTTTGAACCTAGGACCTTTCATGTGTAAAGCGAATGTGATAACCACTACACTATGGAAACCAACCCATTACTGCACGCCGTCCTGAGCATATCATGGTGAAATGATTTTTTTTTCTTTTAGAATATGATCGAAGTATTTGAATTTTGTTCCTCATTAAAATCAATAGGAGAGAACTCTGTGAGCCATACTAGAACACAGCTTGAAGAAAATTTCCTTTCCAAAAACTCCGCTAAATTTTATGCTGTTTTCCAATAGTTATTAAATATTTCCTCCCTCTTGTCCCAGTTGGCATTATCTGACCATAGAACATTCTGAGACCTCCATCTTTGGGAGCCAGAAAATGATGGGGGTGGGGCCTGAACTCTGGAAATGGAAACTGGCTTTCATCCTTCGGCAGGAACAAAGATACTCTAAAGAGACACTTTGGGTATCAGACGATTGAGACAATGCACCCCAAGTAATTGAGTGTCCCGCAGAAATCTGACGATGGGAGGAGAAAAATGTTGGGGTCTTGGTGCCAGCCATAGTGGGAGCTTGTTTCCCCGGAGAGAGGTTTCATCCAGTCTGACAGCTTATGAGACCAGGAGAGACTCGAGCCAGGAAGGGTGATAAGGACAGGTGGGGTAGCTTAACGTTAGGCGCTGGAAGATGGACCTGGGGCCAGGGTTACTGGGTCTCTTTGTTTCTCTTCCTGACATGGTCATGTTGATTAAATGTCTTTTTCTGCTTTTCATTATTACTTTTTTGTTTACTCTGTCCGTTGAGGACAGATACCCCAGGCTGACTAACCGTTTAAGGGCTGCCAAGGGCCTGGCTCTGACTCTAATGACCCCAATAACAGGTCCACTTTGCACCAGTCAGTGCTCAGGGTGTGGGAGGGCGTCTACCAAGACGTCAAAGGTCAAGGGAAGGTCAGAGTGGCTGCCTAGTACCTTTAAAAGAAGCTGAGGACTGTGGGTGTGGAAGGTACCACTCACACTCTGCTGTGTGATCTTTGTAGTTTGCTGGTTTGGTTTCAGTTTTTGAGACGTTCTAGCCTAGCCTGGATATTGCTACACAGCCCCAAATGACCTTGAACTCCTCTGATCCTCCTGACTCCACTTCCCAAGTGCAGGAATTACAGATCTGGGTCACTAGAAGTGAAAAGACAGACCTAGAGGCAGAGTGTGTCCTGGCCCGCCTGAGGCTGGGTTGAACTCTCAGCAACCCTCTGAAAAAGAGGTGATGTAAAGCTTGAGATGCAGCAGCTCTACAGCCAGATCTCATAGACAGTTTGCACCTGCTTCTGTGCTTCTTACTTTGAGATTTTGAGTTGATTCTTTAGCTCCTTTGTGACTTGGGTTCCCCACTTTCAGTACCCAGGAAGCTGAGGCAGGAAGATTGCTGCAAGTTGGTGACTAGTCTGGGCTACAAAGTAAGTGGCAAGCCAGCCAGACTGACTCCTCTTTCTTGGATTCTATATTTTTATAAGATTTTTCTCTGCTGAGCGCGGTGGCACATGCCTTTAATCCCAGCTCAGCAGGCAGAGTCAGGCAGATTTCTGTGAGTTCAAGGCCAGCCTGGTCTACAGAGTGAGTTCCAGGACAGCCAGAGCTACAGGGAGACCCTGTCTCAAAAAAGACCAAAAAAAAAAAAAAAAAAAAATTCCTCCGCTGCCTGACTTACCACAAAATTTTTCCCAGATTCTCTTCTTTAGTAAGTTATTCCTTAATGACAAGGGAGAAGAAGATGTGGTTCCTAAAGCTAAATAGGCTCGTGTATTTTAAAGTTTATTACATTTAAGTTAAAATAGAGAATACTTATTACTTTTTAGTAATAGAAGCAGTTTATTTTTATTTATTTATTTATTTATTTATTTATTTATTTATGGTCTCCCTGTAGTCTCCGCTGTCCTGAACTCACTCTGTAGACCAGGCTGGCCTTGAACTCACAAAGATCTGCCTGTCTCTGCCTCCCAAGTGATAGGATTAAAGGCATGCGCCACCACGCCCGGCCTGAAGCAGTTTATTTTTTATCTTTTTAAACTTTTATTTTGAAATTATGTTTGTTTCACAAAGAAATTGCCAGAAAAGCACAGAGAAGATCCATAAACCCACAGCTCAGCTTCCCTGGATGCTAATGTAATATCTACTGCAACCATAATACAGTCATCAGAACATGTTATCGGTGATGTTCGGTGCCTTTAACTCAACTGCAGGCCTCCTTTGAATTCCGACAGTTCTCTCCAACGTTGCATGGGTTGCAGAGTTTTCCTGGGTGCTGCAGTCTGTGAACAAGCTACAAGCTGCTCAGTGGCCTTCTTGCCACTTTGAAAAAACGCTGGCTGGCTTTATAGCTGAATACCTGCACGCTGGGGTGCTTCGGTCTTTGCTCAGCGTTGTGTGGAGGTGCTGAATGTTGGATGCGAAAATCACAGACATCACAGTGGTATGTTAGCTTATTCTTCTTATTAGGGTTTTTGTTTTTTTTGTTTGTTTTTTTTTTGCATTTATTTTGGTGTGTGTGGGTGCGCGCGCGCGCGCGCGCACTAAGGCACACATGTGAAGGTCAAAGACAATCTGTAGGAGTTGGTTTTCTTCTTCTGTGTGGGCCCCAGGACTGAAGGAAGGATTGCTTGGTAGCAATCCTCCTTTTATTTTTAATATTTTAAAAACAATTCAAAATGTGAAAATACGCTTAAAAGAACAGATTTTATGCACTGACAAAGTGACCGATATTTGAAAAATTGTTTACGTTGAATATTTCACAATTTTCATAATTTCACTTGATACACATTACCATTAGTCTGGTATTTCATTTTTACGTGTATATACATTCGAAGGCCAGAAGAGGGCGCCAGATGACTTGGGTCTTCTGCAAAAGCTTTTAGAGCTCTTATTCCTGGAGACACGTCCTCCCTCTGTCCCTTGGTCCCTCCCTCCCTCCCTCCCTCCCTCCCTCCCTTCCTTTCTTTTACCATCCTGCCCCCCCCCGCCCCCTCCTTCTCCCCGTCCAGGCGAATTTAATTAAGAGTTAGAGAAGCACAAGCAACCTCCCAGTGGCTACACAACGGAAGAAACATCTCTCCCTCCGCATCCACGGTGCACAGATCCTCAGGGAATATCATAAGCAATCCAGGCTGCTTCCTCAGTGCTTAATAGAAACATCTGAGGAAATACAATGTAGGTGGAATAGAGGCAGATTGTTCAGTGCCCAGCTCGCACGTCCTCCAGAAAACGCGAACAGATGAACTTAGGGATGAGAACTATTAGGTGCAATGCTCTAAAAGCGAATCTTGTTTTATAACGTTAGAAATTACACTGTACATACTGATAAATAGCACAGATCTGTAAAATAGTTTTGCCGTCTTCGTTGCATCCTGGTACAGGCCGGAAGCCAGGCTCTCTAATGCGTCGTTTTAAATTAGTTTGTTTGAAGAAGTGCAGTGGGGAGGGCCAGTGGCGCAATGGATAACGCGTCTGACTACGGATCAGAAGATTCTAGGTTCGACTCCTGGCTGGCTCGAGTGCTTCCTTTTAGCCATCGACAGGCAACATCTGTATTCGAATGCGGATATTTATTGCTGACATTGCTTTAATGTGGTTTTTGAAGCCAATTCCGAACCCTACGACTGGCAGGAAACGAATCCTGAACGTAGCTTTCGATGGTCCACCTGGGGTTTGGGCGGCTGCTGATCTGGAACCAGGCATCCGAGCACCCAGTGGTGGCCAGCCTTTATCCATAATCCTAGCTCTTGGGAGGAGAGGCAGAGCGGATCTTTGTTAGTTTCAGCCAGCTGGTCTTCAAGCGAGTTCCAGGACAGCCGGAGCTACAGGCGAGGACCTGTCTCAAAAAGGACCAAAAAAAAAAAAAAAAAAAAAAAAAAGAAAAGCGAACACATCCTACATTTCACATCACCTCGAAAGGGAGAGCCTCTTAGAGCTATAGATGGTTTTAAAGACAAGTTGATGGAAAGGAAAAGAAAATGATATTGGTCTGAAAAATTGTCTTCGTCAATATTTTTTTTCACTGGCAAAACACTAGGTGATTCTAGCTAGGAAGAGACCGGCCTCGAGGGAGGGAAGAAGGGAGGGAGGGAATGAGGGTGGCCGGGAGGGAAGGAGGCAGGACACCGCGGGAAGTGCCCGGCAGGATGTCAGGAGGGTGCGTTGCGTCTAGGCAGAGTGGCCGCTGGGCTTCGAAGAACCGACGCCGGCTCTCGCTGCTCCCCTTCGCCGCCCCTGAGCTCAGGGCTGAGCGCAGTCCAAGCAGAGTGGGAGCGGGAGACTCGAGAATCCAAACCGACTTAAACCAGACTCTTGGTCCAGGACAGCCGGAGCTCGGAAGGAGTGCTAACACCGTACTCCCGCCAACTCAAACCATCTTTCACGTCATTAACCTGCCCCTTCCTGAAACCCAGGTCGAAAGGTGTCAAAAATGGGTTAAGGCTCAGGGAACCGAAAGGGGTAATATTTCTGTGCAGTCCCTCAAGCTGAAATACAGTGGCCAATCTGTGGTCTGTAAGATCACTCAAACATGTACTAAAGAAAGAATACAATTCCCTTCCATCTCTACCATGAGAATCTACCAATTCTAGTCAGTCCTGTTTACCTCTCTCCATTCTCACAACCCTGTGGTTTTCAGTTACTTTTTACGGATAAAATATACCAAAATACATGGATCACAGCGCAGATAGTGACCAAGTCTCTGCGCGGAGCATTAGGCATAATAAGAACATTCCAGAAGAGCCAACAGCAGATTCACGGTAAAGATCTTTAAGGCACCCAAGTGTATATTGTTTTGAATCTGATGTAATGTAAATCGCCCTAAATCCCTTCCTCTTTCTCTGCTTCATGGACATGTAAGCCATTGGCCAGTTAGCTCAGTTGGTTAGAGCGTGGTGCTAATAACGCCAAGGTCGCGGGTTCGATCCCCGTACGGGCCAGTAATGTTACTTTTACTTTTCTCTTCGCACTTTCAATGCAAGGTAGGGAATTTACAGTACCCTTAGAAATCGAATTTTGTAGCACTTGCTTTTCTTTAGTTCACTAACAACACACTGTGTTTTACAGTCCCACAAAATTCAACAAGATAGACAGCTGTGCAAGGCAGAGAGCCCAAGAGTGGGAGCGAGCCGCAGCCAATGGAAAAAAGGGGGTGGAGGACAACCCCCTTTAATAATAGAAAGGGAGAGGTTGGGCGTGATAGTGCATGCCTTTAATCTTAGCACTTGGGAGGCAGAGGCAGGTGGATCTCTGTGAGTTCAAGGCCAGCCTGGTCTACAGAGTGAGTTCCAGGACAGTCAGAGCTACAGGGAGACCCTGTCTAAAAAAAAAAAAAAAAAAAGAAGGATGTAAAAAGAAAGAAACACTTGGGGCTGGAGAGATGGCTCAGCAGTTAAGAGTGCCAACTGCTCTTGCAGAGGATCTGGATTTGATTCCCAGCACCCACATGGCGGCTAAGAACGTCTTTAACTTCAGTTCCAGGGGAATCCGATGCCTTCTTTTGACCTCCGCAGTATTGCACAACATGGGTGCACAAACCTACATGCAGACAGTACACTCATAAACAAAAAATAAATAATAAATTTTAAAAAGTTAAAAAAAAGAAACACTTTGGTGTNCGACTTCACCTATTGTTCTACGTCGCTGTGGCGTCATTCCGTCTCCTCGTGAAGCTTGCTAGTGCAAACTGCCCAAGCTTCTGCGACTCGCTGCAGTGATCCCTGCACCAGTGGGGCGGAGGCTGGAGGGACTAGTAAGTTCCAGGCTAGCCTTGGCCCTGAAATCCTGTCTCAAAATCAGAAACAAACACATCCAAAACCTAACCATTACCAACAACAAAAAGTCGTACCTAGTCTCGGAAAGCAGATGTAGGAAGATTGCTGAGAACTTGAGGTCGGCCCCTTCTGTCTTCACAGCCTGCTGGAGAGTCCTCCTTTGTAGAGACAAAGGCGCTTGGCTACACCTAACCACAAGTTACCTAAGAGATAATCTAATTCCAAAATATCAAGGTCCCACCGAGATTTGAACTCGGATCGCTGGATTCAGAGTCCAGAGTGCTAACCATTACACCATGGAACCACAAAGACAAAGGTTTCCGGTTCCCTTCATGAGGTCAGATTGAAGAGGAAAACAATTTGTTTTTCACCTATTTTTCCCTCTTCTTTTCCTTCAGACAGGGTATTTTAGCTTAGTCTGGCTCAAACTCGTGGCCATCCCCCTCCTTCAGCTTGCCTGGGGTGTTTATGGGTCTGGTGCCTCCGCGCCCACCACCCTCCACCACCTGCTAAACAGCCTGCTTTACCGGGGACGCGGAGCCTGCGCCAACCCACCACCCCCCCCGGCCCCCCCACCGTCTCCGGGATTCAGGCGGTGTAGCCGGGCGAGCTCCAGCGTGCGGTCAGGAAATACCCGCTTTCTGCGCTGGCCTCACTCAAAGCCCAGCGCCCGCAGACGCTGGCGTTTGAGCTGTTGATGGTTTTCGTGCTTTTAGCCAGTTCACAGGGATGACAGAGACGCAGGCATTTACCGACTGAAAAATAAAGGTGCTGCGATGAGGCTCAAGAGGATCCCGCACCCCGAATACCAGGACGAAGCGTGGCGCAGGGGACGCAGCGTGGCCCCTCCATCCGGGAGTCTGAGTCCGGAGACCCCCAGACCCAGCGAGCGCAGCCTTCCTCCCGGCACGGAGCACGGGCCCCTGGGTGTCCTGCCTCTGCACACTCCTGCCACCACTAATGGCCTCTGTGCAGAAATTTGCGACACTAAGTAATAAAGAATTTTGAGCGGTTTCTTTGATGACAAGAGCACTTCGCCTGCGCTCGGTTCTCCTCAGTAGGGGGGTGGGGGATGGAGTGTCAAGACCTTCGGATTTGAGTGTCGAAGCAGGGAGCAACTTCGAAGAAGAGTTCTCCCCTGGCGCCGTCGGTGAAGCGCAAACATTACCAGGTTCCTTTCTGAGAGCTCCTCAGCGGCTAGTCTGGGAGTGAACGAGAAAGGTGCTTGCCTTAGTTCCTGTTTAAAAAGTCTTTTCTTTATTCTCTCCTCTCTCTCTCTCTCTCTCTCTCTCCTCTTCTCTCTCTCTCTCCCTCCCTCCCTCCCTTCCTCCCCCCCTCCCTCCCTCCGGTTTCCACAGACCATTCCCCTCCTTCAGCAGGTCGAGCCTCAGGCTTGGTCACAGACCTTTTTACCGTCTGAGTCATCTTGCTGGCTCAACCTTGAACTTTTTTTCATACTTGTGCAGGGCAGTCCCATAAGCATATTACTTGTCAGGCTCATTAGGCAGTATTAATTGACCTTGTATGCCCAGCGCATGCCGGTGTGTGAATGCTCATCCACTGAGCTTGCGAATGATATGGAGGAGGGGGAGGGTGGTAGGTAATGGATCAACGTAGACGGGATCTTCAGTATTGCTGACTCAATTGGATATTTTTTAACATGTAATTTACTCTGAGTAGGAGCGTGTTGCCTGCATGTATCTAAGTCCCCTGGTGTTCATGCAGTGCTCACAGATGTCCGAAGAGGTGGTAGATCCCTGGAACTGGAGTTAGGGATGATTCTTGGGCACCTGTGTAGTGCTGGGAATTGAACCTGGTCCTAACTGCTGAGCCCATGTTTCCAGCCCAGGATCCTTTTGATGTAAAGAGGGGGGATCTGAACCTAGGGAGCCTCACATCTTAAACAACGTATGGTCACTCTCCAGCCCAGTTATTATTATTTTTAATTAAATTTTCTTGAGGTGTTGGGGGGGGATCTAACCAAGGGCCTTGTCCGTGCTAGGTAAGTTAAGTCTATGGCTAAGCTGCACTAAGCCTTTGAGTGTGTCCTAACTGGATTCGAAGTAAGATCTGCATTCTAAAAACGTCTCTAAGTTCGGTATTAGAGTCAAACAGTTCCATTGGGAGGGAATCAATGCAAGGTTCCATCGGTCGCCTTACTCCACCCATGTGATCAAACTGCCAGCAGTAGAGTTGTCAGTTTCCAAGGCTAGCTGCCGGAAATCGCTTCTGTTTTTCTGGATGGTGGATGTGCTCTTCTCAACGTTAAGATGTGATGCACACCGTCCCACTCTGCGTGCACGTCCAATGTAGCATTAATGTGATACACACCATCCCACTCTGCGTGCACATCCAATGTCTCATTAATGTGATACACTCTGTCCCACTCTGTGTGCACATCCAATGACTCATTAATGTGATACACACCGTCTCACTCTTCGTGAACATCTTTTGTCTCATTAATGTGATACACACAGTCCCACTCTGAGTGCACAACTAATGTCTCAGGACTCTGATGAGGTGTCCGGCATCAGCTCTGCGAGGAAAGGGCAGTCCAGGAAGGAAGAAGTGTATGGTAGGTAGCCATAGTCTGGCCAGTCTTTCTGAGAAAAGGGAAACTTCGGAATTGCTTTAAAAAAAAAAAAGAAAGAAAAACTGCAACATTTCCACCCGGTTTTGAACCTAGGACCTTTCATGTGTAAAGCGAATGTGATAACCACTACACTATGGAAACCAACCCATTACTGCACGCCGTCCTGAGCATATCATGGTGAAATGATTTTTTTTTCTTTTAGAATATGATCGAAGTATTTGAATTTTGTTCCTCATTAAAATCAATAGCAGAGAACTCTGTGAGCCATACTAGAACACAGCTTGAAGAAATTTCCTTCCCACAAAACTCCGCTAAAATTTTATGCTGTTTTTCCAAATAGTTATTAAATATTTTCCTCCCTCTTTTCCCAGTTGGCCTTATCGACCATAGAACCATTCTGAGCCTCCATCTTTGGGAGCAAGAAAATGATGGGGGTGGGGCCTGAACTCTGGAAATGGAAACTGGCTTTCATCCTTCGGCAGGAACAAAGATACTCTAAAGAGACACTTTGGGTATCAGACGATTGAGACAATGCACCCCAAGTAATTGAGTGTCCCGCAGAAATCTGACGATGGGAGGAGAAAAATGTTGGGGTCTTGGTGCCAGCCATAGTGGGAGCTTGTTTCCCCGGAGAGAGGTTTCATCCAGTCTGACAGCTTATGAGACCAGGAGAGACTCGAGCCAGGAAGGGTGATAAGGACAGGTGGGGTAGCTTAACGTTAGGCGCTGGAAGATGGACCTGGGGCCAGGGTTACTGGGTATCGTTGTTTCTCTTTTTTTTTTTTTTTTTTCCCCCCTGACATGGTCATGTTGATTAAATGTCTTTTTCTGCCTTTCCTTTTACTTTTTTGTTTACCTGCCGTTGAGGACCCGATACCCCAGGCTGACTAACCGTTTAAGGGCTGCCAAGGGCCTGGCTCTGACTCTAATGACCCCAATAACAGGTCCACTTTGCACCAGTCAGTGCTCAGGGTGTGGGAGGGCGTCTACCAAGACGTCAAAGGTCAAGGGAAGGTCAGAGTGGCTGCCTAGTACCTTTAAAAGAAGCTGAGGACTGTGGGTGTGGAAGGTACCACTCACACTCTGCTGTGTGATCTTTGTAGTTTGCTGGTTTGGTTTCAGTTTTTGAGACGTTCTAGCCTAGCCTGGATATTGCTACACAGCCCCAAATGCCTTGAACTCCTCTGATCCTCCTGACTCCACTTCCCAATGTGCAGGAATTACAGATCTGGGTCACTAGAAGTGAAAAGACAGACCTAGGGGCTGAGTGTGTCCTGGCCTGCCTGAGGCTGGGTTGAACTCTCAGCAACCCTCTGAAAAAGAGGTGATGTAAAGCTTGAGATGCAGCAGCTCTACAGCCAGATCTCATAGACAGTTTGCACCTGCTTCTGTGCTTTCTTACTTTGAGATTTTGAGTTGATTCTTTAGCTCCTTTGTGACTTGGGTTCCCCACTTTTCAGCACCCAGGAGAGCTGAGGCAGGACGATTGCTGCAGTTGGGGACTGTCTGGGCTACAAAGTAGTGGCAAGCCAGCCAGACTGGTACTCCTCTTTTTGGTTCTACATTTTATAACTTTTGTCTCTCTGAGCGCGGTGGCACATGCCTTTCAATCCCAGCTCCAGGCAGGAGTCAGGCAGATTTCTGTGAGTTCAAGGCCAGTCCTGGTCTACAAGAGTGGTTCCAGGCAGCCAGAGCTAAAAAAAAAGAACCTGTCTCAAAAAGACCAAAAAAAAATCAAAAAAAAACAAAAAAAAAAATTTCCTCCGCTGCCTGACTTACCCACAAAATTTTGTCCCAGCATTCTCTTCTTTAGAAGTTATTCTTTAATGACAAGGGAAGAAGATGTGGTTCCTAAAGCTAAATAGGCTCGTGTATTTTAAAGTTTATTACATTTATTAAACTAGAGCGATATTATTACTTTTTAGTAATAGAAGCATCAGTTTATTTTATTATTATATTTATTTATTTATTTATTTATTTATAGGTCTCCCTGTAGTCTCCGCTGTCCTGAACTCACTCTGTAGCCCAGGCTGGCCTTGAACTCAGCAAAGATCTGCCTGTCTCTGCCTCCCACGTGTAGGAGATTAAAGGCATTGCGCCACCACGCCCGGCCTGAAGCGCTTGTTTTTTATCTTTTTTAAACTTTTATTTTGAAATTATGTTTGTTTCACAAAGAAATTGCCAGAAAAGCACAGAGAAGATCCATAAACCCACAGCTCAGCTTCCCTGGATGCTAATGTAATATCTACTGCAACCATAATACAGTCATCAGAACATGTTATCGGTGATGTTCGGTGCCTTTAACTCAACTGCAGGCTTCCTTTGAATTCCGGCAGTTCTCTCCAACGTTGCATGGGTTGCAGAGTTTTCCTGGGTGCTGCAGTCTGTGAACAAGCTGCTCAGTGGCCTTCTTGCCACTTTGAAAAAACGCTGGCTGGCTTTATAGCTGAATACCTGCACGCTGGGGTGCTTCGGTCTTTGCTCAGCGTTGTGTGGAGGTGCTGAATGTTGGATGCGAAAATCACAGACATCACAGTGGTATGTTAGCTTTCTTTTATTAGGGTTTTTGTTTTTTTTGTTTGTTTTTTTTTTGCATTTATTTTGGTGTGTGTGGGTGCGCGCGCGCGCGCGCGCACTAAGGCACACATGTGAAGGTCAAAGGACAATCTGTAGGGTTGGTTTTCTTCTTCTTGTGTGGGCCCCAGGACTGAGGAGGATTGCTTGGTAGCAATCCTCCTTTTATTTTAATATTTTAAAAACAATTCAAAATGTGAAAATACGCTTAAAAGAACAGATTTTATGCACTGGACAAAGTGACCGATATTTGAAAAATTGTTTACGTTGAATATTTCACAATTTTCACAATTTCACTTGATACACATTACCATTAGTCTGGTATTTCATTTTTACGTGTATATACATTCGAAGGCCAGAAGAGGGCGCCAATGACTTGGGTCTTCTGCAAAGCTTTTAGAGCTCTTTCTTCTGGAGACACGTCCTTCCTCTGTCCCCTTGTCCCTCCCTCCTCCCCCCTCCCTCCCTCCCTTCTTTCTTTTACCATCCTGCCCCCCCCGCCCCCTCCTTCTCCCGTCCAGGCGAATTTTAATTAAGAGTTAGAGAAGCACAAGCAACCTCCCAGTGGCTACACAACGGAAGAAACATCTCTCCCTCCGCATCCACGGTGCACAGATCCTCAGGGAATATCATAAGCAATCCAGGCTGCTTCCTCAGTGCTTAATAGAAACATCTGAGGAAATACAATGTAGGTGGAATAGAGGCAGATTGTTCAGTGCCCAGCTCGCACGTCCTCCAGAAAACGCGAACAGATGAACTTAGGGATGAGAACTATTAGGTGCAATGCTCTAAAAGCGAATCTTGTTTTATAACGTTAGAAATTACACTGTACATACTGATAAATAGCACAGATCTGTAAAATAGTTTTGCCGTCTTCGTTGCATCCTGGTACAGGCCGGAAGCCAGGCTCTCTAATGCGTCGTTTTAAATTAGTTTGTTTGAAGAAGTGCAGTGGGGAGGGCCAGTGGCGCAATGGATAACGCGTCTGACTACGGATCAGAAGATTCTAGGTTCGACTCCTGGCTGGCTCGAGTGCTTCCTTTTAGCCATCGACAGGCAACATCTGTATTCGAATGCGGATATTTATTGCTGACATTGCTTTAATGTGGTTTTTGAAGCCAATTCCGAACCCTACGACTGGCAGGAAACGAATCCTGAACGTAGCTTTCGATGGTCCACCTGGGGTTTGGGCGGCTGCTGATCTGGAACCAGGCATCAGAGGCACCCAGTGGTGGCGCACGCCTTTAATCCTATAATCCTAGCTCTTGGGAGGCAGAGGCAGAGCGGATCTTTGTTAGTTCAGCCAGCTGGTCTATCAAGCGAGTTCCAGGACAGCCGGAGCTACAGGGAGACCCTGTCTCAAAAAGGACCAACAAAAAAAAAAAAAAAAAAAAAAAAGAAAAGCGAAACACATCCTACATTTCAGATCACCTCGAGGGAGAGGCTCTTAGAGCTATAGATGGTTTTAAAGACAAGTTGATGGAAAGGAAAAGAAAATGATATTGGTCTGAAAAATTGTCTTCGTCAATATTTTTTTCACTGGCAAAACACTAGGTGATTCTAGCTAGGAAGAGACCGGCCTCGAGGGAGGGAAGAGGGAGGGAGGAATGAGGGTGGCCGGGAGGGAAGGAGGCAGGACACCGCGGGAAGTGCCCGGCAGGATGTCAGGAGGGTGCGTTGCGTCTAGGCAGAGTGGCCGCTGGGCTTCGAAGAACCGACGCCGGCTCTCGCTGCTCCCCTTCGCCGCCCCTGAGCTCAGGGCTGAGCGCAGTCCAAGCAGAGTGGGAGCGGGAGACTCGAGAATCCAAACCGACTTAAACCAGACTCTTGGTCCAGGACAGCCGGAGCTCGGAAGGAGTGCTAACACCGTACTCCCGCCAACTCAAACCATCTTTCACGTCATTAACCTGCCCCTTCCTGAAACCCAGGTCGAAAGGTGTCAAAAATGGGTTAAGGCTCAGGGAACCGAAAGGGGTAATATTTCTGTGCAGTCCCTCAAGCTGAAATACAGTGGCCAATCTGTGGTCTGTAAGATCACTCAAACATGTACTAAAGAAAGAATACAATTCCCTTCCATCTCTACCATGAGAATCTACCAATTCTAGTCAGTCCTGTTTACCTCTCTCCATTCTCACAACCCTGTGGTTTTCAGTTACTTTTTACGGATAAAATATACCAAAATACATGGATCACAGCGCAGATAGTGACCAAGTCCCTGCGCGGAGCATTAGGCATAATAAGAACATTCCAGAAGAGCCAACAGCAGATTCACGGTAAAGATCTTTAAGGCACCCAAGTGTATATTGTTTTGAATCTGATGTAATGTAAATCGCCCTAAATCCCTTCCTCTTTCTCTGCTTCATGGACATGTAAGCCATTGGCCAGTTAGCTCAGTTGGTTAGAGCGTGGTGCTAATAACGCCAAGGTCGCGGGTTCGATCCCCGTACGGGCCAGTAATTTACTTTTACTTTTCTCTTCGCACTTTCAATGCAAGGTAGGGAATTTACAGTACCCTTAGAAATCGAATTTTGTAGCACTTGCTTTTCTTTAGTTCACTAACAACACACTGTGTTTTACAGTCCCACAAAATTCAACAAGATAGACAGCTGTGCAAGGCAGAGAGCCCAAGAGTGGGAGCGAGCCGCAGCCAATGGAAAAAAGGGGGTGGAGGACAACCCCCTTTAATAATAGAAAGGGAGAGGTTGGGCGTGATAGTGTGCACTGCCTTAATCTTAGCACTTGGGAGGCAGAGGCAGGTGGATCTCTGTGAGTTCAAGGCCAGCCTGGTCTACAGAGTGGTTCCAGGACAGTCAGAGCTACAGGGAGACCCTGTCTAAAAAAACATAAAAAAAAAAAAAAAAAAAAAAAAAATAGAAAGGGGGAGTCATCTCTAATAAAAAGGAGGAGGCCAGCCCCATATATTAGGAAAAGGGAGGGGTCAGAACAGTTTGTTTTATTTTAATTTTTCTTTCCAAATTAGTCCTAAAACCAACCTCTTTTCTCAAATACTCCAGATCTACAAATTAGAGAGAGGAAATCTTTATGTGTTCATCTTTGGGTTAACAGGATAGCTGAGTACACTGTCGGCTCTCCTCTTTTTTGACAGGAACTAGAGCTGGGTCAAATCAAGATTCTCCTGATCAATAAGCATACATCTTGCATCTGTTTCTGAGTTTAAAAGTTCTCCATATTGCATTCCTTTTGGGCTTTTTGGGGGGGGATCTTTCCCAGTCTTGTGTATCTAATTATCAGTGTTGTTGTTGTTCTTTTTGAGACAGGGTCTCCCTATAGACCCAGACAGACTGGAACTCACTCAGCAGATTAGACTGGACTGGATCTCACAGAGATCGGCCTGCTTCTGCCTCTGTGCTGCTGGAATTAAAGGCTTGCACCACCACACTGTGCAGTCTTGTGTATTTCAAAAATAATAATAATTTTTAAATTTTTAGACAGGGTCTCATATACTGCAGGCTGACCTTGAACTCACTATAGGTAGACAGAGGATGACTCTGAACTCCAGACCTTTCAGTTTCCAGGTCGCAAGGGCTGGGATTTCCCGCGGGTGCTCCCAATCCTGATTATCCATGCGTGGCGGACGAGTCTTCCCCAGAATTATTTCCAGTTGGTCTGCAGAAACTACAGCGGGAAAACTGAAAGCCAAACGGATTCCCAGATGAAAAAAAAAAAAAAATTCTCCCCCCCCCAAAAAAGGCACATGAAAAATTCAATATAACTCTGTATATTGAATGAAATATTCTCAAGCATTTGAGGACAGGAAAAAAAAAGTATCAGTACTTGAAACTGTATGCTTAAAACAGTAAAAAGAAGGGGAGACTAGGACAAAAAATTAAAAGCTCATTAAGCTCAAGAAAATTTTTCAAGAAAAAGAAAAATCACATCGAATATCAAGATTCTAAGACACTCGGCAGAGGAAAGACCAAGAGGTATGAGACGCGACATCATTAAATAAAAAACCAGGAAGTGAATATCCAACAAGCGAGCAACGGAATTTCCCAAAAGAAAGAGACTGCAAAGTAATTAGACTCGTATTTCTTCCGTCTGCGGCCGGCAGGCTAGGTGAGTGCGGACTTTGTTCGTTGTCGCCCACCCACCCCGGAAGGAGGAAGGCTTCAGTGCTGGCGTTAACACTGATTGACCGCGAGCACCTGAGCGGGGCTCTGGAATCCCGCAAGCCGCCGAACCGCCAACAAACTTTCGAGCACCGGCTTCCCAGTCACGATGAGCTTGTGTGTGTCAAAGCTGACGGCAAACTAAGGGACCCGGTAGGCCTCTGCGAAGCCACGCGGCTGGTTGCAGTCTGGGGGTGGCTAATGACCTTGGCAAAGAATCTCAGGCCACTGGTGTCCCGGAATAAAACACAAATGAAGGAACGGAATAAAAAAAAAGGGGGGGGGGCGGAGGGTTGTGTGGGGAGAGGCAGGCATTTTTTTTTTTTTAAGTATTGTTCCGAGAAAATTCTGTAAATACTAGTGGTCTACCGACATACCCTCCCAAGGTCGTCTATAAAAGGGACACTTGGACTTTTGAAAATCAATATATATGTACCCACAAAACTCATCTTACCACAGAGATACATCCACAGCCATCTTTATTGCAGCTCTCATCACAATAGCAAGGAGCTGGAACCAACCCAAGTGCCCCTCAACTGAGGAGTGGATAGAGAAAATGTGGTATATCTACACAATGGAGTTCTATGCAGCAGTAAAGAAAGATGACATCATGAACTTTGCAGGTAAATGGATGGAACTGGAAGATATCATGCTAAGTGAAGTAACACAGTCCCAGAAAAACAAACGACGAATTGCATCCCTCATCTGTGGATGCTAGCACCAATTACCTAATTGTATGGCAAACTGAGCAACATTAATGTGATCTGAAAACAACTGTGCTCTTATATTGTAGAATCCCTTAAAAAATAAAAAAAAAATTAAAAAGAAAATCAATATATAAAAAACTCAGCATTAGCTGGGCGTGGTGGCCCACGCCTTTAATCCTAGCACTTGGGAGGCAGAGGCAGGTGGATCTTTGTGAGTTCAAGGCCAGCCTGGTCTACAGAGTGAGTTCCAGGACAGCTGGGACTACAGGGAGACCCTGTCTCCGTTCTCGAAAAGACCAAAAAAAAAAAAAAAAAAAACAACACAGACAAGAGACACAAAGCAAACAAAAAAAAAACCGAGTACATTTAGGAAAAGAAATGCAAATATGAATGCAATAGATATAAAACTAGTCAAGTAATCGGCAAGAATCAATAGAAAGACTTTAAAATGCAAAGAGAACATTTTTGAAATAGTAAACTAGGGGTTGGTTCAACTCCAGGATCAGCTTTACATAAAAACTCACTCATCATAGAGTGTCAGGATGGCTTATTGGTCTAAGCATAGTTCTAAGCTTAAGATTCTCTCTCCTGGTTGGGAGGATATTAGTCGGAGCCTTGAGGCAGTGTGCGAGTGTGGTTTGAATCCCTCCCGTATTGTTTTTATTTGCTATGTGGGGGGGGGGGATCAAAGACGAGATGTGTTCAGGAGCTGGTTTCATTCCGTATTAAGACGCCAGTGGTCTGACTCTTCGACAGAAGGAGATCTGTGGCTTCCATTCCCAAGCATCATATCCAGAAAGAGTTCTACCACTTGAATCTAGTCCAAGGGACAACATGCCTGTACTTGCTGGTCCTCCGGCCATTGCCCAACACTGGGCGATACTGATGGATAGTCAGGACCCAGCACGATATACAGCATGCAGCATAAAATACAAATAGCCAACAATTTTTGTAAGTGAAAAAGCCCTTTAGTGAGCATTCAATATATTTTAATCATACATCTGAAATTGAAACATTAAAAAATTCTACCTAAAAAATAAAACACACATCAAGTGGAAAGAGAAGGGACAAGGAGAAAATGAGACAGCTGGGGTGTCTTACTGCAGAGCAGAGTCAAAGGGCCCAACCAATCAAAATGGAAAAAAAAAGAAGGAAATGTCAGGTGTGAGCTCCAGAAGCCTATCGGAATGCAGTCACCTAAGATCCAAGTTTCCCAGAACCTGCAATACCAGGCATAGCCTTTGGCTATGCTAAAGCAGGCCACACCATATTACTCAGGAATCTTCACCATCGCCCTTCTGGAAGCCAGATCCAGATTCGACGCCACCCCATCTCCACTGAAACCCACTACCCACTCGAAGCCCCGGACCGCCCGACCTTCTCCCTTAAATTACCCAGCCAGACGCGGCATTTCTGGGATGGGCGTCGGTTACCTCTCCCATGAGCCAACGAGCCGCCAGACCGTACTGCTGAGATTAAACTCTGCTCACGAAGAGCTTAGACCTCTGTGGCCTTTTCAGTCGCTGAGGGGGAGCAGCGCCTAAAGCTTACATTCTGGTGCCGGTGACTCGTGAGTCGCCGTTTTTTGCCGCCCCCGGGCTTCGGGGTGCCGGGTAGAGCCAGACACAGTGAGCGGCAGGGCTTGGCAGCAACAACGTCCGATCCACCATATTTTCGGCCGAGAGGTAATCGTTCTCTCCTCGCCTTACCCGCGCAACCCGATTCATGATTGCCCCTGTGACTGTGCTGTTGCTCGGATAGAACTTTAGTCGTCAACTTGACACACATGGGTTGAGGGAGCCTCAATTGGGGATTTGCCTCAATTGCGATTGGGCCTGGTGGCCACATCTGTGGTGATTGCCTTGATTGATAATGAAGCAGTGACAGTATAGAGCGGCGAGTCGGCGTGGGCCAGTCGAAGCCATGAGAGCAAGCCAGGAGCAAGCCAGGTGGATAGACATTCACGCATGGCCTGTGCTTCTAACTCCGCTGCCTCCAGGTCACTCCTGCGCCTACAGTGCTGACCACTGGGGCTCGCCTGAGTGATAGTGTGGACCCCAGGAGATAGTAAGTCTGTAATAACCTGTCCTTCGCTCACCCAAAAGTTGGTGGTCTGGTCAAGTCAGTGGTTTTGTCACACAGCAACTGAAGAAGTAAGACAGGACAGGAAATTGTACCGAGACCGTGTGCCGTTTCGTGACAGCACCGACTGTGGATGTTGTTGGACAGGACTGATTGGATGGTGTTTCAGGAGAGGATTACTGGACCGACTTGGTTCTGCTGGGTCTGGGAAGATCATTGAATGCTAAAGAATTGCTGTGGAGTCTTGGAGCAGTATTCGCTGAAGAGTTTGTAGAAGAGTGGAGGATGGCTTGTGAAGTTTCTAGTTACAAAGGAGAAGCAGAGCATTCATTCAGGACTGTTAATCTTGGTGGGTTCTGGTTCAGTCTGGAGGCCATGTGGAGAAATCAGCTGTTAACAAGAGACAGAACCTGAAGTGGAAACATTTGACTGTACTGGGGACAATTGAATACTGGTTATCGGCTGGGCTGAAAAATCAGCTGTAAGTAACAAGAGACCAGCATTACCTGATGGTAAAATCTTCTGGGGAGAATATCTTCAAGGTCAGCACACAGAAGCTGATGACCCAGAAAGGGGCCCTGAAGCCTTCCATCCTGCGAGCCAGAAGCCGCGGACTTGGAAGTTTAGGTCTCCTATATGGTTCCGGTGTTGAATTTGAGGGGGTCACAGAAGCAGCGAGGCTTGGCACTGTGAGAGGGTAGGAAAGACATGGGGGAAGTCGCACCTCGGTTGCGTGAAGACCCCAAGATTGCAGGGTCATAGGAAAGCAGGCCCGTAGGCTTGGCACTGGTGAGAGGTCATGAAAGTACCATTGTGTGAAGTCACACTCGGTTGCTGAGTGAAGACCTCCCAGGATTGAGGGGTCATGGAGAGAAGCTGAGGCTTTTTGCACCAAGGAGAGGTCAGAAGAACATTGCTGAAGGTGCTGCCTGCAGTTTCAATAGTGACCACCCAGGCTTTTTTGGAGATGCCGTATGTACTCCTGTGGGACGACCACCAAGAGCAGCAGTTAGGTGTAGAATGGAGTCCGGCCTGGGACCTGCGAGATGAGTGTGCCATGGACCGCAGTGTCGGAGAGGGGGGAGCTGCCGAGATCTCTCTTGGAGCCCAGAAGACGTGAGTGAATCTCCGGTGTCTGCAAGGCCTGAGCACTTGCTGGACTAGGTTTTTTTTAGATGTGCCTGATTCTTCCTTTGCAAATAAGACAGTACTGTATTTGTTGGATTTTACAAGCAGCCACCAGTGTCAAAGAGACTTTAACGGACTGGGAATTTTAAGTGTTTGTGACATTTTAAGGACTGTGAGGCTTTTGAAGGTTGTACTGCTTAGTGTTGTGATTTATGTTTATACATCAATGTTTGGGGATAGTAGAACTGGAAAGGTGCTGGTTTAATTAGTGGGATGGTTTTTTGTGTGTCAAGTTGACAAGGGTCAATGTGCTGGATAGCTTTTAGTGTCAACTTGACACACATGGGTTGAGGGAGCCTCAGTTGGGAATTTGCTCCATTGGATTGGCCTGGGACATCTGTGGTGTATTGTCCTTGATTGTTGAGCGAGTGACAGTAGAAGACGGCAGGCGGGCATTGAGCCAGAGAGCCAGCAGGAGCAAGCCAGTGAGCATAGTTCCTCCATGGTTTGCTTTAGTTCCGCTCCAGCTTCCTGCCTCCAGGTTCCTGCCCTAATTTTTCCTTGGGTTCCCTTGAGTGATCGATGTGCTGGTGGACTTACCAGATAATGAAGCGGAAATAAATGCTTTCCTCTCCAAGTTGGTGTCGGTCAGATGTTTTTGTCGACAGCATCGATAGACCAAACCAGATCCGCATCTGTAGCATGAGAGTCTGAGTGCGTGTTATGGTTCCACGGCTCTTCGGGCTACTGAGGATCTGGTTGGGCCCTAATCCCAGGTTCCTCTGAATGTGTCTAACCTCATCGGGCACTCAAACACATCGGTGACCGAACAGGGTTTATACTGTGGCGCCCTTATGGTAAGACTTCTTAAGTTGCTCTCAGGGCTGGCCAGCGTGGCAGGCATTGAGTGAGAGGAGATTTAGCTCCCACCCCTACCTTCTGGTAACCTGTGTATGTTCCTGTCGCCTTAGCTGCCTCCCCTCTGTTCGTAACACTTCTGTTTCTAACACATGCTTTTCGCGATACTCTCTTTTCTCATTCTTTTAGTGGTCCCGTTCCGTTCCAAGTTTTTGGATCCACTGGTGCCGGCTTAAGTCAGGGATCCACCCCCGATTATCCCTGTCTCAGAATTTGCTGTCTGAGACCAGGACGCTTGGGGACAGAATCGACCCGAATTTTTGGCGCTCCTTTCGTCTGTTGGGATGCTGATTGACATTCACAGACCTGCAGGGCCCCTGATTTCAAGAGACTACGCTGGGGTGCCCTCTGATTAGAGACTACCTGGGTCTCTGAGCGCGCCACCTTATAACTAAGGCGGACGCGCCTTAGGGATTGAGCTGGGTTGACTACTAAAATATTCTATTTACACCTCCTTTTCTCTCGTCTCTCTCTCACTCCCTCATCTCCTGTACTCCTCGTCTATCCGCATCATCGTCACTCTCTCCTCTCTCTCCTCTCTCGCTTCTCTCACCTCTACATCCTGACATATGGGAGCTCACACGTCTAAACAGAGAGGCCTAGGCCGTCACACCGGTTCCCTTGGAGTATGGCTCCTACACTCTTTAACGGAAACTAAACCTCTCCAAAGGAATTAACCATACAGGCCTTGAGAGACTTTGCTCCACATCTGAGCCAGAGATAACCAATTAGTATATAATATTGCTCTGGCCTGGAAGGTACCTTAGATCCCAAATTCTCACGACTTTGAGAGACTTCTGCAGCGTATCCAGTAGATGGTCAGAATGCTTATGTGACAGGCATTCTTTGCACTTTCGCGTCCCGTCCTTCTCTCTATTCGTCTCTCGCCCACCTCATTCAGGACCCCTTGCCAAGTCAGCGCACGACAGGTCCTGGGTTACAGCCGACTAAGGAGGGCCTCTCCGTCCCTCCTCCCTCCGTCCCTCCCTATACAACTAGACAAGAACTCCACCTCTTGCTTTTGACCTATGATGTGGCCGACGTGTGCTCCGCTAACCTACCCATCTCTCCCACAATTCAGCTGTGGCTGCCTCAGCAGCTTCCTCTCCTTTTGCCTACCGCTCCTGCCCATGGCTCCAGCAAACTCTTACCCTTTGCCTACCGCTTCCCCTGCTCTTCTCCCTTTGCAGCCATAGTCTCCTCTGTCTCCAGATCCTCCTCCACGCCATTCTCCCCCACACCCCCGCTCTCCCGTACTGATCCAGGCGGACTGTTCCCCCTCCGACAAGTAGCAGCGGCGCGAGGCTTAGTGAGGATCCAGGGTTCTCCTTTTTCCTCTGGCAGATTTATCACAGATTGAAAAGCTCTTGGCATCCTTTTCCACGATCCCTGCCAGGTACATTAAGGAATTTTATGTTCACCCAGAGCTATGATCTTTCCTGGCATGATCTGTTTGTGATTCTTCTAACTCCTACTCCTGGTGAAAAGGAGCAGTCTGGACAGCTGCCATGCTCACGGAGATAAGCTTATAAGTGAAAACCGTACACTGCCTGTGTGGGGAAATAGCTGTACCTAAACAAGACCAGTTGGAATTGTCAAATCCCAACAGACAGAGGAACCCAACCCTGATATACAAACCAGGATCACATGATCACCTTGCCTCTTGGAAGTCGTTCGAGGGCCTCTCATAATTCATTAACTATGATAAGCTTAGGAAGTCATTCAAGATAAAAATGAGAACACCCTCCCAATTTTTAGCCAGCTCACCCAGGCTCTGAAAGATAACTAGATATGACCCAGAGTCTGGGAAGGTATGCCTTATGATTAATCACCATTTCATTCTTCAATCTGCTCCTGATATAAGAAAAAACGTGGCGTTGTGCGCAACAGGGACAGACACCCCTACCAAGGAGAGGCTGCTTGAAACGCGCATTTACAAGGTCTATACATGGTAGGGGAGGAATTGAGAGACTGAAACTCATCGAGCCCTGTCACAGCCAAACCCTGCCACCTACCTATCCTGCTCGCCATCCAGGGCTCCTCTGCTAAGCGACCTGCCGCACAACGCAACGCCCAGGAGAAATGATACTAGACTCCTGCCACCAGGGACCCTGCTTACAAGTGTTGGAAAACGGCACACTGGTCCCTCGTTAGCATCTGGCCCACACCTTCGCAACCACAGGGTTCCGTGCCCTGGTGTGGGAGAAGGGGCCACTGCGATAAAGTGATGTTCCTACTGTGCACGGGAGAGCCATCCCTTCTGAGGCCCCGCCCCGAAACCGGGCCGACGCTTTTCAGACATCCTGGGACTGACGGCTAAAGATTGATGGGCCCTGCACCTCCATCCACGAAATGCCGTCTTCGCATATCCCAGGAGTGGAGCCCAGGGTCAGTGCCCGACAGTTGCGAGTAAGGCTTTTATTTTCAATAATAGATACGGGCGCCTTCGTGATCAGATTCTCCTCCGTCTCAGGGGCAAATACTTTCCCCTCGCAGCTCTCCGTGGTGGGTGTTGATGGTAAGACCCACAGTCCTATAAAGTCATTGGCCTGTTCCCTGTGTTTTCTGGGATATTCCCCTCACGACTCACTCTTCCTTGGCTGCCCTCTATCCCTCCCCTCTTCTGGGAAGAGAATTTAACAGCAAAGCTTCTTTTACACTATCATCCTCCCTCCCCCTCTCTCCAATCTTTCTTCGCTACTTCAGTTCCGCACTGTTACTGCTTCTACTGCTTCACCTGCTCTCCTGGCAAGCTCCCGCCTCGACGTTAATCACAGGTGTGGGACACTTCTACCCCGGGTAGCCTCCCACCACGCCCCAGTTTCGTGATTCCGCAATAGATCCATGCTTTTTCCTTGCAGGGCTCAGTACCCTATAGCCTAAACACAGCTTGACAGAGGTCTCAAACCCATTTTCAGAGCAGCAATAGAAGACTACGTACAAACCAGGACAGGCGAAAATTGTACCGCCCCGTTGCCCCCCAGTTTCCGTCCGTACAGCACCGAAGTGGAGTGATTGCTGTGGACAGGACCTGACTCTTCGGTGGTGTTTTCAGGAGAAGGAATTACCGTGGACGCCCGTACTTGGACGAACTTCTGACTGGGTCTGGGAGAGATCATTGAATGCCTAAAGATGATTGCTGTGGTAGCTTGGAGCAGATTGCTGAAGGATGTTGTAGAAGATGGAGGCCTGGCTTGTGAAGTTTCTAGTTGTCAAAAGGAGAGCAGAGATCATCTCAGGACTGTGTAATTTGTGGGTTCTGGATCAGTCTGTGAGCTGTGGAGAAATCAGCTGTACAAGAGTACCCAGAACCCTGAAGTGGAAACTTGTCGGTTACTGGGCAATATGCTGGTTAGCGGAGCTGAAAAATCAGTCTGTAAGTAACAAGAGACCGAGCATTACCTGGATGGTGAAAATCTTCTGGGGAGATATGTTCAAGGTCAGCACACAGAAACTTGACCCAGAAAGGGCCCTAGCCTTCCATCCTCGATGCACGAAGCCAGCCGGACTTGGTAACGTGTAAGTGTCTTCCATATATGGTTCTGGTGTTGAATTGAGGGGGTCACAGAGAGCAGCCGTAGGCTTGGCACTGTGAGAGGTAGGAAAGACCATTGGTGGAATAGCACCTCAGTGCAGTGAAAACCCCAGGCTTTGAGGGGTCATGAGAAGCAGCCCCGTATGGCTTGGCACTGTGAGAGGTTCAGGAAAAGACCATTGGTGGAAAGTACGCTCGGTTGCAGTGAAGACCTCCCAGGATTGAAGGGGTCATGAGAAAACTGAGGCTTTGCACCAGGAGAGGTCAGAAAGAGAACATTGCTGAAGGTGCTTGCCTCAGGTTTAATAGTGGAACCACAGGCTTTTTTGGAGATGCCTGGTACTCTCTGGGAACGACCACCAAGAGCAGCAGTAGTGTAGCAATGGAGTCCGGGCCTGGGTACTGTCGAGATGAGTGTGCCACGGATGGACGGCAGTGTCGGAGAGGGGGAGCTGCCGAATACCCTTATGAGCCCAGAAGATCGTGAGTGATCTCCAGGTGTCTCAGGCCTTGAGTCTATCTGCTGGACTTAGGTTTTTGTTTGAGGTGCCTGATTCTTCCTTTGAAATTAAGACAGTACTTGAATTTGTCGGATTTTACAAGCAGCCCACAGTTCAAAGCAGACTTTAACGGGCTGTGAATTTTAAGTGTTTGGGACATTTTAAGGACTGTGTGAGGGCTTTTAAGTTGTACTCTCTAGGTTGTGATATTCATTGTTATACATCATATTTTGGGGATAGTAGAACTGGAAAGGTGCGTGGTTTAATTAGTGATGTTTTTTGTGTGTCAAGTTGACAGTGGGTCAATTGTGCTGGATAGCTTTAGGTTCAACTTGACACACTGGGTTTGAGGGTAGCCTCCAGTGGGGAATTTGCGTCCATTGGATTGGCCTGTGTGGCCACATCTGTGGTGTTATCTGTCTTGATGGTTGAGCAGTGACCGTAACAGAGGCCGTGACTGGGCATTGACCAGCGAGCAGCATGGAGCAAGCCAGTGGATAGGGATTCCTCCATGGCCTGTGCTTCAGCTCCTTGCTCTCCAGGTTCCTGCCCTAAGTTTTATGCCTTGGGTCCCTCTGATGATGATCACTGTGACCAGGGTGTAAAGCGAAATAAACCTCCACGACCAACAGGTTGGTTTCTTCCTAGTGGTTCGTCAAGTAGTTTTTGTCACAAGTCAATGATAAAGACAACCCGACACTGTAGCATAGAGAGTTGAGTGCGTGTTATGGTTCCACGGCTCTACGGGCTACAGGGATCTGATTGGGCCATAATCCCAAGGTTCGCTGGGTGTTTAACCTCATTGGGCACCACCATCACACATGGATGACCGACACGTGTTTATATGTGTGGCCCTCTATGGTAAGACTTCTTAAGTGCCTCTCGGGCCAGCCACGTGGACGCATGTGAGGAGGAGGAGATTATCGTCCCCACCCCTACCTTACTGTGTAAGACCTGTGTATTTTCTGCCTCCCTCTAGCTGCCTCTCCCCTCTGCTCGTACACTTCTGTTCTAACCACTGCTTTTTCTTGATCTCTCTTTTCTCATTCTTTTAGTTCCCGTTCCGTTCCAGTTTTGGATCCACTGAGTGCCGGTTAAGTCAGGGATCCCCCCGATTTTCCCTTCTCAGATTTGCTGTCCTGCCAGGACGCTTGGGGACAGACTCTGGACCCGAATTTGGCCTCCTTTCGATGTGTTGGGAACTGATACATTCACAGACCTGCAGGCCCCTGATTTCAAGAGACTACCTGGGTGCTCTGATTCAGAGACTAACCTGGGTCTCTGAGCGCCCACTTATAACTAAGGCGGAGCGCCTTAGGGATTGAGGCTATTTAGAAGAAGAAATGCAAATATGAAGCAATAGATATAAAACTAGTCAAGCTAATCGGCAAGAATCAATAGAAAGAGCTTTAAACATGCAAAGAGAACATTTTTGAAATAGTAAACTAGGGGGTTGGTTCAACTCCAGGATCAGCCTTCATCAAAAACTCACTCAATAGAGTGTCAGGATGGCTTATTGGTCTAAGGTTCTAAGCTTAAGATTCTCTCTCCTGGTTGGGAATTCTGCACCTTGAGTGGAGTTGTGGGTTTGAATCCCTCCCTAATGTATTTTTTTTTTGGGGGGGGGGATCAAAGAGAGATGGTTCAGTGGTCAATCCGTTTAAGAACGCCAGTTCCTCTTGCAGAGATCTGGGTTCCATTCCCAGCATCCATAAGCCAGAGAACGAGCGTCCATGACTCCAGTTCCAGGGGATCCAATGCCTTCTTCTGTCCTCCGTGCCATTGCCCAACACTGGTGCACTTGGATATCAGGCCCGCAATACATGCATGCGCATAAAATACAAATAAGCCACAATTTTTTAAGTGAAAAAAGCCCTTTAGTGAGCATTCAATATATTTTTAATCATACATCTGAAATTGAAACATTAAAAAATTCTACTCTAAAAAATAAAACACACATCAAGTGGAAAGAGAAGGGAAAGGAGAAATGAGACAGCTGGGGTGTACCTTACTGCAGACAGAGTCAAGGGCACCAATCAAAATGGAAAAAAAAAGAAGGAAATGTCAGGGTGTGAGCTCCAGAAGCCCATCGGAATGCAATCACCTAAGATCCAAGTTGCCCAAGAACCTGCAATACCAGGCATAGCCTTTGGCTATGCTAAAGCAGGCCACCACCAATTACCCAGGAATCTTCCACCTCGCCCTTCTGGAAGCCAGATTCCAGATTCCGACCCACCCCACTCTCACTGAACCCCACTCCCACTGAACCTCGCTCCCACCTTCTCCCTTAAATTCCCAAGCCAGACGCCATTCTGGGCTTGGCTCGTTCTACCTCTCCTCTGAGCCCAGCCCCAGCTACTCTGAATTAAACTTTGCTCCGAAGAGCTTAGACCTTGTGGCTTTTCATTCTGGGGGGAGCGCGCCTTAACCTTACATTCTGGTGCCGGTGACTCGGATCGCCGTTTTTGCCCGCCCCCGGCTTCGGGGTAGCCGGTAAGCCAGACACCGAGGGCAGGCTGCAACAGCACCCACCACCATTCGGCCGAAGGTACCTTCTCTCCTCTCCTTACCCTACCCTATTCTATTCCCCTGTGACTGTGTGTGCTGGATAGCTTTAGTGTCAACTTGACACACATGGGTTGAGGGAGCCTCAATTGGGGAATTTGCTCCATTGGATTGGCCTGTGGCCACATCTGTGGTGTATTGTCTTGATTGTTGAGCAGTGACAGTATAAGAAGGCAGGCTGGGCATGAGCCAGAGAGCAAGCCAGGAGCAAGCCAGTGGATAGCATTCCTCCATGGCCTGTGCTTCAGCTCCTGCCTCCAGGTTCCTGCCCTGAGTTCTTACCTTGGGCTCCCTGAGTGATCAACTGTGACCCAGGAGATGTAAGCTGAATAAACCCTTTCCTCCCCAAGTTGGTGTCGGTCAGAGTGTTTTGTCACAGCAATGGAAGACAAACTAG
>VZQC01005504.1:260714-305435 GCA_009823505.1 Rhizomys pruinosus | reverse complement strand
TAGATTATTTTTTTTATATGTATTATATATATATATATATATATATATATATATATATATATAACATTGCCTTACTACTAGGTATTTGGCGTTAGCAACCACAAATGAGGGATAGCATTCACCTTTTTTTTCTGGGACTGTTTTACTTCACTTAGCATAATGGCTTCTAGTTTCATCCATTTACCTGCAAAGTTCATGATGTCATCTTTCTTTACCACTACATAGAACTCCATTGTGTAGATGTACCACATTTTTTAAATCCACTCCTCAGTTGAGGGGCATTTTGGTTGGTTCCAGCTCTTTGTTATTGTGAAGAGAGCTGCAATAAACATAGCTGTGCATGTATCTCTGTGGTAAGATGAGTCTTGTGGGTATATACCCAGGAGTGGTATGACTGGGACAGGTAGTAAGCTCATTTTGAGTCTTTTAAGGATTCTCCACACTGCTTTCCATAGTGGTTGTACAAGTTTGCAATCCCCCCAGCAGTGGATGAGTGTTCCCCTTTCCCCACAACCTCTTCAGCATTTGGTGTCTTGTTTTCTTGATCTTGGCCAGTCTTATTGGAGTGAGATGATATCTTAAATCTTAAAGAGGTTTTAATTTGCATTTCTTTAATTATTAATGATGTTGAACACTTTTTAAGATGTTTTCCAATCCTCTTTACTTCCTCACTGGTGAAGTCTCTGTTCAGCTCTTTACTCCATCTTTTGAGTGAGTCATTTGTTTTCTTACTTCTTTGTTTTTTGAGTACTTTTATATTTTGGACGTTAATGCTCTGTCAGACGTATCACTGATGAAGGTTTCCTTCCATTCTGTGGGTTTTTTTCTTCACTTCATTGATTGTTTCTTTCACTATGCAAAAGCTTTTGAGTCTCACTTGTCAATTGTTGATCTTATTTCCTGTACAGCTGCTGTTTGATTTAGGAAGTTTTTCCCTTGCCAGGTGTGGTGGCACATGCCTTTAATCCTAGCACTTGGGAGTCAGAGGCAAGCCAATTTCTGTGAGTTCAGGGCCAGCCTGGTCTACATAGTTCCAGGACAGCTAGAGCTACAGGGAGACCCTGTCTCAAAAAGACCCAAAAAAAAAAAAAAAAAGTCTTTTCCTACTCCTATGTCGCCAACATTTTCTTCTATCACCTTCAGAGTTTTAGATTTCACATTGAGGTCTTTGATCCATTTGGAGTTGTCGTTTATTTTTTTGTTTGTTTGTTTGTTTGTTTTTATACAGGGAAGAGTGCAAACGCAGTTGATTTTTGTACAAGGTGAAAGTTAGGGGCTTAATTTTATTCTTCTCCAAATGGTGATGCAGTTTTGCCAGCACCATTTGCTGAAGATGCTATCTTTCCTCCATTGAGTCTTTTTGGCCCCTTCGTCAAATATGAGGTGGCTGAAATTGTACGAGCTCAAGTTTGGATCTTCAATTTTGTTCCATTGGTCTACGGGTCTATTTTTGTGCCAGTACCAGGCTGTTTTTATGACTTTCAATCAGTCTTAATCACCATTATACCAGCTTCTCCCTTGGCATCCTCCTTTGCCCCCCACCTGGAGTTCACACCTTCCGTCATTCCTGCTAGAGTTCATTGTGCCAAATTACTCACCCTGCCCACTCCTCAGTGCCAGCTCTTCCTCTGAGCTCTAGTCAGCCTATGCAGAGTCTCTTTTCTAAAGAAGGCCAGGGCTTCCTCACCTGACCACCATCAGCTCCCAATATTTCATCAGCCAAGGTTGGGCTCTGCTAACCATTTCTACAATTCTGTGGTGGGTTTTTGTCCAGCTGAGCTTGCATGGGTCTTGTGCATGCTGATAGCAATGCTGTAGGATCATATGAACTGGATCTCAGGAGCTTGTAGGATTCATTTTCCATTTGATCTTGCATCACGTCCCTGTCTTTTACAATTTTTCACCTCTTCTTCCACAATGTTCCCTGATCCTTAGGTGGGTTCATATGAACTGGATCTCAGGAGCTTGTAGGATTCATTTCCATTTGATCTTGCATCACGTCCCTGTCTTTTACAATTTTTCACCTCTTCTTCCACAATGTTCCCTGATCCTTAGGTGGGTGNCAGGCAATACCTCATACATATAAAGTAAAAATGTTTTAAACATATTTTATAAAAAGAATGAGGCTAAATCATGATTTTAGTAAACTGACAATGCTTTATTTACTTTTCAGATTAAAAAAAAAGCCTCAATTCATCCTTAAAAGATATATATATATATCTTTTAATATATATATATATATATATATAATTAAATTTAAAACCACTTCTGAGTATATATCCATCAGACTCTTCCTACAGCAGAGATACATGTACAGCCATGTTTATTGCAGCTCTCTTCACTATAGTGAAACGCTGGAACCAACCCAAGTGCCCCTCAACTGATGAGTGGATACAGAAAATGTGGTACATCTACACAATGGAGTACAATGCAGCAGTAAAGAAAGATGGCATAAAATTTACAGGTAAATGGATGGAACTAGAAGATTTTATGCTAAGTGAAGTAACACAGTACCAGAAAAACAAAAGATGAATCGTATCCCTCATCTGTGGATGGTAGTACCAAGTACCTAGGTGTAAGACAAAATGATCAATGTTAATGTTATATTCCTCATGGTCTAAAGACAACTGTGCTTTTATATTGTGAATCCCTACACAAGTTCTATACCTGGCCTAACACTTATTTTCAGACCTTGTTTTTTTAGTATATGATGGAGGGTATGCGTGCATCTTTTAGAGTAATATGGGATTAAAGAAGAAATATAACATGGAAATAACATACAGCTTGTTTCCAAAGGATACAATGTTAATATAGGTGCAATGTAACAGGCTGGTGCAACTTAGCCTGTCTGGGTTCTTAACAACCATATCTGATGTCCATACAAATTTGACTGAGGGAACTGGGTGACAACTTTGTTCCTTGCCCTCAGATGTCAACCAAGTCTTAGGGGATTATGCATGGGGGCATCTCTTGAAAAGTCCTGCAGAGGTGGGTCACCAGTCTTCCTGTTCAGGGAGGTCTTGGAGAGCCACTAAGGGGACTTCAGCCAGTGTCCAGTCTATACAGAGGAAAGTCTGCTCATCCTTCAGAAAAGGAAGCCTGGTCTAGCAAGACCTGATTGTGTCCTCAAGTGGATGGAACTGGTGGATGAGGAGCTGAAAGGAGCAAGGGGCTCCCACCCTCCCCCACCCAAAAAAAACAAAACCCGAGAGACCCCTGAGGGCCAGTTCCTCAACTGAGCTCAACAAAACAAAACTGCCAGGCTTGGTGGCACATACCTTTTATCCTAGCACTTGAGAGGCAGAGGCAGGTGGATCTTTGTGAGTTCAAGGCCAGCCTGGTCTACAGAGTGAGTTCCAGAACAGCTGGGGCTACAGGGAGACCCTGTCTCGAAAAGACAAGAAAAACAAAACAAAACAACGACAAAAAAAACTTGGTTAATCTGGGCTGTGTGGCCTTAAGCATCCAGAAGGAAAGTACAACCAGAATAAATAATACCAGAGAAACTGTAATGCAGACATAAATCTTGAAATCTTAGTAAAAAGACAAAAAGAAAAAAGAGAGCACTGTTGTTTGGCCTGTCTTCAATTCTTACAGGCAGGTGCATCTGCTGTGTGGATGCCACTGCTTTTAGCACTCCTCAAGGACATGAGATACAGCTTTTTTTCCTTTTTAACCTTCCATTGTGGACTAAGGACTGCTCAGATACCCAGTTTGTGAACTAAGCAGCTAATTGGAATTCAGTCTCGTCAGAATATGGACTGCCATTGTTGGACTACCTTGGCTGTATCATGGACGCCAATGCAGGTGACTTCATTTGGGGGACTATGGGAGGGAAAGACCCTAGTGTGGAGCACAAGCGTAGGATCGATCGTTGTTTGGGCTTGCCAAGGAGGAGCCTTTGAGAACTTCCTTAAGGAAAATATGACATCTTAAAAAAAAAAAAAAGTACCCCAATTTAAGTGATTTGTATATGTATGTATGTATTTATATGTATATATATATACATAATATATTATATTATATATCATATTATATATGATATATATATATTAACGAGTAATACAAGTAGGAGGGATTAATAACAACATCAAAAGATCTGGAAAAAACAAAACTCTGGAAAGACCCAGAAAAAGATGCTGCGTGCATAGGGCATGAGAACAGGGGACGCGGGTGGCGTGGGGCCTATGGAAGGGAGAGTAACTCGAGTTTGATTGAGAAATGATTTAAGACTTAGGGAAAAAGTTTAATAACAATAAAAAATATATTTGTGAAAAAAAGGAAAAGGAAAAAAAAAAAAACGTAAAAAAAAAAAAAAAAAAAAAAAAAAAAAAAAAAAAATGAAACAAGAAAAAAAAAAGGGCCTATTTACTGATTTTTTTCTAATTGCTTATTATTGGTCTCATCCAAGTTTACTATTTTCTCATGGCTATGCTGTTATGTCGCGAAGTTTTGCCTATTCTTATGAATGTGTTGCAGAAGGTGTATAACTTCGTAACTACGTTATTTCATTAGATCTCTGATCTTGTTATTTACTCAGTTGATTGTTCTCTTCCTTCAGTTTCTGAGCTTGTGTCGTTTACGTGGTTCATTTAAATAATTTTATATGTATTTGCATATTACCTATAAACTGTTTCTTAGCACCACATTCCTGTAATCCTTATGATTCATATTTCACAAAAGTCTTAATTTTCCATTTGCTTTCTTCAGTGCTGAATTATTCAAGAGAATGCAGTTTAACTTTTTATGAGTTCATTTAAGTTAGATTCTTGATTAATTTTCTAGTTACCCTATACTGGTTGATCATATAAGAATATTGGATATGACTTAATATTACATTTTGTAAGCTAGTTGTGTTTTCACAGATTTTACCACCTAAAATTTATTTATTCACAATAAAAATCATATGCCAATGTCAGCTGTAAAAAAAAATTTCAGGGAAGCTGAAATCTAAAGCAGAACATCTAGCAGAAAAAGAAACTTTACCCAAACCTGTCCTGAGTTACTTATATGTGCTGTGACGAAGCAGTCTGACCAATATCAACATGGGGAGGAAAGGAGTTAGTTCATCTTACTCGTTGAATCCGGCCTATTCAATGGAAAAAGTCAAGCAGGAAGTTAAGCATGCAAGAATCTAGAGAGAGAACTGATCACCAGACCACAGAGCATGCTGCTACTGGGCTGATTCACTGGCCTGTGATCAGTACTTCTGCCCAGGCAGAGCACAAACCACAGTGGATTGAGCTCTCCAGGATGCCCCTCAACAAAAAAACAAAATTGCCTCAGAAGGGACATGCACACAGACTAATGTGACATAGTAAATTCTCACAACCTTCTATAATTTTAGTTCCGGGCGATCTGATACGATCTTCTGACCTCCCCAGGAATTGCACAACAATGATGGCATTACATACATGTAAGTAATACATTTATTAAATGACACATTTAAATAGTACACATAAAAAAAATGATAAATCTATTATAAAAACAGGGTAAAATTATTAAAGTCCCATAGTCAATAACATGTACTGCAGAATACATGAATTCTGGCTGAAGTGGTATGGATGGGAACAGTCTAAAATCTTGATTAAGAAATGTATGAAATGTACAATATGCTCAATAAAAATAAAAAAAACTTTTTAAAATCCCGTAGTCAATTAAAAATTCCAAATACTTTGAAAAAATCAATTCTCTTTAAAAATACAAAGACTCTAGCCGTGGGCTCTCATAGTCCTAGAAGATTCTCTGCAAGCTGCTAATGGAGGACAAACCAATCCAGTGGTCCAAGCCAGCTATAAAGCCTTGTAACTACAATGACTGGCACAACAAAATACCTCTATTGGTGCATTTTACGTGCAATTTATCTTAGGGAAATTCAAACTAAGCCATTAATTGGAATCAAATACTTTCAGTGGGAGAGTAACTCATGGGGTTATTGTTCAAATATTAACCAAATACACATGAACTGGAAGCATAGATCTGAGAGAAAACCTTATGTCTGTCATATACCTAGACAAACAGCAGTTTCTTACTGTATGCTAAAATACAATCTACTTACTGATTGTATAACCCACCCAGCAAACGAAGCATTCTAGGTTGCAATAAAGGAAATATTTAACAAGTGAAGTTCAAAACTGGTCGACCACAGAGAATCTCAATGTCTTGAGACATCATGGCCACCCATAAATGGACACCACATCAGTTGCAAACATCGGACCGTTAAGGCTCAGAGAACATAATGGAACAGGAATTAGAGAGAATACTAATATAACCCTCAACTCCCACCAGAGAAGCTTCTCATAAAACAGTATTATGCACAGAGCAGTCCACAACTGGGCAGAGTGCCTGTCTCTGGATAGTACTTCTATATTAAACCTCACCCACCTGGGGCTCAGGGAAAATTTTGGAAGATGGGATGGAAATATTTTAAGAGCCGGGGTTGGTCCTTGAACATAGGGAAACAGAAGTTTTCAGGCCTCTGAAAACTTGCCCAAAAGAGTTTGCGACAATGATGTCAGCATGTACAAGACCTATGCTTGACTCAATTAGACAAAAGTCCAGAAAAGGAACATGGAGAAAATGGTGCAGTGGCACCCCAACCCCACGGAACCATTGGCAATTGATCTACTGTCGGGAAAACTGAGCATAATATCCTTCTTTAAGGAGTCTACTCTGTAATGACCGACGCTAGAGCTCCAGTGAAATGAATTGCACCAGCAACATCTCAGACACCAATGCCTTGGCCACGATAAGGCTTATACTGACTATAAACAGCAATACATGAAATCCTGGTAGGGGTTGACTATGGAAGGGTGGGATCAGGCGGACGTAAGTCTAAACTCTTCATGATTATGTTAAAGAGATGCCAACAAAAATCTCAAAAAAAACTGAAATAGGCTGGTCAGGATGGCTCAAAGTGTTCAGTAGTACAACCTGCTCTTGCAGAGGACCCAGAGTTCCATTCCAGCACCCACAATGAGCTAAAGGAACCATCTTTCAACTCAGGTTCAGGGGTCAATCATCAAACATCTTTGCTGGACCTGATTCTGGCGATTACAAGGACACGGCACAGCATCCTACAAAGCAGACAGTACACTCATACACATTAAAAAAATAACAAATAAAAAAATTTTTTTTTTTTACTGAAAAAAAAATAAATTTGGAGCAGCCAAAATACTATATATATCCACAAAATAACAGCTACAAGATTGCTCTTAAGGCAGTTCTTTCTTATTTTATTTTATTTATTTTTATGTGTATGAAGTACTGTCTGCCTGCAGGGTTGTGCACCCGGTATGCAATGCTGCAGAGATTCAGAAGAGGGTGTGCATTCCCCTGGAAACTGGATTTAAAAGATCGGTTCTCAGCCCCCATTGGTGCTGGGGGTATCGAACATGGTCTTCTGCAAGACGCAGTCGGGCTCCTTAACACTAGGCCATCTACCAGCCCTTATATAGCATTTCTGCAAGATATAGAACAAATACTAAATCTATCAAAAAGATTCATTCGACATCTGGATTGCCACTTAATGATCTCTGGCTGCAAAAATGCTGGCAGCTAGATTTCGCTCCGCTCTCCCATCCACAGCACACAGAGTGACTTGTAAGCTCAGCTTGCAGCACTCTAAACCTGCTGCTGCCTTGCGGGTAGTCATCCCACAGTTCTTCTGACTCTATTTTGGAATCTTCACTGAAACAGATGCTGCACTACACCACTGACCTCTTCTGGTCCATCCTGTTGCCAAGCTTAAGTTTCTCCACATAACCAATTCCGTTCTTCACCTTTTATACCACCAAAACAACACCATGCAGTCCCATATGAAACACACCTATATGCTGCCTCCAAAGAATACTTCCAAGAAGAGCTTTTACCACCATTGATGCTTGAACTCTCCTTAGATCACAGTGATTTTTGTCTTGGCCAGATTTGAAAACCAGCATTCAATTATTTTCAGTAAAACAAAGTTCTTCCACCAATGGTCTGCTCTTTTATAAATCTATTTGACATTTCTTCCCCAGATGCTAGAAACCACTGAGTTCTCAATCGACACATCATACAAAGACGTCCTTGAAGGGTCTTTGCTTCCCGTTTCTGACGTTCAAATCCATGTTTCGCTCTATCTGTTACCTTCAATCATGTATCCGTTCAGAGTTCTACAGAAGATGACTAAAAAAGCCTCTGAGCTTTCTTTTTTTTTTTTTTCTTTTTTTTGTAGTTTTGTTTATGTGTATGAATTTACTGTTAGCATGTAGGTTTGTGCAACCAAATTGTGCAATGCTGCGGAGGTCAGAAGAGGGTCTCGGATTTCCATGGAACTGGAGTTATATTTGTTTGTTAGCTGCCATATAGATGCTGGAACAAACCCGGGTCCTCTGCAAGAGCAGTGGGCGCTCCTAACAGCTGAGCCAAGCCTCCCAGCCCCAGAAAAGCTCTGAGCTTTCACTGGTTTTTCCACCTCAAAGTCTCACAGAAGCTTCCACAATCCCTCCAGAAAGCCACATGGTCAGGTGGAATTCAGCAATAGACTCCATTATTTATACCAATTTCTGTCCTAGTATCTTTCTGTTGCTATGACAAAAACACTGACCAAAAACTACTTGTAGTGGGAGCTAGAAAGATGGCTCAGTTGCTAAAAGCACTGTCTGCTCTTGTATGAGGACGGAGTTATCCCATACTTAGATGGCTCACAGCCATTGTGTAACTCCAGTTCCATCGGGTAATCCAAGGCCCGTCCTTGACCTTCACTGCATCGTTGCACGTTATGGGAACACTTACAAATATGCAGGCAAAAAAAAAAAAAAAAAAAAAAATAAAAATAAGTATAAAAACAAATATATATATTTTTTTTTTTAAAAAAAATTATTTTAGGGCCAGTGATATGGTTCATCTGGTAAAGGTGTTTACCAATAAACCCAACAACCTGAGTTTATCCCCAATCTCACAAGCTCACCATCCCCGGTAAAAGGGAGGCGAGGAGCAGTGTTTCCTAAAAAGTTATTCTCTTCGACCTACCTATGCAGCACACCTGGGGAGCATACCCACAGGCACCACATAATAAAGGGAAACATGTCAGGAAAACCAAATTTAAGTTTAACAATACTGCATATTCCTTGTTGCCACTTTGAAAGTGAAGCCTTTCACAGTCTTCTTGAAGCTCTCTAACAAGAACAATTCTCAGGCAACTTGTAAGACACACCTTTCAAATCAAAGAAAATCGATTTACTGAACTAGTAGCTCAAATTTGTAAATTCATTGTCCTTGATACTATACTGGCTACAATTTAATTTAGTCAAACTTTGGGGTATTTAAACCCATTTTATCACTATTACTTTGAATACATAAATGTTTATCATTATCCTTTCTTTTCACAAAATAACCTACATTAAATATGTCACATGTCTGCAAATATACCAACATTTGACTGTCCTGCAAGCCTAAGTAGTCCATATGTTGAGATCCATGTGCATGAGCCTATCTCCTTCTGCATTAATGAGCAAAGGCACAGTGGAAACAATCTGAAGCAAATAGATGAAAGATAAAGGAATGTAGAGCGAGCTATTAAATAACCAATAAGAACCATGTACTTCATGATTCTTTCAGGGAAGAAAAGTACTTCACAAAGGGGAAACGTGAAAAATAACGTTGAAGTTCCTAGAATTCTCACTAGGACCCCAACTGTTTATTAACTTCCATGTTTTCATGGTGTGTGGTAATTATGGGAAGGCACTCCTGCAGGCTACTTTCCTTAGAGCTTCCTGGTATATTTTCTGTTCTTGTCTTGCATTTAATTCAGTGTCCCAGGTCCTGTTGAAATGAAATGACTACAGGCAAGGGTAATGCATTATTAGGATGTCCACAATTACTTTTTCTACAGGAAAACATTTTATACTGATATTCAAGTAAACACCCACCGAAGGAAGTCCTCACCTTCCTTCAGTGTGTATGCAACAACATTTTCCTCCCCGCTTGGAAGTTAAGTCTTCTATAACAGGGGACGAGAGGACAACATTGCAGGAAAATTAAGATGATAGGCCAATTAAAATGTTGCAAATAAAAGAATTATAAATTCTTTAGTACAACACATGGTTGAAATATCTTAGTTAAATCTGCTTGACAAATAATGGGAGAATATGCTTTATATTCTTGAGTATTGTCCAAGATAACTAATTAGAGTAGCTTAATGGAATAAGTCATGATAGAATGAGATGCGGTTTAAATATAAAAAATTAAATTAAAAAACTATATATAAAAGTATTCCCACCAAACATCACTATTAAATACAGTAACATACTACAAAATTTGTCTTGTGGCAATTCAGACAATCAACATATATAATCCTGGCTCAATTAAAGTTAGGTATCTTTTCTGTTATTATTTCAGCTCTAAGTACTACATGTCAGGCAAATGCCCACAGAACAGACAAGCTTATTGGAACCTGTCTCTGCACATTTTTGTTTATTGCCCTAACACTTTAGGTTATTGACTTGTAGTCTCCCTTTTGGTTTTATTTGTCGACACTTCTCATTGAGCATTTGTACAGCACATAACAGTGTTTCCCAATCAAACCCAGTCCCCTCTCATACCCCCAAACACCCCATCAGAACTCATTCATACCAATCCAAGCTAAGCTTATCTCTATCTATATCCAAAACTCAGATATCCTCGTGCATATATTCCTCTCTAAAACTTCAGCATATCTATTGAAATCCTTAGTAAGCATGTTCCTTCTATCTAAACAGTACTTTCCTTCAAAATTTCCAGCCCTTATTTACTTCCCCTATCTCTATTTTCTATGCTCTAAAATCTGATTCCTAGTACCACTTGGCAGGTCCCATGCCTGATGCCACATTGCCACAAGTTGTATATTTGAAAGCTATACACGTTGACTGCAAGTATATCTCTTTATTCTTATGTTCATACACCAGCTGGGCCTCTTTATCTATTTACCTCCTCACAATGACTCCTGAGTGTTGGGTGGGTGAGGTTGAATATGGGGCCCCTTCCAGGTATAAAGATTGGGAGATCCCCATTCTTTGAAGCTTGACTTGGGTTTTCTCTGCAACCACCACCTAATTGCATAAGGAAATGACCTTCTACACCTGACATGGTCTCATAGAAAGGAGATTTCTTATCCAGATGTTATGTGTTCTGTGTGCTTGACCAGCTTGAGGAGCCTCTGCAGTATCCTCCATCTTTTTCAAAGAGTAGTTTTTTTTTTGATAAGTGACATACAATATGCCTATCTGTAAATATAAGAGTCCATACGTAGCCCGCCCTATTATGGTAAGAAATTTCATTGCTCTAGACATATGACCTGATACCAGAAAATCAATTGTCCAGCTCCACAAGAGTCAATCTGTCCTAAGCTTTTACCTGCCTGGAGCAGCGTAGGGCTGCTCCAGGTGATCCTAGCAGGTCCGGAACCTGAGCCCAAACACAAGACCTCACTCTGGCATCTGAATCAGGCACCTGCCTCAGGCACCTGACTCAGACCCCTGAAAGTTGCTAGTTACTCTTAAAATATTAGTTTTACTATTCCAGAATTTAATATTTACGTGACTATTGCATAATAGGCACATCTTCTAGACCATCTGCTGTACCTCCCAGGATTCATACTCCTTAAGTCTCATGATAAATATTCCCTTCACATAGCTTGCACAGCACCTTCCAGCAAACGAAAGCCAGGCAGTAGAGATGAAACTCTGAAGACAGCATCAGCTTGCTTTCTCCTTAATAATAGCATCTTACTGTGAAGACATGGTAGGCAACCAAGAGAAGGTTCAGTGGCCAGCATTGTTTGAGGGACTATGTGATACCTGGCCAATAGCTTCAAAGTATAAACTCTATTCCAGTCATTGGGCTTTTAATTTGCAAACCTTTGGTGTGTAGTAGGAATAATGTTATCTAGTATAAGGAAACTCTTAAATCTCTTTCTTATAATGAATGTGCATATAATTTAGGTATCTTCTACACTGGTAGATTTCCATGTGGTTTTTTAAAGCCCTTCATCATCCCAGACTCCCTTCTCTGCCCTGCCCTCCCATTCCACAATCCATTTAACCCTTCCTATTCTATTGTTCCCTTTTCCCTTTTTTATTATTTTTATTTTATGTTTAATAGTTTTATTGCCTGCATGTATGTAGGTACATCTGTGTCCTGAAATGCCTGCAGAGATCAGGAGAGGGCTTGGATTCCCTGAAACTAAATTTAAGGATAGTTGTTAGATGTCATTTGGGTGCTGAGAATCAAACCTGGATCCTTTGCAAGAACAACCAATGTTATGTTTGCTGATCCATCTCTCTTGCATCCTTTATATCATGTCATTCTGTACCCCAGTGAGCCCCCCTGTTTGAATTAAATCCTTTGAATTTAATGTACAGCTCTATTGCTGAAGATTCAAATACATGAACTGTAGGAAAAAAAATGAGAAAAAATTTGGTGCTGACTTCAGAGCCTGATCTCTACTGCCTTACATCCATAGTGCTGGAAACTGCTATCCATGCTATAAGAAAGAAAAATATACCCATCCACCTTACCAGCTGTGAATCATGATAACCATAGCAACTGCCTTGAGAAGATATGTTCACTGGTGCAATAGGGGAACAAATATTGTGGAGATAATCAACTAATTTGTAATTTAAGTTCTAATTTAAAAAGTGGGCCCCAGAGCTGAATTTTACATCAGACTTAAGAACCTGAGGTTACATAGGTCCCAGTTCACAGGGTATACCTGAATACAATTTTTCTGCTAAATATTAGTCATGCTAAACTGATTCCTAATGACATAGATTCATGGATCTTTCAACTCTCGCTAGAAAAGTATCCTACTACAGCAGATGGTGTTTAACACAGGAACCAAAAGTGACCAATATGCAGTGAACAAGAAGTTACAGTGCTTATCTCTGAATATGACACCTACAAAACCCTCTCTACCAAGACTAGGGGATCAAGCAGAAAGATTGTAAGAGTCAGAAGTGCTGGAATAACATGAGAAAACTGTTTTCCAGAAAGTTTGGTAAACTATTCATATGAACTCAAAGCAATGGTGACAGCAATGCACAAGTCCCATACAAGCTCACATTGCACTGGGGAAGTGAATAATATGCTTCAACCCAATGCTCAACATTAGCAACTATAGCTCCTGGAAAATGTAAAAATCTTATTTTTTGAGAATGTGCCTCTTGCTTGGTTAACCAGGCTCCAGTAGGCATTTGGATATACAAATTGGACTCTATATATCTATCTATAATAGATAGATATATTGATATAGATGTATAGATATAATACACAGAGTCCATTTATTGGTGCTTTTGTGTATCTGTGTTTAAGTTTGGAAACCTAGAGTTAGTACTCTCCAGGAATCTATTCCTCAAGAAAATGTATTCTTCTTCTTTTAGCATCCATTTGTGGCTTGTAGCTCCTCGACATGAGGTTGAACACATCCACATTGGCAAGTAAACTGATTTTTATCCATATATAGCTCTTGTTAGGTGATGACATTTTTAATATGTTGGTACATTTTTGTCTTTTATTTTTCTTTTTGCTGAAATCATTTAAAATGTCTTGTAGTGTGTACATACTGCATTATAGTCTCCAAGCATTTTTCTTGTCTTCTTGTCTGATTGAGTTGGCAAGGGTCTTGTGTTCAAGAACACCATTGCCACTAGTTCACATGTGAAGCTTCCAGTGGCCTGAAATCTTCTGCTTCCCTCTGTTCCTGTACCAACCACGGCTCTTAACAATCTTTCCGATTGGTATTTTATGCATTGTTCCTGAGCCAAGTGTGAGTGAGTTTCAATATAGGAGCCCTATCCTGGAGCACACACTCTGCAGTCCCTTGTTCTCGAATACTTAGCCAGTGGTGGCCTTCTGTGTGCATCAGACTATTGTATAATGGAGCTTAGCTGGTGACAGTTGAGGGATGCAATGTTCTCTCTTCACCCCTTGTACTGGTTTGTCTTTCATTGCTGTGACAAAACACTCTGACCGACACCAACTTGGGGAGGAAAGGGTTTATTCAGCTTACATCTCCTGGGTCACAGTTGATCACTCAGGGAGCCCAAGGTAAGAACTCAGGGCAGGAACCTGGAGGCAGGAGCTGAAGCACAGGCCATAGAGGAATGCTGTCCACTGGCTTGCTCCTGGCTTGCTCTCTGGCTCATGCCCAGCCTGCTTTCTTATACTGTCACTGCTCAACAATCAAGACAATACACCACAGATGTGGCCACAGGCCAATCCAATGGAGCAAATTCCCCAATTGAGGCTCCCTCAACCCAGGTGTGTCAAGTTGACACTAAAGCTATCCAGCACAATTGACCCCTTGTCAACTTGACACACAAAACACATCACTATTAAACCACCACCTTTCCAGTTCTTATCCCCAAAATATGATGTTAACATGAATCACAACCTAAGACAGTACAACCTCAAAAGCCTCACAGTCCTTAAAATGTCCAAACACTTAAAAGTTCACAGTCCGTTAAAAGTCTCTTAACTGTGGGCTGCTGTAAAATCCAAAACAAGTACTGTCTTATTTCAAAGGGAAGAATCAGGCACTCTCAAACAAAACCTAAGTCCAGCAAAGTAGCTCAAGGCTGGACACCTGGGATTCACTCACGATCTTCTGGGCTCCAAAGGGTTTCGGCAGCTCCCCCTCTCCGACTCTGCCGTCCGTGGCACACTCATCTCGCAGGCCCAGGCCGACTCCATTCTACACCTACCGCTGCTCTTGGTGGTCGTCCCAGGGTACCGGCATCTCCAAAAAGCTGGGGTCGCTACTGAAACTGAGGCAGCACCTTCACCAATGGTCTCTTCTGACCTCTCCTGGTGCAAAGCCTCAGCTTCTCTCCATGACCCCTGCAATCCTGGGGTCTTCACAGCAACCGAGGTGCACTTCCACCAATGGTCTTTCCTGACCTCTCACAGTGCCAAGCCTCGGCTGCTCTCTGTGACCCCCTCAAATTTCAACACCGGAACCATATAGGAGACTCTTACACGTTACCAAGTCCGGCTTCTGGCTCGAGATGGAGGCTCAGGCCCTTTCTGGGTCACAGCTTCTGTGTGCTGACCTTGAAGATATTCTCCCCAGAAGATTTCACCTCAGTGATGCTGGTCTCTTGTTACTTACAGCTGATTTTTCAGCCCCAGCTAACCAGCATCAATTGCCCCAGTACCACAAAAGTTTCACTTCAGGTTCTGGTCTCTTGTTACTTACAGCTGATTCTCCACAGCCCCAGCTGACCAGAACCCACAGATTACACAGTCCTGATGATCTCTGCTCTCCTTTGAAACTAGAAACTTCACAAGCCAGGCCTCCATCTTCTACAACTCCTTCAGCAAAACTGCTCCAAGCTCCACAGCAACAATCTTTAGGCATTCAATGATCTTCCCAGCCCAAAGTTCCAAACGCCTCCACAATCCTTCCCCAAAACACCAAGGTCAGGTCTGTCACAGCAATACCCCACTCGTCTGGTACCAATTTCTGTCCTAGTTTGTCTTCCATTGCTGTGACAAAACACTCTGACCGACACCAACTTGGGGAGGAAAGGGTTTATTCAGCTTACATCTCCTGGGTCACAGTTGATCACTCAGGGAGCCCAAGGTAAGAACTCAGGGCAGGAACCTGGAGGCAGGAGCTGAAGCACAGGCCATGGAGGAATGCTGTCCACTGGCTTGCTCCTGGCTTGCTCTCTGGCTCATGCCCAGCCTGCCTTCTTATACTGTCACTGCTCAACAATCAAGACAATACACCACAGATGTGGCCACAGGCCAATCCAATGGAGCAAATTCCCCAATTGAGGCTCCCTCAACCCAGGTGTGTCAAGTTGACACTAAAGCTATCCAGCACACCCCTGTTCCATCATGTTCCATGAGCCTTAAGTGTATATATAGATTGCAATATACATATTTCACCTATGACTGTACATCTCTCGAACTTACATTCCCTATGTTTGACCAGTTGTGGAAATCTGCAGTAGCCTCTATCTATTGCAAGAAGAAGCTTCTTTGATACCTGATGTATGATATATTTATCTGTAAATATACTGGTCAATATTTTGCATATGATAAGAAATTCTATTTGATTAGAGATGTGACAGAGATAAGGATTTATCTGAGAACTATGACCTCTCCACCCATGTATATTTGGCTGTATTTTGAGTGCCACCCATGAGTTCACCCCCATTTTGAGGGCTTTACATTCAATTATATAGCTGCCAATTAACTCACTGATAAAAGTCCCACTACTTAACCAATAGAGACAGGTTACTATGCCAGTCCTTGTAGTTATGAGGCCTTAAGGCTGGGTTGAACCATTGGTTGATTTTCCTCCTTAGCACCTGACATAGTATCTTATAGACCTATGAGGTCTAGACTCCAGGTAGAAGCCTCTCACATCAGTTCCTTCTGTATTGCTGCAAGTCCTGTGTCTGAAGTATGGCCTGTCTTCTATAGTAGGGCCTTGCCTTTGAGTCCTTGAAGATAACCAAGACCTCTGGCAGTAGCTGGGCTTACTTTGAAAGTCTCTTAGACTACTCTGTTCCACCACTAAAAAGGGAGCTCTCTACAGTCTGGCACTGCTCCTCTTGCCACATAGCCCCGGGTACACACACACACACACACACACACACACACACACACACACTAATCTCCAGCCCCTTTATGTGCATTTCTCAGGGGTTTACTGAGGAAAGATGTTTCCCTCTGGCTTCCCTAGCCCCCCAAGCTCTATTTGCCTCTCATCTCTATTCCTTCATCCAAGAGTCTTCTTTGTTTTCCAAGCCAAGCATCCCCATTAACCCACAATACCCCATCTAGTGAGTTCCCTCTCCTTGCCACTATGGTCCCCTGAATATCCCTACCACTACCCCTTCCCAGTGGAACACTACCAATTACCCCACCTGCTCCCCACCAAAAATCTATAATAGTCCCTATAATTGCCCCTCTTTTGGGTTCTGCCTATCCCATTATCTCTGTGTTTACTTTTCATTTTCTTGGCTCCTGCTGTTACATTAAGATATAAACTCACATATAAGTTATTTGTGCTATGAGCTACAGATAAGGGAGAATACGTATCTCTTACTTGCTTGAATTTGTGTTAATGAACTTAGTATAAGTCTTGATATCCATCAATTTAGCATGAAATTTCATCTTTTATACTGCTGCATAGAACTCCATTGTGTAAATGTACTGCCTTTCCACTATCCATTCTTCAGTTGAGGGACATTTGGGTTGTTTCCATTTCTTAGCTGTTGTATAAAAAAGCCATAACAAACATAGATATATAGGCATCTCTATAGCAGGATAAGTCATTTGGAAATATTCCAAGGAGTGGTCTAACCATCTTGTATGGTAGATTAATTTTTAGTATTTTGAGAGTTCTCCACACTGCTTTCCATTGTGATTACACAAGTTTGCATTCCCATGAGCAGTGAATAAGCATTCCCCTTTTTTTACATCTTTACCAGCATTTGTTATCTTTTGTTCTCTTGATCTCAACTAGTCTGATTGGGTTTAAGATGGAAGCTTTAAGTGGTTTTTATCTGCATTTCTTTAATTATTAATGATGTTGAGCACTTTTCAAAGTGTTTCTTTGCCATTAATATTTCACTGTTTGAACTCTGTTCAGATCCTTAGCTCATCTTTTTATTGGGTTTTACTTTCTTGTTTCTTTGATTTTGAGTTCCTTGTATATTCTAGATATTAATCCTCTGTCACATGTGCATCAGGTAAAGATTATCTCCTTTTGGTCTTCCTCTTCACTTGTTTCATTGTTTCCTTTTGCTGTAAAGAAGCTTCATAGGTTAATGAAGTCCCACTTGTTCATTGTTAACTCTAATGGCCAAGCAACTGAGGACAGATGTAGAAAGTCCTGTCCTACATCTATGTATTGTTTAAACACCTATGTTTTTCTAGCAGTTTCAGAGTTTAAGATTTTATATTGAGGTCTCTGATCCATTTGTTGTTGACTTTTGTGCATGGTGAAAGAAAAGGGTCCAATTTCATCCTTCTGCAAGGTGTGATCGAATTTTTAATATTTTTAATTGATCTTTTATGTTTTCATACAAAACACTCAACCTTAATCACCTTTATACCCTCTTCCCAATTGCCCTCCTACTATATCTCCTCACTAGAGTTCATATATTCTGTCATTTGTGGTAAGGCCTATTTTGTCAAATTAGTGTCTCCAGATGTTCCTAAGTGCTAGTTCATCTACCGAAGTCTGGCCGACCTATCTAGAGTACCTTGCTTTAAGAAGATCAGCTCTTCCTCACTCAGCAGCAATCAGATGCCAACATTTCTTCAGCTAAGATTAGGGTCTGCTGCTCATTTCCTCAGTTTTATGCTGGGTTTTTGAGTTTGTATCAGTTTCAGGCATGCTGACACAATTGCTGTAGATTCACATAAGCAGGGTCTCAAGAGCTTATAGGACCCTATTTTCTTTTTTTTAAATTTTTTATGTGTATGAGTATACTGTCTGCATGTAAGTTGGTGCACCAGTGTCATGCAGTGCCACCGAGGCCAGAAGAGGGCATCAGATTCCCCTGTAACTGGAACTAAAGACTGTTCTTAGCCACCATGTGGGTGCTGGGAATCAAACCCTGGTCCTCTGCAAGAGCAGTTGGTGTGGTGCTCTTAACCACTGAGCCATCTCTCCAGCCCCAGGACTCTATTTTCATGCACCAACTCCCTGGCCCATAGCATCTTTCTTCCCATCTTCTGCCATGGTCCCTGAGCCCTGGTTGAGTGAAGCTTGATATATGATCCCTGTCTAAAGACCCACACTCTGCAGGCACCTAATCTCCACGCTTTGATCATTTGTGACCTTTTGTATTCCTGGCCTTCTGTTCCATGAGGGAGCTTCATTAATGAGAATTGAGAGATTCATTAGGGTCCTCTTTCCCCTTGTTCTATGTTCCATGTACCTTAGGTGTAGAGGCTGCATTGTAGATGTGCCACTTAGGCTTGGGCAATTCACATACAATGTCTGTGTGATCAGCTGTGGTAGTCTGTAATAGTCTCCATTCAGTACAGAAGAAGCTTTTTTGATGAATGTGGACTGGGATACTTGAATGTAAATATAAGATTATGTATTCCACACATAGTAAGATGTTACATTAGTCTAGGGATGGAACTGCCTCTGAGCTTTCTCTCAGACCTAAGACTTTTCCATCCATGTGTATTTTGCTACATTTACAATACTACACACGAGTTTTCCCCCATTTAGTGGGCTTTAAGTCCATTTAAGTAGCCACTGATATCCTCAAACATAAAAGTGCCGCTACTGTACCAATGTGGTATACTGTGTAGGTCATTGATGTGGCTTTTTGGTCTTAGCTTGTGTTGGGCCATCAATTGATATTCTCCCTCTGCAGCTCTATCATTAGCCCAGACTCTGTTGACATCTGAGCCCTGGTTCAGTGCTGTATTTACCCTCTAAGTGTTTGTCAGGCTCAGCTGAAATCTCACTAAATGGTATAGAGTCCCTGTTACCCATTAGTATTCTCATCAATGTGAGGCTGAAACATGTTCCCTGAGTGATGAACTATTTCAAGAACTCCAGGGTAGCAGCCATTTTACATATATTTACCCTTTGGGAAATTTGACAACATTGGTGTATATATGTGGCTTATTAAGGCACTCTAAGAAATATCTTATTTATAATGGAATTCATGTGCAAAATACTGAGTATTTGCTCATTTTAAAATGTAATTCTTCTGTTAATTATGAGAAATTATCTCAAAAATTGCCTATTTTGTGAATTTGCCTAAATGAACAATTCATTGATTTTTGTGTTGTTTTTGAGCTACATTAAATTAATTGAACTCAGGCTGGGGAAGTGGCTTAATGGATAAATCACTTGTTGAGGATGATAACTGGAGTTTGGATCTGTAACAGTAATTTAAATCCAAGAATGCATGGCACTCATCTGTATTCCCCCAAATTCTGGAACCAGAGACTGGATTTCCAGGGCGAGCTGATTATCTAGTCTGGCCAATCTGTGACTTCTGGGGTGAGGGAGAGGTCTTGCCTCAGAAAATAAGGTGGGAAGGAATCAAGGACATACCCATGGTCAACTTCAGACCTTTGCACAGCCATTCACACAAGTGTATCTGCACATATGTTAATATGCACACACACACACATGTATACCTGTAGGACATTATCCTAGAGCTTACATTTGCTTCTATACACTTGGAGAGGTATCCTGAACTCTCCAAGTTATCAGTTCCATTTTTCAATTATTTATAATTATTTTCTGTGTTTTCCCCTATATCTCATTGTACATTTATTCTCTGTCCTTGGAATAGCTCCCTAAATTGTTGAATGCTGAGTTTTACCATTAAGTATGCAAACCTCTAGTGATTAGGAGATGTTATAAGCCACAGTAAGACCCTGTCATATTTTACAGAAAAAAATGTAATTCATGGATTAACGTACCATCCAAACATCTGTGTCTATACCAAAGTAACCTACCATAACAATTAGTACTGTTTAAATACCTATATATCTAATTGCTTGTGCTTCATTAGCAGGATTGAAAGGTTATTCCTTGGGGCTGGGGGATGGCCTAGCTGGTTATAAGAGCGCCGACCGCTCTTGCAGATGGAACCCGGGTTCGATCCCCAGCCACCCACAAGGCGGCTGAGAACGTCTGTGACTCCTGTTCCAGGAGAACTCCAGTTCCAGGGAAAAATCCGAGACCCTCTTCTGACCTCGCGGCACTCGCACGACACGGGTGCGCAGACCTGCATGCAGACAATACATTCATACCATAAAAATAAAAAATAAAATAAATACATAATATAAAAAAAATAAAAAAAAGAAAGGTTATTCCTGGACAAACTGTCAAGCCCATAGAAGGAAACATCCAGAATTGACCATAGTCCAAGACAACAGCTCTAGAGAAAGTAGACTGTTTTTGCTTCTTGTCCACCTGTGCCCCTTTTCTAAGCTTAGGGAACAATCTGCGGAAGAGGGGGCGTGATAGAATGTAAGGGCTGCAATTGGGGTGAATAGTGAAACTACAGCAATATAGTCTGGACAGTCATCTGATCAACTTGCTTGAACATACAAGCCCCCCCCCCCCAGCTAGATGGTGGGACCCATGGGCTGTGTGGGTTTGGCACAACTGTTTGCAAATTGGTTTTACATGAAGATGCTTGTACTCAATAAATTATTACTTATTGTTAAAAATCCCAGCACTCAGGAGGCAGAGGCAGGCGAATCTCTGTGAGTTCAAAGTCAGCCTGTCTACAGAGTCAGCTCCAGTCCAGCTGGGACTAAAGGAGACGCTGTCTCATAAAAATAAAAAAAAAAAAAACCAACAAACAAAAGGATATTGTCTTACATACTTGTAAACTTATTAACATATAACTTAATGGAAAACTGAATCCTCAGAGCTGTTGGTGGATTCCTTTCATTATAATATCACAGCTTCTATAGCCTCTGCAAAATACAAATTTTATTTTATTCCAATAAGGATTAATAAAACAAACGCAATATTAGGAAGAGGGTTAACATAGTTTTGACCTTGTGAATACATAAATAATTGTATAGACATGAAATTTCTACAGCAGCAATTAACCAAGATTGTCACCAGGCCATGCCATAAGACATGTAGCATGAAAGCACAGTATTTTTTTCTGTACTTCATGAAATATATGATAGGGGCTGGAGAGATGGCCTAGTGGTAAGAGCACCGACGCGTGCTCTTGCAGAAGACCATGTTCATTCCCCAGCACACGCATATGGGGCTGAGAACCATCTTTAAATCCAGTTCCAGGGGAATGTGGCACCCTCTTCTGACCTCTGCAAGCATTGCACGACACGGGTGCACAAACCTGCATGCAGACAGTACATTCATACACATACAAAATAAATTAAAAAAACATGAATATACACACGCTGAGTAAATGTGTTTAGTCAGTAGAGTCTTCTAAAGATGCAACAATAGACATCTACTTTGCATATCATTCTCTTAAGTATTTTTTATAGATAACAATGAAAGCTTTGGTTTAAATATATGGCTTATGAGCAGGCATTGTAGCACGTGCCTTTAATATCTCGGGATTTAGGAAGAGAGGCACAGAGATCTCTGTGAGTTTGAGGCCAGCTTATCTTACAAAGAATTCCAGGCAAATTAGGGATACACACACACACACACAACACACACATCTCCAAGGAATGATCAGGGGGATGTACATATATAATAGTAAAGCTGTATGAGTGAAAAGTCATTGCATGCTTATTCCTTGATGCATCTCCCATAACCTTTAGATCTGTACTTATTTTCTAAATGTCTACCAAATCTCAAATGGTATACTTCCCTTTGTTCCTATTGTTTTTTTTCATATCTTCATTGATTTCTTGTGCTCTTTCATCCAGACATCTTAATCATCTTTACACAGCCCATACCATCTGTACACCTTCATATCCTCTCTGTGATGGGTATCTTTAGTGTCAAGTTGACATATCTGGGTTGTGGGAGCCTCCCTTGGTGAATTGCCTTGTTTGGACTGGCCTGTGGTCACGCCTGTGGGGAATTTTCTTGCCTTTGGTGATGTGGGAAAGCCCAGCCGGCTGAGTGCTTTGTTACCCCTGGGCAAGTTGTGTGTACTGTATAAGAAAGCAGGCTGCTCAAAAAAAAGCTGGGCGTGATGGCGGTGCACACCTTTAATCCTAGCACTCGGGAGGCAGAGGGCAGGCAGATATTTGTGAGTTCAAGGCCAGCCTGGTCTACAGAGCGAGTTCCAGGACAGCTGGGGCTACAGGGGAACGACCCTGTCTCAAAAGACCAAAAAAAAAAAAAAAAAAAAAAAAGAAGAGCTGAGCATGGTCCGGGGTGCAACCCAGTAAGCAACATTCCTTTGTGGCTTGTGCTTCAACTCCTGCCTCCAGTTTCCTGACCTGAGTTCCTATCTTGGGCTTCCTAAGTGATGAACTGTGACTTGGGAGATGTAAGCTAAATAAACCCTTTCCTCTGTTGGTATTGGTCAGAATATTTTGTCACAATGATAAAAGTAAATTAGAACATGTCTCCCACTGGATGTCATGCATTCTGTCATGTATGCTAAGGCCTACTGAGCCAAGTTTTATGTTCCCTGATGTCCCTCAGCAACCTCAACAACTGGAGTCCAGTCAGCCTGTCTATAGTCTCTCCTTAAAGAAGGTCAGCTCTCCCTCACCCAACTGTAATCAGTTTAAAAATATTTCACTTAGAAAGCTAAGGATCGGGGCTGGAGAGATAGCCTAGCGGTTAAGAGCACCGACGCTCTTGCAGAAGACCCGGGTTTCGATCTCCAGCCCCATGGCGGCTAAGAACCGTCTGTAACTCCAATTCCAGAGAACTCCAGTTCCAGGGAATCCGAGACCCTCTTCTGACCTCCGCGGCATTGCACGACACGGGTGCACAGACCTGCATGCAGACAATACATTCATACACATGCAAAATAAATAAATAAATAAAAAGAAACTAAGGATCAAAGTCTTTTATTTTTTTAAACTTTTCCCTCATTTCAGTGACATTTAACCCATTCAAGAGAGAAAGAAAGAAGAAAGAAAGAAAAAGAAAGAAAGAAAGAAAGAAAGAAAGAAAGAAAGAAAAAGAAAAGAAATAAAATTATGAACTTTAATCAATCTGTATCTGGGATATTTAGAATACTTTCAATATGTAAATAAGATATTCACAGAATTGGATTCAAATTAGGAGAAGTAGGTTGTAGTAGAATGCTGAGATTCCTTTTTGTGGCAAAACAAAGAAAAAAACACAAAAGAAGAGAATCAGGAATGGTAAAATGCCAAACATGAGAAGTACACTGATTCTATTTTTTTATGTGCAAGCCCCCCCCCCCAGCTAGATGGTGGGACCCATGGGCTGTGTGGGTTTGGGCACAACTGTTTGCAAATTGGTTTTACATGAAAGATGCTTGTACTCATAAATTATTACTTATTGTTAAAAAATCCCAGCACTCAGGAGGCAGAGGCAGGCGAATCTCTGTGAGTTCAAAGTCAGCCTGGTCTACAGAGTCAGCTCCAGTCCAGCTGGGACTAAAGGGAGACGCTGTCTCATAAAAATAAAAAAAAAAAAAACCAACCAAACAAAAGGATATTGTCTTACATACTTGTAAACTTATTAACATATAACTTAATGGAAAACTGAATCCTCAGAGCTGTTGGTGGATTCCTTTCATTATAATATCACAGCTTCTATAGCCTCTGCAAAATACAAATTTTATTTTATTCCAATAAGGATTAATAAAACAAACGCAATATTAGGAAGAGGGTTAACATAGTTTTGACCTTGTGAATACATAAATAATTGTATGAACATGAAATTTCTACAGGCAGCAATTAACCAAGATTGTCACCAGGCCATGCATAAGACATGTAGCTACAATGAAAGCACAGTATTTTTGTTCTGAATACTTCTATGAAATATATGATAGGGGCTGGAGAGATGGCCTAGTGGTTAAGAGCACCGACTGCTCTTGCAGAAGACCCATGTTCAATCCCCAGCAACCATATGGCGGCTGAGAACCATCTTTAAATCCAGTTCCAGGGGAATGTGGCACCCTCTTCTGACCTCTGCAGCATTGCACGACACGGGTGCACAAACCTGCATGCAGACAGTACATTCATACACATACAAAATAAATTTAAAAAAAGAAACATGATATACACACGCTGAGTAAATGTGTTTAGTCAGTAGAGTCTTCTAAAGATGCAACAATAGACATCTACTTTGCATATCATTCTCATTAAGTATTTTTTATAGATAACAATGAAAGCTTTGGTTTAAATATATGGCTTATGAGCAGGCATTGTAGCACGTGCCTTTAATATCTCGGGATTTAGGAAGTAGAGGCACAGAGATCTCTGTGAGTTTGAGGCCAGCTTTATCTTTATAAAGAATTCCAGGCAAATTAGGGATACACACACACACACACACACACACACACACACACCATCTCCAAGGAATGATCAGTGGGGATGTACATATATAATAGTAAAGCTGTATGAGTGAAAAGTCATTGCATGCTTATTCCTTGATGCATCTCCCATAACCTTTAGATCTGTACTTATTTTCTAAATGTCTACCAAATCTCAAATGGTATACTTCCCTTTGTTCCTATTGTTTTTTTTCATATCTTCATTGATTTCTTGTGCATTTCATCCAGAACATCTTAATCATCTTTACACAGCCCATACCATCTGTACACCTTCATATCCTCTCTGTGATGGGTATCTTTAGTGTCAAGTTGACATATCTGGGTTGTGGGAGCCTCCCTTGGTGAATTGCCTTGTTTGGACTGGCCTGTGGTCACGCCTGTGGGGAATTTTCTTGCTCCTTGTGTGATGTGGGAAAGCCCAGCCGGCTGAGTGCTTTGTTACCCCTGGGCAAGTTGTTGTGTACTGTATAAGAAAGCAGGCTGCTCAAAAAAAAGCTGGGCGTGATGGCGGTGCACACCTTTAATCCTAGCACTCGGGAGGCAGAGGCAGGCAGATATTTGTGAGTTCAAGGCCAGCCTTGGTCGACAAAAGGGGAAAAAAAAGCGAGATATCCATGACGCTGTGGCTACATGGGAGACACCTGAACACCGGTCCTCTAAAAAGACCAAAAAAAAAAAAAAAAAAAAAAAAGAAAGCAGCTGGGCATGGCCGGGTGCAACGGTAAGCACATTCCTTTGTTGCTTTGTGTTCCTGCTTCTGGTTCCTGCCTGAGTTCCTATCTTGGGCTTCCTAAGTGATGAACTGTGACTTGGAGATGTAAGCTAAATAACCTCTTTACCCTCCTTGTTGTATTGGTCAGAATATTTTGTCACAATGAATAAAGTAATTAGAACATGTCTCCCCTGGATGTCATGCATTTTGTCATGTATGCTAAGGCCTACTGAGCCAAGTTTATGTTCCCTGATGTCCCCAGCAACCTCAACAACTGGATCCAGTCAGCCTGTCTATAGTCTCTCCTTAAAGAAGGTCAGCTTCTCCTCACCCAACGGTAATCAGTTTAAAAATATTTTCACTTTAGAAAGCTAAAGGATCGGGGCTGGAGAGATAGCCTAGCGGTTAAGAGCACCGACGCTCTTGCAGAGAGACCCGGGGTTCGATCTCCAGCACCCACATGGCGGATAACGTCTTTAACTCCAATTCCAGTGAGACTCCTCTAACTCCAGGGTCCTTTAGGAATCCGAGACCCTCTTCTGACCTCCGCGGCATTGCACGACACGGGTGCACAGACCTGCATGCAGACAATACATTCATACACATGCAAAAATAAATAATAAATAAAAAGAAAGCTAAGGATCAAGTCTTTTATTTTTAACTTTTCCTCATTTCAGTGACATTTAACCCATTCAGAGAGAAAGAAAGAAAGAAAGAAAGAAAGAAAGAAAGAAAGAAAGAAAGAAAGAAAGAAAGAAAGAAAGAAAAAAGAAATAAAATTATGAACTTTAATCAATCTGTATCTGGGATATTTAGAATACTTTCAATATGTAAATAAGATATTCACAGAATTGGATTCAAATTAGGAGAAGTAGGTTGTAGTAGAATGCTGAGATTCCTTTTTGTGGCAAACAATAAGAAAAAAACACAAAAGAAGAGAATCAGGAATGGTAAAATGCCAAACATGAGAAGTACACTGATTCTATTTTTTTATGTGCAAGAATGAAGGAAAGTATTCAAGAAGAAATTCATAATAAAAACCTAGACCCTGGTTGCTGACTAGGAGCACTGAGTGCTGTGATTTCTGACTGTGCTATCTATTCCCTCTTCTCAGAAACAGAAAGTGCAGATTATTTTTGTTTAGATATGTGGAGATATTCGTATATCTGAGGCATTCTGCATTTGTTCAGAGATGAGCAGCAGATCAGTTGATATAGAAAGGGAATGGGCTGGTGGGCTGCACTGCGGTCAGTCTTCCCCAGTCAATGGGAATTGAGAGATTTGTTGAACAAGAATACAATGTACTGTGATACTGATGGATCTAAGAAGAAGGTTTTTGGTAAATTTCCCCATATATGTGGACTGCTGAGAGATCAAGGTAGTTCACTAGAAGAGGGATGTTCTCCTAATGGTGTTATTTTGTCCAAGTCTTCAAGTAATTTATTATACAGAATGTAGACACTAAAGCCTTAAGCCTTATAAATGCAAATTGAGTTTTTTTCATCCCTGATATAAGCTGACTTTTAAACAGATAAGAACATATAATTGATCTTAGCCAAAGGCTGATAAGCAATAAAACACATGCTAAATTAAAAAAATTCAATTATGCTAACATTATTATATATATTCATATATATTATTATATATATGAATAGCAGGAAAAAAAAAGATTTAATTGTGAAGATCACCAAGCATTTTTTTTTCTTTCATAACAAAACTTAGAAGTTTGTGTCAAACCAGACTAAACATTCAGATGTCTGTATGGTTGCTTTAATTTATACTAACTGCTGAATCAATTGTCCAGATTTTTTGCTTCTTGTAAGGATTTAGGAAATGCCTGCATATAGCATAATTTTTCTAATCTGAATACTATTTCTAAATATTTTAGGTATGTCTTTATAGTGCTGCTAGAGTAAGTAACTGTAAGTATTTTATCTATTTAGAATCCTACCTGAGGGCACATTTTAAGCCTGGTTGGTGATGTGGTGGAGAAAGGTAACTGTAACATGGAAGTGACCTCTTAAAGTTTATCATGTAAAAAAGCACTTTGTGTTATGCTTTAATAAGCTCACTTAACTCCAACGATGCATCTTTTTCTCTTTGGCAATCAAAGATAATTTCCATGATTTTAGATTGTACTAAATTTCATGTTTCTTTATTGGTTTTGTTTTAGTGTCTATTCTTTGAGCTGCATACTCTCAATTTAAAACAAATCCAATTTTCCCTTACCTTACTCATGGAAGTGAATTATATTTTCTGCTGATCGCTCAGTGAAACACGGAAGTGAATGCAAAATAGGCCTGATACCATGTTGTTTTAGGGCTATTCCATATTGTGTTGATAAATCATGAATGCACAAGCCATTTGTCAAAATATATTTAGTTAAACCAAATTTACACTACATGCAGGGGTTGCTGGATTCATGTGTAGCTTTCAGTCAATAATTTATCAAACTCTGATTTGTTTGGAATATAGTAAAATATATAATAAAATTAAGCACAGTTCTGTACCTGGATGTTGAATATTAGATAAAGTGTGCTGCTCTTTGTAACATCACAACAACGTTTTGCTGATTTTCATTGTTAAGAGGGTGGTGTTATATTTCAAAGTAGATAGAATAAATTCAATATATTATAATTTTATTAGTCATCCTTGATTTAAAATGATTATTTTTCTCTTCTTCCAATTTCCACTTTACTTCACACATCCTTTCTGTAAAGGTGAAGAAAAATATTAATTTCATGAATTAAGGATGGAAGTTCTAGTTATTATCTAAATTTGAACTTAACTCCATTTCCAGAAGAAAGTATGTCCATGTCTTCTTGAAAAAGTAGTGTTTAAAAGAAAAAATATAATAGTTCCTATTTATAAACCTAATAACTCTCTTGGATTTCTAGTGAAAATGCATATTTTAACCTGTAAAACAATGGATAAATAGATGGCTGTACTTGCTATTGCCTCTTGTCCATTCAAAGATACTCCAACAAGTTAGAGAACTCACTATAGCACAGAGACTAAACATTCAAATTCAAACATTTGGCTCTTCCATTGAATCCATTCATTATCCTTGTCCTACCTTTGTGAAATTGGAATATATCTGCTTTTTTTATTTCCTTTTTTTGGTTTTCTCATGATATACTAATCATAATAGTATCATTGGATTTGAATTAGTAAGGGAAGTAAATCACAGATCATATACTTGATGCATGCTGGACACCTGATTGGAAGGGAATGTGGATACCTCTATTTCTCTAAATCATTTTGCCCCAAATAATTTTTGAAAATCTGTATTTTTCTCTACCCTTATTAACTGGGATTTTTGCTACTTCCCGTCTCTAACTAATTTCACGGATATTCTAGTGTAACTGGAATTTAGGTAGTTCTTATCCAACTGATTAATTCACAGGGTCTTTAGTGAGCCTTGGTCAGGATTTATATTAGTTGGATCTGGGTCTAAGTATCCCCGTGAAATTACACTATTTCCTCCTTCTTGTTTTTATTATTTTGGCTCAATCCATATACCTCACCATTTCGTCCTTAGCTTTCTAATGCAATGGCCTGAATTATCAGAGTGAGTTTATGAATCCTTTTCCAATTGTCAAGGTGTGGGAACTTGTACTCTGATCTTCCCCTTGACTCAATCTGCAAAGAACTTTCACCTTCCATCATCAGATAGGTGTTGGCTTCTGGATGAAAATACATGGATGACCAACAGTCACAGTAACTATCTTAGAGAATATTTCATTTTGTTGGCACTTCTCAATTAGCTCTATGTAAACAGAACATATATGACATTTTTTTTCTAATATTTTCACAAGCAAAGAGATACTTTTGAAGATCCAGGTATCTACAGGATAAACCATTCCGAATTCCATTTTCTTTTGATACAAGCAAGGCTTGCTCCCATTTACTATAGGTCAGACTGAATGACACCCATACTTACTTTAACCTAAACCCAGAATATACTTATTAAATAAGTAAATGATGAGGAATTCCTCTTGGTTGTCAGTGAGGTTTTTTAGTTTCATGTTGAGCTGGGAGGATTAGGATGATGAACCTGTGAAGCTCATCTTTTGGGCATGCTATGTATCCATGCCACAATATCCCATTATTTATTATAATTCTAAATGTTACAGAATTATTTCTTTATAAAATTTAGATTCCTTGCTCTATACTTTGTAAAGTTTTAACTTCATAAATTCTTTCAGTCTGTTTTTGAAAAGATCCTGGTTTCACTTTTATTACTTTTATTTAGACATAATGAGGTTAATAAAATACCTATATTTCTTGTATATAACTGAAGACATTTTAATATATGTACACATACAGAAGCCATCACTGGTAGCAGCATGGTGAATGTATCCATCATCCCTACTATGTCAATGTTACTATTTCATGCACCTTCCTTCCATCCTCTCAAACCCACCAGAAAACTCTGATAAAACTTCTGTCATTATAGATTCCTTTCATTTTCTAGATTTTATATAAATTACTCAAAAACTGTATATTTATTTTGTCTAATTTATTTATCCTAGAATAGCAAACATCTTTAAAATAGTCAAAGAAACTTTCCATAAATAAGGTAAATACCACTCCTGTGTATATACCCAAAAGATTCATGGTATTGCAGAAATACATACACAACCATTGTGGGGCAGCGGGGTTCCCAGGAAGCCACATGTGCAGTTCCAAGTTCCCAGTGTCCGTGAGGGACACAGGCCTTTCAGTGCATGTAAAGCTGTTTCACTCTTGTACTGAGCCACAGGCAGGAAGAAAGAAGAGGAAGAAAAGGACTCAGAGGCAGGTCAACCTGGCAGGTCAAAAGAGACCTGGAAGTTGGTCACAGGGGACCAAATCTCGTTTATTTGCAGAAGACTAGGGTCTTATATACTGGCACTTGGCAGGCTTCTGGTGAGAATGGGGGTGGAAGGGTGCACGGGAAATTCACAGTGTACTTCCTACAAAAGGTTGTGCTTATGAAAGCCAGCAGAGGCTCCAATTTGTTTTCAAAACAAAGATGCACGTTTTAGATATTGCAGGAATGTGACACCCTTTGCCTAGTCTTCACAACAGGGCTGTAGAACTGGTTTTATCAATTGGTGAGCAGAGGCTAGCTTGAAATCCCGCCTTTGCAGGTTATTGGGGCAGAAGCCAGCTCCCTTAAAGATCCAGTCAGATGAAATATTGGGCCCCACAGCTCTCCCTTTGTTTTTATTAAAATGAAGTGGGGTCCTCACATTTCTCAAGCGGGGGTTCAGGAATGGCCTGATACTGAACCTGGACGTTTTGTGTTGTAACCTTAGTAAAACTATTAATTTTGTTTTTGCCAAACTGGAGCACTCCTAGGGCAAAAATCAGTTCCAGAAAAGGCAGCATCCATGTTGATAAAAACAGCCCTACAGTCCTGTTTTGAGGACTAGGCAAAGGGTGTCACATTCCTGCAATACCTAAAGAGTGCATCTTGAATTTGAAAACCAACTGGAGACTCTGCCAGCTCCTGTAAACACAGCCTTTTGTAGAAAGTACACTGTGATTTTCCCCTGCATTCCCCCACCCCCATTATCTCCAGAAGCCTGCCAAATGCCCGCATGTAAGACCCTAATCTTCTGCTAATAAATGAGTTTGGTCCCTTGTGGCCAACTCCCAGGTCTCTTTTGACCTGACTGGTTTACCTGCCTCTAAGTCCTTTCCTTTCTCAGTAAAATGGCCTTATGCACACCAAGAGGCTGGTGTCCCCCACGGACACCAGGAACCCTGACCCAGGAGCATGGACACCTGGGAACCTAATTGTCCCACAATTGGTGCCCAACCTGGGGCTATGTGAAATTCCATGGAGCTAAGTTAATGATGCACAACAATGATGATACACATAAAAATAAATAAATAAATAAATAAATAAATAAATAAATAAAATTTTTAAAAAAGCACCGTATGTTTAGTGAAGGTTTATCTAATTAATATTCAATTTTTATCCAAACTTTATTTACACATTATATGGTATTAAAAATTAAAATACCTATATTAAGTAAAAGTGGTCCAATACTATTAACAAGAAAATTAGTAACACACTTAAACTAATTGGAAATACAAATTGTTATTAACATTTTTTACTCCAAATTCTTACTGGATTTCTAGTGACAGTCTTAGGACTGATGTGGGCAAGTGTTCCCTATGTCTTTCTGTGTTGTAAAACATTACCTGTGTCATTTCATTTTATCTAAAAATAGCTTGGCTCTAAAAGACAGGGTTTCACATCTTTTTTAAATTTTTTAAAAAATTTTATTTTATTTTCCTACGTGTATGAATGTACTGTCTGCATGTAGGTCTGTGCATCCCTGTCATGCAATGCCACGGAGGTTAGAAGAGGGTGACAGATTCCCCTGGAACTGGAGCTAAAGATGGTTTTCAGCCTCCATGTGGGTGCTGGGGATCGAACCCGGGTCCTCTGCAAGAGGAGTCAGTGCTCTTAACTGCTAGGCCATCTCTCCAGCCCCATGGGTTTCACATCTTTAACCAATAAGTATACAGTCCAAAAAGACACAGTTTAATTGGACTTGGCAGACCTCCAAAACTTGGTTCCTATATGAGTATGTAGTACAACTGTCTTTTAAATTATAAATTAAAAATGTAAAAGTATTATCCATTCTCCTAATAGAAAAAGAGAGAGATTAATATGATTCCCTCCAGGATACAGTCAAGTAACAAACCCTCTACTCAGCATCTCTCTGGGATAGGAGTCAATTATTATGACAGTAACTCCTTACCAAACATGCTTAACTTCTTCCTTTGAGTAATACACATAGGATCCATTGGAGGAATACTTTTGATTCCCCCCAAAACATCATTTAAAAACTGTCAAAGCCAGGTACTATACCAAGCCTCAAAAAGGGCCTTAAAACCTGGAAAACAGTTCACAAAAATTATACTAATACAAGAACTGTTCAAGATGTAATATAGGAGATCTCCTGAGACCAGCAGAAGCGCAGGAAGGCAGGTAGGAACTGGGTGCTTCAGGAAGGCTGATTGTTGATTGACTTGAACTAGCAAATCCAATAATCCAGTTATCTTTGGCTTCATTGGTTTTTGTGGCTGTGGGGGCAGAGTTATCCTCCAAGCTGTTATTAAAGGTAGGGTTGTGTGAGTCTTGAGATCTGAGATCTCCTGAGACCAGAGGAAGTGCAGGTACTGGGGGACTGGCTATAGAGCCTCCCCCACTTCTCCCACCAACTGGGATTATGAAGGCATCTGAAGGAGGCAAGCAAAGCAAGCATTCAACACAGTGAAGAGGCATTTAGGACTCACATTGGAATACAGGCAAGGAGAAGCCCATATGCCAGGAAAACAAAGAAGAGACAACACAGGAAAGGGGCAGGATAATCCCACACAAAGCTCTACCAATGCTATGGAAGGTTCCTATAGTAAGATCCCTCTGGGGAAGCCCCAGGACACAGATATCAGAAACACAATTGGGAACATATTTAAAGAACTACAAGATTATAAAGAACAAGCCAAAGAACTGAGAAAAGAGAATGAAGAACTCAAGAAGGACCTAGAGAGAGAGAATGTCAAACTCCGGAAGGAAGTAGAAACACTGAAAAGATTCCATGCTGAAAAGGATAAGAAAACCAACCAGTGAAGCAAAGAGCTACAGGAAGAGATTGAGAAGCTCCAAAAAGAAGTAGAAATACTAAAGAAATCAGAAGAGGAAATGAAAAAGGAAATCAAACACTCATCCAATCAAGAGGAAAGGAATGGAAAAAGTCTCAGAATGGAGGAAGCAGAACAAAAAGAATATCAGACAGATATTCTGGAAGATAACACAGAACAACTAAAAACCTCAAGTAAAGATTAGGAAAAATTTAAAATACACAAAAGTGGAACAACTAGGAACTGTTGGACACGATGAAAAGATCAAATCTCTGCATCATAGGAATAGAGGAAGGAGAAGAATCCCAAGAGAATGGTATTGATCAGATCTTCAACAGAATAATAGATGAAAACTTCCCCAAACTAAAAAAAAAAAGACAAACCAAGACAAATACGAGAAGCACATAGAACTCCAAACAGACAAGATCAGAAAAGAAATTCTCCATGCCACATAATAGTTAAAATGCTAGACACCCAAAATAAAGACAAAATCCTTAAAACCACAAGAGAAAAACAAGTGACCTATAAGGGGAAACCTATCAGAATTACAACTGACTTCTCAACTCAAACTATGAAAGCAAGAAGAACCTGGAGCAAACATTCCCAGTGTTAAAGGACAACAGATGCCAACCCAGGTTACTATACCCAGAAAAAATGTCAATTATAGTTGAAGGAGAGAGAAAAACCTTCCATGACATAAACGAGTTGAAAGAATACATGTCCAGAAAACCAACCCTTCAGAGAACACTTGAAGCAATTCAAAGGACAGAAGAAAGGAGCAACCAACCCCAGGCACCTAGAAAGAGAAATCAATAAAAGCATAACTGCAGAAGTAGAAACCTAAATCCAAACTGCAAATGGATAATAAGCCTAAAAGAAGCAACAAAAACCTATCAGTCATAACCTTAAGTATTAATGGACTAAATTCCCCAATCAAAAGACATAGATTGGGAGATTGGATTAGGAAACAGAATCCAACAATATGCTGTCTACAAGGAACACATCTTACCTTCAAGGACAGATACCACCTTAAAGTGAAAGGATGGAAAAAAAAATATTCCAAGCAAATGGCACCAAAAAGAAAGCAGGTGTTGCTATTTTAATACCAGACAAAATAGACTTCAGAGTAAAAGAAATTAGAAGAGACAAAGAAGGAAACTACATTTTTATCAAAGGAACAATTAACCAAGAAGATTTCACAAATATGAGTATATATGCCCCAAACTCTGGTGCACCAAACTTTATAAAGACAACTCTCCAGGACCACAAGTCACACACTAACCCCAGTATATTCATAGTAGGGGATTTCAATACCCCACTGAGTCCTTTGGATAGATCAACAGGACAAGGAATAAACAGAGAGACATCTGAACTGAATGTTATGATACACCAAATGGACCTCATAGACCTCTACTGAATATTCCACCCTGATACTAGAGAATACACTTTCTACTCAGCACCCCAAGGAACATTCTCCAAAATATACCACATACTGGGACACTGAAGAAGCCTCCACAAATACAAAAAGATTGAAATAATTTCATGCATTTTGTCAGACCACAGTGCAATAAAGTTCAACATCAACAACAAGATAAGCCCTACTACCTAGATTAACAAATGGAGACTAAGCAACACACTCTTGAATAATGAATGGATCAAGGAAGAGATAAAGAAAGAAATAAAAGCATTCCTGGAACTGAATGACAATGACAATACAACACAACAAAACCTATGGGATACCTTAGAACCAGTCCTAAGAGGGAAAGTTTATAGCCCTGGGTGCCTACATTATGAAAACAGAAAAAGCACAAGTGAATGATCTAACACTACAGCTAAAAGCACTTGAGAGGCAACAACAGATGAACTCTAAAAGCAACAGACAAGAAAATCAAAAGCAGAAATCAGAGCAGAAATCAATGAAATAGAAACAAAGAAAACAATACAAAAAAATCATTGAATACAAAAGTTGGCTCTTTGAAAGAATTAACAAGATAGACAGACCTCTATCCCACTTAAACAAAAGAAAGAAGGAACAACTCCAAATCAATACAATCCATGATGAAAAGGGAAATATCACAACAAACAAGGAAAAGATCCAGAAAATCATATGGGAATACTTCAAAAACCTATACTCTACCATGTTTGAGAACCTAGAAGAAATGGATGAATATCTGAAATTCTGGGAATCACCAAAGCTCAAGCAAGAAGAAATCGACAGCTTAAACAGACCCATAATACATGAAGAAATTAAAGATGTAAGAAGAAACCTCCCAACTAAAAAAAGCCCAGGACCAGACGGTTTCATGACAGAATTCTATAAAACATTTCAAAAAGACCTACAAGCTATTACTGAAACTGTTTGGAAGGATACAATCAGAGGGAATTCTCCCAAATTCCTTCTATGAAGTCATCATCACTCTATTACCAAAACCAGGCAAAGATACAACTAAAAAGGTGAATTATAGACCCATCTCCCTAATGAACACAGATGCCAAAATTCTAAACAGGATACTGGCATACCCCATACAGACCCACATTGAAAAGATCATCCATCATGACCAAGTTGGATTCATACCAGAGATGCAGGGATGGTTCAACATATGAAAATCAATAAACATCATCAAACATATAAATGAAATGAAAGACAAAAACCACACCATCATCTCAATTGATGCTGAAAAAGCCTTTGACAAAATCTAGCATCCCTTCATGCTTAAAGTCCTAGAAGGAATTGGATTGGAGGGATCATTCCTCAATGTAATCAAAGCCATGTACAGGAAACCCACAGCCAATATCATCCTAAATGGGGAAATGACAGAAACATTCCCTTTAAAGGTAGGAACTCGGCAAGGCTGCCCCCTGTCACCACTCCTCTTCAATATAGTGCTTGAAACACTTGCTAGAGCAATAAGGCAAGAAAAGGAAATTAAAAGAGTTCTAATTGAAAAGAGGAAGTCAGCTATCCCATTTTGCTGATGATATGATTGTTTACTAAGGGATGCTAAAACCTACACCGAAAAACCCTAGAAATGATTAACAGCTTCAACAAAGTGGCAGGTTACAAAATAAATCTAAAAATATCATGACCTTTCTTTGACCAAGAACAAGCAACTGGAGAAAGAATTCAAAGAGACTTCCCACTCACAATAGCCTCAAAAACAATAAAATACCTAGGAACAAACCTAACCAAAGACACCAAATAGCTCACAACAAAAACTTATAAACCTTTAAAGAAGAAAACTAAGAAGACATCAGAAGATGGAAAAAACCCCATGCTCAGGGATTGGGAAAATTAACATTGTAAAAATGTCCATTCTACCAAAACTCTTGTGATAATTTAACAATTTCCAATCAAAATCCCCAAGAGTTTCTTCACAGCTTGGAAAAAAAGGCCTTAAATTCATTGGAAAAACAAAAGACCTGAATAGCCAAACAACCCTGACTGAAAGAGCTACACATGGGGGATCTTTATACCAAACTTCAAACTATACTACAGGGCTATAGTCATAAAAAGAGCCTGGTACTGGCACAAAAACAGACCTGTTACCCAATGGACAAACCTGATCACATACATTTCACACCATTCATATTTGACAAGGGGGCCAAGAAGAACACGTGGAGAACCGACAGCATCTTCAGCAGGTGGTGTTTGGCAAAACTGGATCACCATTGTAAGAATGAAATTAAACCCCCTCTCACCCAGTACAAAAGTCAACTCCGATGGACCAAAGACTCAACGTGAAACCCCAAACTCTGAAGACTATAGAAGAAAAAGTTGGCAGCAGACAACATAGTGTAGGAAAATACTCCTAAATCAGACAGCAGCAGCACTGCGCAAGAATTAAGGTCGACAATTGACAAATGGGACCTCATTAAATCAAAACTTTTGTACATCAAAAGAAACAATCAAGGAAGTGAAGAGAAATCCACGGCGGGAGGAAACCTTCACTGCAGAACATCTGACAAAGCATTGATTTCCAGAATATAAAAACTACTCACAAACAAGAGGAAAGAAAACAAATGACCCACTCAATAGATGGAGCAAAGCTGAACAGGAGACTTCACAAGTGAGGAATTAGAAGATGGCTGAGAAACACTTAAGAAGTGTTCAACATCACTAATCATTAAAGAAATGCAAATCAAACACACCTAAGATATCATCTTACTTCCAATAAGACGGGCTAGGATCAAGAAAACAATGATACCAAGTGCTGAGAGGTTGTGGGGAAAGGGGAAACACTCATCCCCTGCTGTGGAATGTAAACTCGTGCAGCCACTATGGAAAGCAGGTGGGAGAACCCTTGAAACTCTTGGAATGAACTTGCCACCTGACCCGAGCCATACCACTCTTAGGCATGTACCCTCAAGACATCCCATTGCAGAGATACATGCACGGCCTTGTTATTTCAAGCTCTCTTCAAAATAGCAAGGAGGGGATCCAACCAAATGCCCCTCAACTGATGAGTGGATAGAGAAAATGGGTACATCTACACAATGGAGTTCTATGCAGCAGAGTAAAAAAGAGGACATCATGAGCTTTGCAGGAAAAATGGCTGGAGCTAGAGGACATTCATGCGGAGCTGAAGTAACACAGTTCTCAGAAAAACAAAGCCGAATGGTATCCCTCATCTGTGGATGCTAGTGCCAATTACTAGTTGTAAGTATTTCCTGTGCATGGCCCTTGAGCTTTTGTCCAATCAGTTGAGAGTGATGCATATGGAAACAATACAATACAACAACACAACAACAACACAACAACAACAGAAAGGACTGCATCAAAGAACTGATTAAACAGTGAACTTCTGCCCAACATCAACTTCCACAGGAGAATACTGAGAAGACTGAGAAAGAGATGAAAGCGTATTTGGCAGAATGCTGAGCTCTGTGGGTGTCGGGAGTGGGGGACATGGGTCTAGATTTGATAAAAAATATATTAAAAAAATTAAAACCTAAGTACAGAGAGGTTGAACACCTCCCCAAGGATCCTAAAGCCTTGTGGCAGAGGGTGGAGGCTGCCTCGAACCCAGTGGGCTTCTGGTTATGCCTTTGTTTCTGGGGTTCTTAATCCTCTTGGAAACCCTTGGTGTTCTCCCTGTATTCTGCTTCTTTTTGCGCTCCTGCCCATGACCCAAAGAAAAAAAAATTTACTTCAAAAAAAAAAAAAAAAGATGAAATAAACCACCCAAATTAAACAAAATACCTTTCTTTACTGAAAATCTTACTAAAAATTAAAAAAAAATGTTCTACCATGCTGTGACCTCTCCCAACAGCCAACTGGTATCAATAAAGAAAAAAAAAAAAAAACCAAAACAGGTGTTTTTAATCACAGACCAAAGTCAGGCCCTACTAAACTGTCAAGGCTAAAAAATATAAAAGAGCCATGTATAAAAAACCCCAAATACCAAATGAACCTCTAATCTAATGTCCCTCATTCAGACTTTGGTGCATTATTTTATTTTTCAGATTTGATATCAAAGGGCTAAAATATTTTATTCTTAAAGGGGCTTTAATTAGCCTTCATCTGTTTTTCTACTAAAATATATTTTTGATAATGCATTATTTCTAGGAAAAGAAAAATGCTATAATGAAAAGAATGATGGTATTTCTAAACATCTATGCCCCTGCCCACAACACAACCTATAATTATTGTTTGCTTAAGTGCTGATGTTTTTACTCTTTATATTTCATCAGTAGAATTACAAAAGATACCCCTGGATGAGCTGCCAATCTGTTGGAAGGAAAGCTGGGATGGACCCAAACGTCCAAGGTGTCACTTCCAGAAAAGAAGAAACTATTCTACTTTTCACCCACTCCTCCTCCTTCCTTTCCAAAGCCTAAGGGCTACTTGCTAAAGAGGAAACATGTCAGAAACAAAGGATGTGGCTGTGAAATCACAACTATCACAGACTACACTTTTTTCCATCAACATAGTTATATGTACAGCCCTTTCCAGCCAGACTTCAGACTTTGGGATACAATTGAAATCACCATCTGTGTTAAATTGGGTACAAATGATACCTATATGCTTTGGGGGAGTGGAAATGTTGCTTTTACGTCAATGAGTCTGGGTTAATGGCAAAATCCCCCTATTATCTTTCCTCTGGTTTCCAAACCCTCTGACCACCTGGATGTCCCTTTTCTGGGACTGATTTTTTTTCCCTAGGAGTGCTCCAGGTTAGCAAAAACCAAATTAATAATTTCACTGAGGTTACAACCCAAAATGATCTGGTTCAGTATCAATCCATTCCTGAATGCCCACTTGAGGAATGTGATGACACCTCACCTACTTTAATAATAAAAACAAAGGGGGAGCTTTGGGGCCCCATACTCCATCTAGCTGAATAATAGGGAGCAGGTCTTTTGCCCTGATTACCTGCAAAAGGCCCAGGGTCAAGCTTGCACCTGTTCCTGGATGGATAATCGACTCCCATCCCCTTACGGAAAAGGTGTCACATTTTTGAACCTGTTATATAAAGAGCACATCTTGGTTTCAAGAACCAACTGCAGCATCTGCTGGCTCACTTAAACACATCCTTCATAGAACATACACTGTGAATTTCCTGTGCACCACCCCACCCTCATTCTTGCCAGAAGCCGACCAAATGCCAATATATAAGACCCTAATCTTCTGCAAATAAACAAGTTTTGATCTCTCACAGTCAACTCCCAGGTCTCTTTTGACCTGCTGAGTTTACCTGCATCTGAGTCCCTTCCTTCCTCTTCCTTCCCTCTGCCTGCTACCTGGTTCACTAGAGAAATGGCTTTATGCACGCAGAGAGGCTAGTGTTCCTTGTGGACACCTGGAAACCCGACCCATGAGAATGGACAACTGGAAACCCCATTGCCCCACAAACCATGTTTATTGCAGTTTTTTTTTCACAATAACAAAGAGCAAATAGCAAAGTTGTCCTTCAAGTAATGAGCAGATAATGAAAATGTGTTATATCTACACAATGGAGTTCTATGCAGTGGTAAAGAAAGATGACATCATGAAAGTTTCAGGTAAACCGATGGAACCAGACAGAACACATTAGGCTAAGTAAAGTACCACAGTCCCAGAAAAACAAATAATTATTGTGTCCTTCATTTGTGGATCCTGGTATATGTGTGGAGTGTATATATTATACACTCCACACATATACCAGGATATTATTATACCAGCATATTATAGATTAATATAAATTTTTTTCTTTATTTATTTATTTATTTATTTATTTATTTATTTATTTATTTTCATATGTGTATGAATGTACTGTCTGGATGCAGGTTTGTTTACCCGTGTCATGCCGCGGATGTCAGAAGAGGGTGTTGGATTTCTCTGGAACTGGAGTTAAAGACATTTCTTGGCCCCCATGTGGGTTCTGGGGATCGAACCTGCGTCCTCTGTAAGAGCAGTTGACACTCTTAACCACTAGGCCATCTCTCCAGCCCCAGATTAATATAAAATTAAAAGGAACAACAACAAAAGACTTGTTCCAAGATCTGACCAAAACAGAAAACTTCTACTTCGAAAAAGTTTAAAAAAAAAAAAAACAAAGACTAAGAAAAAGATACAAGACAAGACTTAACATGTATAGCAAAATGCATGAGATTTTGGTAGAGGGGGCATGGATTATGCAGTGGGTCTAAATTTGATTGGGAAAGGTTTTATGAAATGCACAAAAGCTCAATAAAAGTATAATACATGTAATATGGTAATAAAACATGATGAATCATGTTCCTTATATTCCATGATTGTTTAAAACAAGAGGTAGTGAAAATTGTAGATTGATCTTTGTATTTTGTTTCATTTTACTAACATTAAGAAAAGTCACCTAAGAATCAAATTAGTTACATGTCATTTTCATTATATGGCACTATGTATAAATTAAGTGGTTATCTAAGAGAATTAGAATAGAATCCGAATGATCATAGAACAAAGGAGGGTCAGATTCTTTTGTCTTCTATTATTTAAATTCATATGTCATTTCCTAATATGTGAGCAATATACATTTATTACACATCTAAACACCAAGTATAGAATACATCTAGAATGAAAACATTAAGCAAAGATTTGAACTGTACTTAGTTTTGAGCTTCAACTAACTGTGCAATATGAAAGTCTGGAGGAGAAAGGAGGTGTGCTTGCATCCATGTATACGTATTGTTTTTTTCCAATCTCTTTTAGGATTATCTGTCTATTTCCTGCTGTTTCCTACCAGATGAAACCCATGTAAGAACTTGATGGTAATAAATCAAGATAATGCTGACTGACATGGATCTCACTCTAATCATAGAACATACAGATGTTCTAGCTGTCTATACAATGGAAACAGAGAATATATGTGCACCTGTATGTGATCCAATTTTTCTCTGTTGAAGGTAACAAGTTAGGAAATTAGAAGATTTGATAATAACCATTATCAACAAGGATATGAACCATCTTCAGTATTTTACTTCTGCAGAGATGGATGTAATGCCAAGTCTTAATTATTTCCTAAAAATAACTGATCAGAAAACATTTATAGTGCCTAGATCTATGGCATTTTTGAAGCAGTGATAAGAAGATGAAGGTGAGAAATGGATTGAAGAGGAGAAACCACCTTATATATTTTATTTACGAGTATTCTTCCTGCTATAGAGAACCTGAGTATCTTTGATAAAAAGAAGTGCTACCATGAATATCTACAAATAATATTCATTTGATTTCAAGTCCATGGAAATTTCTTTGTTCAGGATTAGGCCAATTATTTTATTTTATTTTATTTTATTTTATTTTATTTTATTTTATTTTATTTTATTTTTTGAGACAGGGTCTCCCTGTAGCCCCAGCTATCCTGGAACTCACTCTGTAGACCAGGCTGGCCTTGAATTCACAAAGATCCACCTGCCTCTGCTGCCCGAGTGCTAGGATTAAAGGCATGTGCCACCATGCCTGGCAAGATAAGTCCAATTTTAAACCATGAGATTATGTCTCCTTTTCCCTAATGTAGACATGTTTATGTTAAAGCCTCTAAACCTTGTATGATGATTAATTTTAATTGGCAACTTGACACAATGAAGGATGACCTGGAAAGACAGCTTCAATAACGGATTGTCAAAATTGGGATTCCCTATCGGCATTTCTGTGGATAATTTTATTGATTACATTAAATAATATTGGAGTACTCATCCTAAATTAGTGTGTCATCTTCTGGTAGTAGCATAGACAAAAGGACATAGAAGAATGATTTTTTTTTCTCACTTGACCTTTACTTTCTATTTTTAATGTAAATATTTAATTGAATTTTTGTGCATTTAATACACTATATCTAGGGCAATAAAGCAATAAAGGAGATTAAAGGAGTACTAATTGGAAAAGAGGTAGTCAAGCTATCCCTTTTGGCAGAAGATATGATAGTTTCCCTAAGGGATGCTAAAAGCTCCACCAGAAAACTCCTAGAAATAATTAAGAGTTTCAGTAAAGTGGTGGGATACAAATATCAGCCTAGAAAAATTAGTAGCCTTTCTTTACACAAGCAAGCAATGAAGAAGGAATACAAGGAGACCTTCCCACTCACAATAGCCTCAAAAACAATAAAATATATAGGAATAAAGGTAACCAAAGACACCAAAAATCTCTACAACAAAAAATTTAAATCCCTGAAGAAGGAGATTAAAGAAGACATCAGAAGATAGAAAGACATTTTTACTATATTAATTTTTCCAGTCCATGAGTACGGATTGGAAAAATTAATGGAGTAAAAATGTCTTTTCTATTCAAATTAATATACAAATTCAGTGCAATCCCAATTAAAATCCCAAAGAGTTTCTTTACAGGCCTGGAAAAAAAAAGCCTTAATTTCATATGGAAAAACAAATACCCCCGGATAGCCAAAGCATCCCTGAGTGAAAAGAGCAATACAGGGGGAATCTCTATACCAGACTTCAAACTATGTTACAGGGATATAGTCATAAAAACAGCCTGATCCTGACACAAAAGTAGACCTATAGACCAATGGAACAAAACTGAAGATCCAAACATGAACATATACAATTTCAGCCCCCTCATATTTGACAATGGGACAAGAGGATACAATGGAGGAAAGACAGCATCTTCAGCAAATGGTGTTGGAAAAACTGGATTATCACTTGTAGAAGAATAAAATTAAAGCCCTACCTATTGCCCTGTACAAAAAATTCAACTCCAAATGGATCAAAGAGCTCAAACGTGAATTAAATGGGGTAGCATGGACATTTTTACTACATTATTTTTTCCAATCCATGAACATGGGAGTTCTTTCCATCTTCTGATGTCTTCTTCAGTCTCCTTCTTCAGGAGTTTGTAATTTTTGTTGTAGAGATCTTTGGTATCTTTGGTTAGGTTTGTTCCTAGGTATCTTATTGCTTTTGAGGCTATTGTGATTGGGAAGGTCTCCTTGTATTCCTTCTTCAGTTGCTTGTTGTAGATACTGCAAAAAAAGGCCTAACCATTTGAAGATAAAGATGAATATGAGGATGATTTGGAGAATGATAATGATGTTAAGCTTAGTTATGAGGCTCACACTGGTTAACTTTTCTTGAGATACAACTGACTAATACATTTCTTGTAGTATAAAAGTATGACAATGACATAGTTCTTTGATTCATAAACCTCTTAACTTTGACAGAAAATAAGATTTTCTTTCTTTTTTTTCAGTTTTTTTTCATTTTTTAGCAATAAGTAATAAATTATGAGTACAAGCATCCTTCATGTAAAACCAATTTGCAAGCAGTTGTGCCCAAACCCACACAGCCCATGGGTCCCACCATCCAGCAGGGGGTGCTTGTATGTTCAATCAAGTTGATCAAATGAGTGTCCAGACTATATTGCTGTAGTTTCACCATTCACCCCAATCACAGCCCTTACATTCTACCATGCCCCCTCTTCCGCAGATTGTTCCCTAGGCTTAGAAAAGGGGCATGACTGACTAATACATTTCTTGTAGTATAAAAGTATGACAATGAATTAGTTCTTTGATTCATATCATAAACCTTCTCTTAACTTTGACAGTAAATAAGATTTTCTTTCATTTTTTTTAGGTCACTTTTTTTTTTTTTTTTGCCTTTTTGAGACAGGGTCTGCCCTGTAGCTCTGCAGCCATGTCCTGGAAACATCTAGACTAGGCTTTGTTTTTTTTTGAACCACAAAGATCCACCTGCTCTGGCCTCCAAGTGCCTAGGATTAAAGGCATGCGCCAACCACACCCGGGCTAGGGTGTACTTTAAGATAAACTAGGTGGCCACTGTGTCATGGGATCATAGACTTTTTTTTAATGTTTTAAGGAACTGAACTGATTACTTTCTAAACTTCAGTAATATGTCATATTCTCCCTGGAATATTAAGCTTCCAATTTATCCCCATCTGTGCCATAACTTGTGCTATAATTGTCATTTGTTTTTTAAACAATGGAA
>VZQC01005504.1:199934-260524 GCA_009823505.1 Rhizomys pruinosus | reverse complement strand
TTTTTTTTGGATTTTTGAGACAGGGTCTCCCTTTAGTCTCAACTGGCCTGCAGCTCACTCTGTAGACAAGGCTGGCCTTGAACTCACAGAGATACACCTGCCTCTGCCTCCCAAGTGCTAGGATTAAAGGCATGCACCCAGCTCCCACAAATTTCATTTTTATAACTGACTAGAATGTTGTTGGGTATGTGGACAATATTTTTAATTTTCTTTCTTCTGTCTACAGACATCTAGGCTGAATCTTTTACTTACTGTTCTGAACAAGAAAGTGATAAACTTGGTGTGCATGTAATTCTCTAGTCATATATTTAATTTAATATTAGTCCACATCTTCTTTGACTCTGGGAACATAGCTATAGATTTTACCTTTCACATATGTATTAAATCATGCTTTATTTTAGTCTCAGGTAAGGAGTAATAAAGGCAAATAACCACCATCAAACTGCTTTCTAAAAACTAAATAAATAAATAACTGCTTTCTTGTTGTTACTTAGGGGTCCAGACTTAAATACTTGAAGAATGGATAGCAGCATTTATCTAAATAGGACTGGAATAAAGAAAACTCCAGATAAGGGAGATATCACTATGAACAAGAAAAGGAAAGAAACTCCTGTTTTTTATATGGAGTGTTTATTTTATGTAGCTTCTATGCATAGCATAAACTATGAGATAGCACAAAATAATAATATTTCCAGTTACCATTAGCTAAATGAGTATTTGCCTCTGGAAAAACACTTTCTGGCAGTAATATATCACATAAGAGGAGGGTCCTTTCCTTCTTTTGACAGATGAAAAAGTATATTCCAACAGGGTCAGTAGCTTGCCAAGGTCACCTATGCCATATGTCAGCTTCCAAACCCTGTGGTATTGGTATTAACCAGTATGGATTTCAGGAACTATTCATTGCTCTCATAACAGTGAAACATTTGATGTTATGGAAACTTGCTTTTCTGCAAACTTCCTTGTACTCAAACAAACTGTATAAGTCTTTAATCTTTGTAACATCAGCAGAAAAGAAATTTTATATTTGTACTAATGTGAGCAAAGTGCTTAGGAAATCATCAGCTGCCTGCTCTATGTGGGTCTGGAGAGTCTGGCTTCTTGTATTCTTGATGCACTGTTCTCACTCTTCAGAAGATAAGTTTTAAAAGGCCAGGTGGACAGTAGGAATCTCAGAATTCAGCGAGTCATTGTCTTCTCTTTATGTAGGCTTAAATGCTTGGCCTTTTCTTTGGCCCATGGACAGGGTTTAAGTACCAGCAGAGTCTTCAATCTGAGGCCTTCGTTTTGGGCCATATTATTTCTCTATATTCTAAATTCTTGGCTTTCTCCTGATTTTGATATTGTTTTATTTGTTTTTCTTCAAGAATCCAAGCTCTTTTATCCAATTCTTTGCACAGCTTAGGTTGACTAGAGTAATGATGGTAGAATATGATGTGTGGATGAAGGTTTTGTGACTAGTTCTTGCTTTTAATCCATGTGCATTAAGTCTATTTCCTATTCAATGGGTTATGTGCTAAAACAAATATTTTTTTAATTTTATTTATTTCTGTATGTGTATGAATGTACTGTCTGCATGCAGGTTTGTGCACCCATGTTGTGCAATGCCGCGGAGGTCAGAAGAGGGTGTCGGATTCCCCTGGAACTGGAGTTCTCCTGGAATTGGGGTTCCGGATGGTTCTCGGCCGCCATGTGGGTGCTGGGGATAGAACCTGGGTCCTCTGTAAGAGCGGTCGGCACTCTTAACCGCTAGGCCATCTCTCCAGCCCCAGATAAAACAAATATTATGCACAGATTATGTGTCATATTTAAAATTTTGGTAAATGGTTACATGTTCTTTTATTTTCATATTATTCTATATGGTTAGTAATTTGTCATATTTTCCAGGTGAGTGAAAAATCTTTGCCTGCTCATCTTGTGTCCCAAATGAAGCAATTAATTCTAATATCAATTTGTAAGTATATTCTCATTAAACTAAAATCTCCTAAACTTTACAACTTGAAAATTTTATAATTACTTTGGGTTTACCTTTGCTTTTGTTTAGTTCTATTTTTGAATATTTAAACCCTTTTTGAATTTGTTAATTTATTTATACACTTTGTGGTTTTCAGACAGGGTCTCCTGAAGCCCAAACTGGCCTCAAACTTTAGTACATAGCTGTAGGTATTATGAACTAATCTTGTTTCCCCTCTTGATTTCTTGGATTGTACCTGTGTATCGCTAAGTCTGATGAATTTTATTGCTTTTTTAAATGTGCTTTTTAAGTAATAGAAACTAAAGCTTTGCTGATCAATTCTGAGGCTAGAGAATTGATAAATCTTTCCATTTATATCTATTTCTCTTCTCTTTTCTTTAAAGGAAATGGTACTGGGCCTCAGAGATAGCTAAGCAGTTAAGAACATTGACTACTCTTTCAGAGAACCAAGGCTCTATTTCCTGCACCCACACAGTGGGTAAAACCATCCTAGCTCAAGTTTCAGGGGGTCTGACCCCCTCTTCTGACCTCCATGGGTAGTGCACAATACCAGTGCACTTACACACATGCAGGCAATACATTCGTAGAAATGAAATAGAAATAATAAATAAAATAAATAAAAAGATGGTTGCTAGATTATTAGAAATTGTGGGTTTTTATGTATTTTTTTAGGTTATAAAGGATTTTATTCTTCTAATATGCTATGAACTTGTGGTATTTTATTTTGTGAAAAATCGATTGCATTATGGTCAGAAAGATTGCATGATTTTTGTTTCTCATTGAGGGAAGGACATATTTTAGACATGGTAAACAAAGCAATTCTTGGCAAAAACTTTTTTTTAATTAGTTTTTATTGATGCTTTGTGCATTTCATACATTTTTTCCAATTCAGTTCAGGCTTATTTCCCTTTCCCCCCCCACCCCCACCCCATCCCAGATCATGCATTCTGCCATAACTGTCCTGCATCTTTCTCTCAGTTTTTTTTTTGCCAATTTTTTTTTTTTCATTTTTTCTACATTAATTGTTTAGTACAAGAATCCTTCATAGAAACAATTTTGCAGGCTGTTGTGCCAAACACCTACAGCCCCACCATCCAGGGGGTGACAGGTTGTTTGTTCATTCAAGTTTGATCAATGAGTGTCAGACTACATGCTGTAGTTATCCATCAACACTTCACCCCAATCGCAGCCCTCATTCTACCACGCCCCCCTCTCTCCGCAGTTTGTTTCCCTAGGCTTTAGAAAAGGGGCACAGGTGGATGAGAGGTAAAACAGTCCATCTCTCTGGAGCTGTTGACTTGGACTCTGGTCAATTCTGGCTGTTTCCTTTTCATGGGCTGACAGTTTGTCCAGGAATAACCTTTCGATCCTACTAATGAAAGACAAAGCAATTAGATATATAGGTTCAAAATATTTTGTTAGCTTTCTCCTACCCTCTCATCAGGGGTAGGTTTCTCATTTTACCAGATACTTTATTATATGATTTATAATGAATAATAGACCCATTATTACTGCACACCCCAGGGAACTTTTGCATTTTAACAGAAGGCTGGCTAGAGAGAGATTAAAATATTCAGTATGAAAAGATAAATCTATACTATTATCATGTTAGTGAGAAGTCTGGACATAAGTGATGTGACATGGCTCTAATCCTAGTCCAATGATCTGAAAGTGAGAAAGATCATAATCTGTACTTCAGTCTAGGAATCTCAGTCTGAAGTCAGGAGATCAGTGTTCCCACTTGGAAATAAACACAGAAATGTCTCTTTCTTTCTTAGGCTTTTGTTATATTTAAAACTAATATGATGAATTGAAACATATCCAAGTGGAGACATTTATATATATAATATATATATATATATATAGATATATTATGCGTGTGTGTGTGTGTGTGTGTGTGTGTGTGTGTGTATCTTTTTGAGACAGGGTCTCCTTGTAGCTCCAGCTGTCCTGGAACTCACTATGTAGACCAGGCTGGCCTTAAACTCACAACGATCCACCTTCCTCTGCATCCCAAGTGCTGGGATTAAAGGCGTGCGCCACCATGCCAAGCTGAAAGTAATATATTTTATGACACAGGTTAAAATGTTAATCTCATCCAGTCATATTCTCATAGAAGTATATAAGTAGCATAAATAGTATGAACAGTGTTTAACCACATAAGGTTTACATTTAAAGTTAATCAGGTTTGCATTTAAAGTTAATCTTCTCAATGTTAATGTAAATGTATCATTATTTTGCCTAATTATTGCCAGTTTTAATCTTGGTGCCCATTTCAGTTAAACAGAAGAACAAAAACAAATACTACAAGAAAAGATACTTTGCTCTATATATGACAAATCTATTAAAGAGGGCAGCACAATGCATTCAAAGCAGAGAATATATTGTATTTATTTGAATAACACATTAGGAAAACATCCTTTTGAGCATTGATCAGCTACAACTGCAAAATCCAGTTATTAGAAAGTTCAGTCATCACCCACCCCCTGTCATTTCATACCAGGCCAATCAGATTTCATTCCTGTGGATATTAAGCATTCATATGACTAATAATAAAGGATAGAGATACTTCCTGATGTTGACATCTGATGAGGAAGTTTTTCAGTCCTCAAAGAGCCTCTGGTTCCAACATCCCTTGTACATATTTACCACTCTATCCATCTCCACACCCAGTGGTAACACCTGAGAAAGGAAGAAAATAGGCTATCATAGTCAAGAGTAAATGGGGACAGTTTTATAGAATATCTTTTCATGCCAGGTACTATGTTGGGATCTATTGTTCAAATATATTTAAAAAAAACCACAAACTTGTTTGCCTTTATGTGACTTTGGTGTATAATTACTATTTGAGAGGGCTGAGTGGATGGAAAATACACCCTTGACTATTCAGCACACATCACTCAAACCTTATCATCCCAGAAGTTTATATAACATTATCCCACACAGAACATATTGAGAAAGGTACCTGAACTGAGCAAAATATGAAAAACATGTATGGCAAAATGCATGAGCTCTGCTGGGGTGGGGGGCAAGGAAGGGGAATGGGTCTAGACTTGATTGGGAAATGTTTGAAATGCACAAAGCTTAATTAAAAAAAAATGGCTTTGAAAAAAAAAAAAAAAGAAAGAAAGGTACCTGAATTGCCCATCCTCACTATCTTCTGAAATCCCAGATGGAAGCTGTGAACTCTAGAACAGGATATACCTGTCTTGCTTTTGAATTTGTTTAAATTTTAATATTTATATTTAGTTTTTGTACATTTCATTTCATACAGTAAATCTTAATCAAATTTAGATACTCTCTCACCTTCCTGCCCTCCTTAATCCCCCAAGCAGATTTCTGGGATTCTCTTACAAATCCTATCTGGTAAGCGATTCTGTCCTGGTGTCTCTCCCTGCAAGCTCATCCAGCAGTCGGAGTCACCCAGCCTACCTAGAATCATACCCTTAGGGAAGGGCTACTCTCCCTGACTCCACAGTAATCATTTGGCAAACGTTTCTGGGCTAGAGTTGGGCCTGATGCCTATTTCCCACAGTCCATGCTGGGTTTTTACCTCGTTGAAGCAGAATGGAGCTTCTACCTGCTGCCACCATTGCTTAAAGTTTGTATGAACAAATTTATAGTGTCCTGAAAGTACCAATTTCCTTACGTTCATGGACAAACCCTGCCTCTTACACTGCTTCTGTCTCCTCTTCTGCAATGGTCTCTGAGTTGTCGGTGGGTGAATTTTAATATAGGAGTCCTATCCGGGGATATATACTCTGCAATCTCTTATTCTCTAAAAGTTAGCCACTTTTAGAATTCTTTGTGAATCACATTCTCTTGTATGAGGAAACCTTGCTGGTGAGAGTTGAGAGAGGTATTAATATTCTCTCTTCCCTTTGTTTCACTATGCTCCATGAGTCTTAGGTGTAGATGTTCCACTGTAGATGTGTCACTTAAGCTGGGCATCTCTGACATATATTTTCTTTGTACCACTAGTTGTAGAACCCTGAAACAGCCTCTACATGTTGCAAAAGTTTGTTTTACAACCCAATTTCTTGTGATGATCCATGCTACACCATGTAGCTATCAGAAAAGTTGTCTGTCTTCTTACCCTAGAAAAGAGTATGTGATTCTGAGACTTATTGTTGCTACCCTGCCTCAAAGTGAGGTAAAAAAGAAACAAGGTTTGCCCAAGCTATTCTCAAAATGCCCCAAAGTTTTTGCCCCTTAGGAGTTTTAGAAAATTAACCCTTAAATTTAACCAGGGACATCCAATTTCTCAACCATTTCTATATAAGATGTGAGAGCCTATGGTTACAAATTCTCCAGTGTAAAGTACCTTGTGAGGCTGGGTATGCCATCATCAGTCCCACTGTACCTTAGAACTCAGTCTTCTACCACCTGAACAATGAGTCAAATTTAATGTTTCTTCCTTGCAGATTTAACATCAGAAAGAACCCAAGAAAAGAGCTTCTGACAAGCCCAAAGATTAACCGTGTTCTGTGGGAAGTGAGTGAAAACGTTTCAGCAGGAGTGTTTAACAGGCTGAGACACATAAATTTATTAGCAAACTTTACTCTCATGTCCATGAAATCAGCCAAGAATTTTAATGCCATTTTGAATTATGTACTCTGCAATATAGATACATCAACTATTCCCCATTTGTTAGGCAATCATTTGGAAGACAAGGATGGATTAAATTTTTATGTCAATCTACTTCTGAGCTTCTGAATCACTATTAAGGTGACATGTTCCCAGCCATTACATTAAACATGAGGTGTACATGCAAACTATTTTCCATTATGACTATGATGCTATAATTGGTCCTACGGACAACATTCTATATTGTAGTGTTTTTTTTGTCCTTTCACTAAACATCTATAAGACATATTTTCCCCATCTCAATACTCTTGCATATTTAAAAATAATTTCTAAAGAACACAATGTTAATAAAAATTCCTTTGTAGGTATATAAGTTGTAACATAAAAGAATGAGCTTGGGCACAAATTAGCCACAAGTTCTAAGTTCACCTTCTTAAAAGTTGTGCGTATGGGGGGAGGGAGGGATTGGTGTGGATGTACGTGTGCACATGGGTTCACACCTGGCTACCACAGCCTCCCTGTGGAGGCCAGAACACAACTCTCAGAAATTAGTTCTTTCTTCCACTGAGATTGAACGCAGGTTGTGAGATATGGCAGCATGTGCCCTTTCCCTGCTCAGCCATCTCACTAGCCCCAAATTGTGTTTTAACTAGCAATATTATCCCTATTTTACAGATACTGAAATAAATTTGTAGACTTATAAATAGTATACATGGTGGCACACAGCTTTTAGCATCTGGCTTTGCAATGTTTATGAACATAATACACATGCTAGGAAAAAATGACAGACCCTGACTTTTAAACTTGGTTACACATCCCAGCAAAGAGTCTGATTCTCTAGCTGGAATATATATATATATAATATATATATATTATAATATTATTATATTATAATATATATAATATATAATATTATAATATTATTATATAAATAATATATATATTAAATATAATTAAATATTGAAATAATATATATATATATATTATATATATATAATATATATATAATTCCAGGCTAAAGAATATATATATATAATTCTCCTTTTTCTAGATTCTAAAATTCATATAAGCATGAAAATAAGATGATTGGTCATCAAAATTATGTTTTCTGCTGTTTTTCTCAAGATGGACCTTTTAAAGAATTTTTTTGTCTTTTTGAGACAGGGTCTCCCTGCAGCCTCAGCTGTCCTGGAACTCTCTATGTAGACCAGGCTGGCCTTGAAGTCACAAAAATTCACCTGCCTCTGCCTCACCAGTGCTAGGATTAAAGGTGTACAACACTTTTATGCAGAACCTAAAGATTTTTTAAAAATCAGTTTTATGATTACATGACCAATGTTTTGTTATCTTTATTTGTGTCATTTATGCTAATGTGAAAGCATAAACTGAGACTTCTCTGGATACTATCTCTATAAGAATCCACCCTAACTATAGCATACTCCTAGAAAACACTATTGGATAAGAAAACTGGGTGCTTCCACACATAAAGCCTTATCTATATTCCACGTTCTCTGTTGAAAGCAGCCTCAAGCTTTTCATCAGGATTCCTTAGCAATCAGGGAGCCCTTATGGTATAACACATGCAACTCTCAACAAAGGTTGACATAACTCTCTATAATTACACTTAGACACTGACTTTTGCAAGGGAAGCTATTTTCTTTCTTTTCCCTTTTTTAGGAAACAAATGAACCTAAAAATGTACTGTTCTATTTTGATACTTAATTAAATACCATGAAATCTGAAGTCTTCCTATGTTGTTTTCCTTATTTGCAGATGGTCCAGTTATTATTATTTCATCTTGCCCTCATGACGTAATATAGGTTCAGAATTTAAACAAAAGTTTTCAAGGAGATTGTAGGTTCTAAATATGGTTTCTATTTACTTATTTATTTTAGTTTTTGTGTATGAGTGTTTTGCTGGCATGTATGTAAGAACATCACATTTGTGCAGACCCATGAAGACCAGAAGACTGTGCTGGTTCCCCTGAGATTTTTAGCCACAATGTGCGTGCTGGAAACCAAACCTCAGTCTTCTGCAAGAGCAGCCAGTGCTCAACCACTGAGACACCTGAGATAGTAGAAAGTAAACAGAACTGAAAGAGGATGCTTATCTTATTTGTGCCTGTGAGGCCAGCGTTTCCTTGAAATAAATGAACTCAGATCCTTGAGGACTTTCTCCCATATCCATTAAATGGTTTGGTAAAAATAGCCCCAGTGATCTGGGTGATTGTGGAGGAGATTCCCCATTGTTCAGATTCAGATAAATCCAGGTAAAATTTGGATAGATTCCTCAACTCTAAAATCTCAAATAAAGATGTTTATAAGTTTCAATTTTCATGAGATAAAAATGAAATTTAAGTAAGATATATGCTCTTCCTAGGGCCAGAGGTAGAAAGGCCTTCCTAATTGGAACTTTTGTCAAACCACCATTACTTTTATCTGCATGAAAAATGTCAATCTAAAGTTGTTAAAATCTCTGTCATCCAGGATTTGTGTCTAGCCCCATATTTTGTCTGGCTCTTTGTAATCCTTGTCCTATTTACAGTTTTCCCTTACAACTGCAGTGAAACAGAAATTCCCCTTGAGTCTCCCTACAGATCAGACTGTACCCTGCAGAGAGCTGCCTTCCTCAATTAAACTGAGCACAACGGACTTTTAATTGAATTAGATTATAGCTTAGATCAAGAAGGACCAGATTTGATTGTCTCCTAAATTAGGTGTCTGTAGCTGCAGACAAAGCAGCTTAGCTGGTTGATCTCTGGCTTCATAAGGCATGTATTCTTCTCTTCAAGGAGGGGTTCATTTATAATTTATAGAAACTGAAAACATCTCCATCTACCGCATTAGTTTAATGAAATATATTGTTAACTAAAATAGTGGTGCTTGAAATAGCTATTGATTGCATCTTTCGCTTAGGGGGAAGCTCATTTCCTATGGGCAGGAATGGGAGGATCTGACAATCACACTGACAAATTAAGACACATATTCAAGCATTAACTCCCTTGTTTCATCCAATGCCAAGTGCCTTCATTAATCAAAGCAATCAGACAGTGACATCAAAAGTAAAAGCAACAAGAAAACAGATAGTGGAAAACTTTAGGATAGAAGGAAACTGGATAGCCATGACTACACATGTGTCTTTGGCAAAAATCCATATACTGCCATCCTCTGACAAAATTATTATTTATTGTTGTGCATGAATATTAACAATTAGGAGACATTTGCCTTATTTACCAGTATTTCAAAAGTCGTCTGGCCAATATGAGAAGTGGCTTCAAACCCACTGGCATTCTTCACCACCATAGATTCTTCTCATAGGAAGACACCAATTGCCTTGGCTATTTGAAATGATGTGGAGAACTCTCTGAGAAATATCATTAGGAGATTTTTCATGGGTGGTCCTGATATCGTCAACTTGGAAAACCAATTATATAAATTATTTTCAGGTCACTTAGACAAGGATATAAAAAGGGTGGATGTAATACATGTCATTAACTGGATGGATTCATAGCCATTGATTATTATTTCACAACACTGAGGGCAAAGATTCTGACATAAATATGTAGGTGGGGTGGAATCATGTTGAGGGCTGTGAGAAATAAACTGTCCCATGCCCCGTTTTTGTTTCTTGTGATAGGTGGTAATTCCTCAGCTTTGTCTTGAAAAAGGCACAGGCTTATTCCTTTATTGATGTGGGCTTTGATGTCATCATCGATGTCCAACTTATCTCTTACAGGGAATCTAGTCTTCCTGTCTACAGCAAAGAACTCATCTTAGCTTGAAGGCATCTACAGAGATGTTGAATTCAGATAAGTTTACTTTCTGAGGGACTGGGGATTAGGATTTATGATTTGAAAGGACAAAATTTAAGCCATAAAACGGAGACATGGTATAGGGGTCCTGTGAGTTCCAGCCTGCCTGTAAGTGCCTGAATCTGGCTTCTGTGTGGTCGTGAGAGCTCCCAGTTATACCATCATCACCATCCCCAATTGCCAAACTCCTCCTGCTGCTCTTTAGACCCAGATCCTGACATTTCCAGTCAGCCAGGCAGTGACTGCTGCCTGACTCCATGTGGGTTGGGGGTTCCATGAAAAAATGATAAAGAAAAAAATGACCACCTTACCCAAAATAATATATAGATTCAATACAATCCCAAGGAAAATCTGAGAAGTATAACCAATACTAAGGAAAGGCTGAATCGATCTGAATTAAAAGTAAATAAAGGTAGGCATCTATTCCAGGAAATGCACTCTCTCTCCAGGGCTGTGAAAAGCACATTTCTAAGGGAGGTGGGGGGAGAGGTTTTTAAAGGGCAGGGGAAGGGAGATGTTGAGGTGTTGGAATCAGCAAATCAGGTCCGGTGGTCTAATAAGAATTTGGCGCTCCATCCAGTAATGTTTTTCTGGGGAAATGCAAGCTCTAGAGCAGAAAAGAAGGAAAGGTCGGTCTGGTCTATGCCATCTTGGCTTTTTGCCCTGGCCCAACCTAACATCCCAGTTAGGGTATAAAGGGTGATAACTCTTCTCTGGCTTCTTCCTGCTGAGCTGGGATGCTGAAGGGACAGGGAGTCTGGAGTAGGTGGGGCCATGGGCACAGGAGTGTAGGGATTTAACTATTCTGGAGACCTTCTGGATGCATTCCTGGTTGGGTGAAAATTCAGACAGTAACAAGACAAAGGGACCTGGCCAGGGTGTCATGGCATTTGACACCTGTGGCAGTAGGGGTAGCAGAGGAGGAGGTGGAAATGAAGGTGCAGAGGGTGAAGGCTTCCCTGCCCGGCCATTGAGACCTGTCCTTGAGGGTCTCTGGAAAACCCGAGACTGGTGGGTCCCAGCTGTTTGATGGCCCATCCATCCTGGGTTGGGGCTCTCTTGAGTCTGGGCAAATGATAACAGTATGGCTGGCCTAGAAGTTTGGGTGCTGAGGTCATAGTAAAGATGATGATGTGGGGCCCAGTCCACCTGGACTCAAGAGACTTAGGAGATAAAGTTTTAAAGAGGATGCTGTCCCCTAGTGAGAGAAGGCAGGTCAGTCAGCCACTGAGGTAGGGGCAGGGAGGCACTTGTTTGTATGGGAGTGGAGAAGTGTGCATAAGAGAGAGAGAGATAGGATAGGTAGTCTGCCAACAGGGGTCCTGAAGCTTGTTGGTTATAGTTAATAATAAAGGGGCATCCATAAAATAATTTGAAAGGCCTGTGGCCAGTGGGAGACCAGGGGGCAGCACAGAGGCAGGTTAGAGTGATGGGTAGAAGGGAGGGCCAGGACAACCAGACTTTGGCAGAGAGTTTGGTGAATTCCTGTTTGATAAAGCCATTAGCCTTCTCTGCCTTTCCTGAAGACTGTGGCCAGTATGGGATGTGCAATTTACAAGAGATGTTCAGGGCTTCTGACACTAGCTCAATGGCTCTGGAGATGAATGCTGGTCTGTTTTCTGTCTGAATGGTGCATGGGACCACAAAACATGGGATGATATTCTCTAGGAGTGTTTGTGCTACCACATTCTCAGTTTCTATAGAAGTAGGAATTACCTCGATCTACTCTGTGAATGTATCAACAAGAGTTAAGAGGTAACAGAGTTTTTTGTGAGATGGCATGTGGGTAAAGTAGATCTGTCATTCTTCTCCTGGTTGGTGTCCACAGAGAGGCTGAAGGAGTGCCTCCACCACTTCTGGACAGAAGTGAGAAGGAGTTCCAGACTGGGCAGAGGTGGGAAGGAGTGTTTTGCGTTTAGGGCCAGGCTGAAGGTTAGGATAATCCGAAGGTTGTCCAAGAAAAGCAGGTGGAAAACCTGAATATGTAAGGGTGCAAGGAGGGAGAGAAAAGAGTGACCAAAGAGGTCTGAAAGCCTATGTGGGGAGTACACCTTAATGGGCTGGAGAAGAGTAAGTTTGAAAGCTTCCCAGTGCTCTCAAACATGGCGCCATCTGCAGATAGTTGGGTCGAGCTGTTGGGAGAGAAATGCTACCGCCCAGTATGAGGGCTCAATGGGTTCGGCTAAGGCCCCTGTGGCCACTCCCAACTTTCTGTCTGTAAAGAGGTAGAAAGGGCGTGAAGAGTCTGGGATAGCCAAATAGGGGCAGCCAGGAAGCTATCCTTAAGGAGAGAGAAATGGTGTCAGATGATAGTGGGGTGGGAGAGAGGCCCCATGGGGGTCTCCTTGGCTGCCTGGTTCCAGGGTTTAGCTGTGACAGCAAAATTAGGGATCCGGTGGTGGAAGAAGCACATCAATCCTAGAAAAGAGAGGATAGGGCCCACTTTCTCCAGAAGCTGTAAGTCGCATATGATTTTGACTCTATCTGAGGGTCCTAGAACCTGAAGAAGATAACAGTGGGAGAACACAGTTGAGCTTTAGATGGAGAGACACAGTACACAAGGGACCAAGGAAGTTTAGAGGTTGGGTGGTAGACTGCTGAGATTGAATGAAAGAAAGGCTACACAGTATAAGGTCATCTACCTACTGGAGGAGTATGTTAGGACCAGAATCAAAGGAGCAGAGATCCCATGCCAAGGCTCGGCCAAAGAAATGTGGGCTATCCCGGAAGCCCTGAGGAAGGACTGACTGTCCATGTAACCTATTCTGCAGACCTGGTGTCTGGGTCCTCCCATGTTAAAGCAAAAAGGAAGTATGAGTCAGGATGTAAGGACACAATAAAGAAGGCATCCTTTAGATCCAGGACAGTGAAACGGAATGGTGTGGGAGGAACGTTAGAGAATATGGTATAAGGGTTAGTTACCACCGGGTGTACTGGGATGACAGCTTCATTGATGAGGTGAAGGTCCTGGGCCAGACAGTAAGTGCTGGAAGGCTTACAAACTGGAAGAATGGGGGAGTTGCAGGGTGAGTTAGTTGACATAAAGAGCTCCTGGGAAAGGAGGTGGGTGATGATAGGCTTGAGCTCACAGTGGTGGGTTTCAGAGATAGGAAACTGGGGTCTGGAAGGAAAAGAGGCAGATTTCTTGAGCTGTATCAAGATTGGCAGATGGTGAGAGGCAAGTACCAGAGTGGAAATGTCCCAGACCTGAGGATCGACAGGCTCAGGAAGGGTAGGAGCTGGACAATCGAGGGTGGGGACCTGGGAGGCTAATAGAGATAAAAGAAGGTGAGAGTCTGGAGAGGGTGTGAGGAACAGAGACACACAGTTGCCTGGAAGGAGTTGAAGATGTCGCAGTCCAAGAGGGGCACTGGGCAGACAGACATGACCAAAAAAGAATAGATGAAAAAATGACCTGTGAGGACATGGGGGAGGTAGAGTTCTTTGAGGAAAAGGGGGGGGGGTGGTCCCATCCACTCCTGTGACAGAAATTGATGAGAGAACTGTAGGGCCTGAGTGTGAGGTAAGTACAGATATGTAGCCTAGCTATCCAACAGGAAGGAGATGGACTTACCTGCTACTTGGATCATTAGCCTGGACTGGTCAAGGGTCAGGGGTGTTCTCCAAATTTGGCTGCCATCAGTCCTCTGCCAGGCTGAGGAATTCAGAGCCTGGAAGGGGTTGGGGTGCCTGGAGCAATGGGGCTGGACCACTGTGGCATGGCACAGAGAATGCACCCACATCTGGGCACTCAGATTTCAAATGGCCAGGCTGGGGGCTGGAGAGGTAGCCTAGTGGTTAAGAGCACCAACTGCTCTTGCAGAGGACCTGGGTTCGATCTCCAGCACCCACATGGCAGCTAAGAACTGTCTGTAACTCCAATTCCAGGAGAACTCCAGTTCCAGGGGAATCTGACACCCTCTTCTGACCTCTGCGGCATTGCACGACACGGGTGAACAAACCTACATGCAGACAGTACATTCATACACATACAAAAATAAATAAATTAAAAAAAAATGGCCAGGCCGGCTTTAAGCACGGGATCCTGGCTCACAGCAGCAAAGCTTGCAAAAGAAAGGGTGTTAGTCCAAGTGGGATGGGTGCACATGGCTTGCCTGTGTCTAAATAGGTGTTTCATTTACCTGCTAATTTAGTGAAACAGAATAAAAACAAAAACAAAATGACTTTTGTTAAAAGCCAGTAGCTTAAGCAGCAATCCTGTGACAAAAGTTAAAATGGAAAAATGATTTTAATAAGAAACAGATGAAAACACAGTGATAAAATTATAAAACTCCAATAGTGGACATTTTTGGATTAATTTGTTAATCTGCCCAATAAATGCATTAATGCCATATGCTTAGCAGTCATAGGAATGGTGGTCAGGTGATTAGACAAAATGGTGACCATGGAAATTTGAATCAGGTGCAGGCCAGGAAATGGTGGCAGAGAGATCAGAGATGGGGGAGGGGGATATGAGAGAGAGAGAGAGCAGATCCTGCAAAGCCAGTTTTGAAAAAAGGAAAAAAAATGTGTCTGGTGGGTAGGCTTTGACACAGAGTAGTCCATTTCCAAGCCTGGAGATCACGGGGTGCAGAGAAGCATCTGGCCAATGTACCCCGAGACCTGGCAGAGGGGGAGGCATGAGGGAGACTTGGGATGACATTCCCAATCTGACAAGACCCTTCACAGAATCTGGGTCTCCAGTCCTCCCAGCAAAATGGGCAGTGGACCCTGGATCCACTGAACTAAGGTCCCAAGCATCAGCGGGTCCTGGACCAATGGGCTGAGGAAAGAGAGCTTGCCCTGGTGCTGCAAGGCTTACAGACAGCAGACATGAGGCAGCAGAGAAACGGACTTACCCCGGGTCAAAACCAGGTGTGTCGGTAAAGGAGAGGGTTGTCCCCAAAACTTTGTGAGCCATGGGCCTCTTAGGCTGATGGGAAACATTCCTTCCCTGTGAGGGCCATCAATTGAGAAGTATAACTTGTGCTAAGAAAAGGCCAAATCAGTCTGAATTAAAAGTAAATAAAGGTAGGAATTTATTCCAGGGAATGCCTTCTCTCAGGCAAATCCACAGCCATCCAGGGCTGTGAAAAGCACATTTCTAGGAGATGTGAGAGGCTTTTAAAGGTCAGGGGAGGGGACATGGTGAGGTGTTGGAATCAGCCAATCAGGTCCAGTGGTCTCATAGGAATTTGGAACTCCAACCAGTGATTTTTTTGTGGGCAAATGCAAGCTCCAGAGTGGAAAAGAAGGAAAGGTCGTTACCATCTATGCCATCTAGCCTTTTTGCCCCTGGCCCAACCTAACAAAATCCTCATGACATTCTTCACAGAATTAGAAAAAAAACAATCCTAACACTCATATGCAAACACAAAGCCCCAAGATAACCAATGCAACACTGAGTAGGAAAAAAATGCATGGGGAGTACTATACCAGATTGCAAACTATATTACAGATTTACAGACCTATACACGTAAGTATAGCATGGTACTGGCAAAAAAGTAATCCAGTAGATGAATGAAACATCATTGAATACCTGAACTGTAGTAATTTCAGCCAAAATACTCAAAATGATTCTACCATTCTACCACCTGACCCAGTCATACCACTCCTGGGTGTATACCTACAAGACTCATCCTACCACAAAGATACACACCTATCTTTACTGCAGCTCTCTTCACAATAGCAAAGAGCTGGAACAAACCCAAATTCCCCTCAACCAATGAGTGGATAGAAAAAATGTGGTATGGCTACACAATGGAGTTTTATGCAGCAGTAAAGAAAGATAACATCATGAATTTTGCAGGTAAATGGATGGGACTAGAAGACATTATGCTAAGTGAAGTAACACAGTCCCAGAAAAACAAACGACAAATGGTATCCCTCATCTGTGGATGCTGGCACCAAATACTTAATAGTAAGGCAAACTGAGCAAAAATTTCCTTTACCTGAAAGCAACTATACCATTATAATGTGAATACCTTAATGGGATTTAATGGGATCTAGACTTAACCTATCACTTATTTTCAGACTTTGTAATTGTGGTATATGGGGGAGGGTATGTATGCATCTTTAGAACAATGTAAAATTAAAGGGGAAAAATGTGAATTCCAAAAATGACTATCCTTATTTGTGGATGCTAACACCAAATCTCCAGTTGAAAGGCAAGCTGAACAACATTATTGTTATATTTCTTTTTACTGAATGCAACTGTGCTGTTATAACATGAATCACTTAATGGGCTCTAGAATTGACCTACCACTTATTTTTAGACTCTGTAATTACTGTATATGGGTGGAGAGTACATATTCATATCTTAGAGTAATATAAAATTAAAGGGGAAACATGTGAATGCTTAAACATATTTCTGAATTAACATACATTTTATTCTAAGAGGTCATAATTTTTTTTATTTCAAAGCATTATTCACTACAGTGTTGTTTCTAGGCAGTTACGTGGATTACCTATGCTCACTAAATCCATTAGGATGAACAAAACACCTAAGGGACAGAATAGCAAGCCCAACTTTCAGTCCCCACAAAAGCTAAAATTCATGCCCTTGATTAGAGTCACTGCAACTGATCAGGAGCTGAAAGAGGACAGAAAAATTTAGGAAGAAGGGCCCTTTCCCTCAGAGCTTGAAGGCTTCTCTGTAGCCCACACCAACAAGTCTGGGGAAAAAAAGGCTAACACTTTGATATGACATGTGATGGTTATATAGGCATATGTTGGAGCAATACAAAGGGGAGGGAACAACAACAACATAAAGACTGGGCCAAAGAACTGACTGATACAGTTAAATTCTGCCCAAAACAACAAGCTTCTGCAGTGAAAATTTTGGAAAGACTGTGAGAAAGATGCAAGACATGTATGGCAGAAGGCATGGACTGGGTTGGGGTGGGGGTTGGGGAAGAGAGGAATGTGTCTAAATTGGACTGAAAGATAATGTATGAAATACATAAATCATCAATAAAAGTATTTTAAAAATGAATAAAAAATCCCCAAGAACAATCAATGAATGAAAGACAGCACCTTCAGCATATAGTGCTGGCAAAACTGGATCACTGAACATCTATGGCAGAATGCAGGAACTGGGGTGGGGTGGGGGGAATGGAAAGGTGACTATGTCTAACTTGAACTGAAAAATGATGTCTGAAATATACATAACATCAGTAAAAGTATTATATTTAAAAAAGTATTATATTTAAAAAAGTGTTCAAAATCATTAGTAATTAAGAAAATAAAGATTAAAACCACTTTAAGATTTTGCCTTATCCCCCCTACCCCCAGTAAGACTGTCTAAGATGAAGAAAACCAATGATACCAAAGGCTGGAGAGGTTGTGGGAAAAGGGTTACACAGTAACAAAGAGCTGGAAGCAACCTATATGTTTCTGTTCTTCAACTGATGAATGGATAATGAAAATTTGATACATTTACACAATGGAGTTCTAAGAGGCTGAAAGAAAGATGCCATTATGAAATATGCAGGTAAATGGATGGAACTAGAAGCTGTTATGCTATGTAAAGTAACACAGAATCAGAAAAACAAATGATGCATGTTGTTCCTCATTTGTGAATCCTAGCAACAAATCCTTTACATGTAAATATATAGCCTGATGTAACTTAAAGAGTGAGATAAATGAAAAGGAACAAAGAAGATCAAGGGAAAGAGGAAACTTAAATGTGTGGAGAGAGGAAGGATTATACAATGAAACTTGGGGATAAAGGGAAAAAGGAGCTCATGAGAAGTGGGGCCATAGAAGACTGGCAGTATCAATGGAGAAATAATGATACTTTAAATGGAGAAGGCATGGTGAAGACATTGAGGGAGGGCTAGACAGGAAAGGGGAGAAAGGAGAGATAAATAATGCCTAGCTAGGCTAAAAACCTCAGAGAATACATCCTATTAATCTAAAAATATATTAATAAATTACACATACAATATATTTACATGAATCTTTGTGCAAAGATGAAGGCTACGTAACAAGAAACAGTACCAGACAGGAGAAACCTTCCTTTGAGTTGCTGGCCATGGTAGTCCAAGAAACTTCCAAAATTACACAGGCTATTGGCACAGCCCTTGATTACCTCCCAGGAACTGAAGACAAGACTCTATTGCTGAACAAAAGATATACTTTTGAAACCAGATTTGGAGCTTGACCCTCCTGCAAGCCACTTCCTCTGAAGGCCAGTTCTCATAGCTTTGGATAGCACTATACAAACCTCTGAGGAAGAACATCAATCAATGGTCCAACACCAGTTATTTTTTTAAATGTTTTAATTAATTTATTATTTTTTTATGTCTATGAGTGTACTGTCTGCATGTAGGTTGGTGCAGCCCTGTTGTGCAATGCCACGGAGGTCAGAAGGGGGTGTCGGATTCCCCTAGAACTGGAGTTAAAGATGGTTCTTAGCCCCCATGTAGGTGCTGGGAATCAAACCCGGGTCTTCTGCAAGAGCAGTCGGCACTCTTAACTGCTGAACCATCTCTCCATCCCTGGTCCAACACCAGTTTAAAAGCAAATATCCACATCAAAGACCAGCACAGTTTATGATATCTGTGAAATAATGGCATTTCTATCTTGGGGAAAATCAATGACTAATTAATTGTACCTAAAGCCCACTCAGCAGGAGGATACTCATGTGTGGTATCATAAATGTAGCCAGATGCACACAACTGGAGAGGTCATAGATCTTAGAGAAATCCCAAAGTTGACACATCTATAGGCTAAGATATCATCTTACTAGGTACAAAAGAGATGTCCTTGTATTTACAGACAAATACCTGAGATGTCATTCAATCACTCAGAAAAGAAGCTTCTTTTGCATCAGATGACGCATAGTACAGATTTCCACAACTGGAGATACACAGGCATCGTCTGTGATTTTTCTCATGCCTATGTGACATATCTACAATGCAACCTCTATACATAAGCCCCACGAAACATAGAAGGACCTAAGAAGGCATTAATCACCTCTTAACTCTCATTAAGGAAGCCCCCCCATGTAACAGAAGGCCTGAAACTTATAGGGGAAAGCATGGCCAAATGCAGAGATTAGGAATCTGCATAGTGTGAATCCATGGATAGGTTGCTTATATTCAACTTCACCTACCCAGGGATCAGGGAACATTTTGGAAGACGGGACAGAAAGTTTGTCAGAGCCAGGGAGGTGATGCAGGACCAAATGGAATGAATCCTCCAAGCTCCTGGGGCCCTGTTCATATGGATCTACAGCTTTGATATGAGCATGAACATGACCCATGCCAACTCTGCTGGACAAATCCCCAACAAAGAATTGCAGAATTGGGTAGCAGAGCCTAATCCTGGCAGGAGAAATTGTGGCAGACCAGTGTCCTTGGGTGAAAAAGAACTGGCCTTCTTAAGGAAAGGGACTCTGGATAAGCCTACTAGAGCTCAGGGGATGAGCTGGCACTGTGGAGTGGGCAGGGGGCGGGTAATTTGGTGGAATGGACCCTAGCACAAATGACAGAAAGTGTGAACTCGGGGTGGCAGGGTAGGCTGCAAGAGGGTACCAATGGAGAAGTGCTAAAGAGGCGATTAAGACTGATTGAAAAAATTATGTATGGAGCAGATGAAAAGTGCAATAAAATTTATAATAAAATGCATTAAATATCTTCATTATTTTTAATTTCTTATAAGTAGAAGTACATTGCTTGAATGTATATAAGTGTATCATGCCACACATTGCCCATGGAGGTTAGGAGGGGATGTTGGATTTTCTAGACTTGGAGTTATGGATGGTCGTTAGCTACTAAGTGTGTGCTTTGAAACCAAACATGGATAATCTGCAAGAGCAGCCACTGAACCATCTCCCTAGCCCCTATCTTCAAGTCTTTCCCCAAGGTTCAGTGATCATTGTAGCAGAGACATCAGAAAGACTGTAAGAGCCTGATGTCAGGGTGGACGGATCCAGACCATGTCTTATACCTGGGAAGACCACTGCACTCTTGAACACACAGCAACTTTAGCTGCCTGCACACGACCAATCCTCTCAAGAGTGAAGCATGGAGTTGGAAGTGGGGTTATGAGAATATACCTTTAACTGAGGAGCTATTAACAGTTAATGGATTTTGGTGGAAGGAACGTTAATTTACTTAAAAGTTTGCCCCCCGTAGGTGGTTCACACTATGGTGGATGGCTCCACACTGAGAAATATATGAACAACATGAAAAGGAGTCAGTGATTTTACATATTTTTAAAAGATGTCAAGATGTTGGGGATGTGGAAGGGGTTCTGGGAAGAGTTAGGGGAGGAGTTGGGGTGAATAAGATCCAAATACATTGTACAAAATTCTCAAATAAAATATATTTTAAAATTATTTTGGTCCTGTTGTTTTTATTGTTTTTTTTTTAATTTTTTTATTTATTTTCATTTTTTGTTTATTTTCATATGTGTATGAATGTATTGTCTGCATGCAGGTTGGTGCACCCATGTTGTGCAATGCCGCGGAGGTCAGAAGAGGGTGTCGGATTCCCCTGGAACTGGAGTTAAAGACGGTTTTCAGCCACCGTGTGGGTGCTGGGGATCGAACCCTGGGTCCTCTGCAAGAGCAGTTGGCACTCTCAACTGCTAGGCTATCTCTCCAGCCCCTGTTTTTATTCTTATTAAATATTATATTATTTTTATTTTATGTATATAAGTGTATTGGCTGCATGTTTATAAGTGCACCCATGTTATACAATCTCACAGAGATCCAAACAAGGGCAATTGATCCCCTGGATGGAACTGGAACTATAGATGGGTTCTTAACCACCATGTGAGTGCTGGAATTCAAACAAGGTGCTCTGCAAGATCAGCCAGTGCTATTAACCACTGAACCATCTCCCTAGTCCCATAATTGTTTTTCTTCTTTAAGGATTATTGCAGCATCTGCTTGTTAAGAGATTGAATGCATTTGGATATGAGGTGACTGGTAGAACCATATTCATTGATGCCCTTTCTTCTTTCCCTTTATCTACTCCATTACTACTTATAGAGAATTCTAGATATTTCAAGTAGGAGCATACAAATCAAGTCATTTTCCTGGGTTTGAGTATTCATATAGAGAGAACAAAGAACTGATGAGATAGGAACAGTACTGTGGAAGGGATAGATTCCTAGAGAGAGACTGAAAAGCAGGGACTTGTGTCCCAGAGAAATCAGGGAGTAGTATATATAACTCAAGCCAAGCTCACAGTTGTTGCAACATTTCCTATCAGACAGACATTGTCTAATACTATGGCAACATAAACTGTCAGCATGGAAGCCCTTCCAGTTTTCTTGAAGCTGTAGTCCCATTTTTCACCTCAAAGAGAATACCAAATCAACTGATGACACCTTTACAAGAAGTTACAAGCAGAGCTTGGAATGTCCTCACATGTTTCAGATTTATTATTTCAGCTATTACTTAGTGGTATACAAACAGAAGCAAAGAAATAACAAAATCTGTCCTTTTATTTTTAGTTAGTGTGATCAGCTATTTCTACCCCAGTTGGGAGAAGAACTGCAGCATATCGGAGTATATTCATGACCACGTTATCTCAGTTAATGTCTTTGATTTGTTGCCCATTAGGAGTCAGCCAAACATTGAGCAAGGTATTGTGTAACTGGATCCTATTAGGGAAAGACTATTTAATTGTAATTAGAGTTAAAATAATTTATTTATGAAATAACAAAATTTGTTTATGTCCTATCATTCATTTACTTCCAGTCTGGTTGTCTGCGTACCTCATTAAATTATGAAATATAAGGTCATTAACCTGGAATTCCACTTCCAGTCACATTATTAGATTTTGTTCTACTCCTCTCTGTTTGGTATCACATCATTAAGGCCTTTTGGGTCATTTATCGGTAGCTATTCAATTCCTTTGTGGTCATCTAAGCATTCTTTTCAGTACTAATTAAGCAAGTGTGACCTGGGCAGAAAGCAGCTGGCTTTCCTAGAACATCTGCTGAGAAAACAATATTGAATCAGGTTCTTTTAGTTCTGCTGAGTTGTTCACATGTGAATTTTGTCATTATTGAGTCAAGAAGCTCAGCATATAATCCTCATATTCTATGCTAAAATGCTTAGGGTCTGCCCAAAGAGCACTCGTCACATCATATACTATGTGGAAAACAGAGTTCTAAACCTAGCTCTGCAGCTGAGAAACAACGTAGCTATTTGTTTCTCCTTTTAGTTTATTGGATGAAGGAGTAGATAATTCAGTTTAACCCATCTCTCACTCCTTGTTAAATGTCTCACAAGTACCAGTGTAGTAAGTAAATGCTATTTATTATGTTTCTTCCACAGATACAGTAGGAAATAATACACTTGAAAATTCATAAACACAGCACTTCAAAATTCCCAGCAACTCTGCACTGTATTTTACAGGTAAATTAACTGTGTTACATATAGTTTATACAAATTACTTTAGCAAGGGTTGCAAATATTCTGCAGTCAAGGTGCTCTGTCTATAAAGAGTGACTCTGTAAAGTTGACTTGATTATATAAAAACTTGACTTGATTATATAAAAACTTGACTTGATTATATAAAAACTAACTCTATGAAGATTAAATATTTTAGCTTTATTCTTCTCTTTTAGTGGTATATTATTAACAATTTCTTGATTGTTAAAGTCATCCCCACAAAGTAATTCTTGAACTGGAAAGAAAACAAATATTGAAAAATAATTGCTGTTGAGCTGAGTGTGTTGGCACACACCTTTAATTCCAGCATTGAGGAGGTTACAGCAGGCAGATCTCTGAGTTCAAAGCCAGCCTGGTCTTCATTGTGAGTTCCAGGCCATCTGGGTCGACAGAGAGACCTGTCTCAAAAAGCAACAAAAAAAGAAAGAAAGAAAGAAAGAAAGAAAGAAAGAAAGAAAGAAAGAAAGAAAGAAAGAAAGAAAGAAAGAAAGAAAGAAAAAGAAAGGAAAGGAATTGCTTTCAAATGTCAGTTGTTAACACACTTGGGGATTGTGTTTGGGTGATTGTGTTCATGTGTGTTCTGAACAATTAACTGGTCATTTAAAAAAATTGCTCTGAAGGTAACATATGAACTTTTCTTATTTATTGTTTTGTTTGTTGGTGTTAATTCTAAGCTGCAACTTTCTTCTGATTCAGAATGTAAACAACCAAAAATATATGTTTGCTCTGTTTTGTTTTGAAATAAATTTTAAAAAGTAAAAAGAAATATTCAGTATGCCAATTTTAATATTTGGATTTTATTTGGTTTTCTTTGCACATCTTGGTTATCCATATATGATTTGCATAAATAGCTAGTACCAAACATGTTGGCACATTTATCCAAAAATACAGGGTATTTGATGATGAATAAAAAGTTTTCAATCTTAGCCAGGCATGGTGGCCCATGCCTTTAATTCCAGCACTCTGGAGGCAGAGGCAGGCGGATCTTTGTGAGTTCAAGGCCAGCCTGGTCTACAGAGGGAGCTCCAGGCCAGCTGGGACTAAAAGGGAGACCCTGTCTCAAAAATACCAAAAAAAACGAAAAAATGTTTTCAATTTTGTTTTTACAGTTTACTAATTGCACTGCAGGGGGAAAAAAATAGGTGCCACACACACACACACACACACCTGTGTTACCTGGGTTCACTGAGTAAGAAAAGAACACAGAATATTATGAATGAAAGGCAGAGTACAACCACACTGATTTTTATATTTTGCACATACATACAGTCTTCTAAACCTTTACTTTTTGAGGTTTTCTTTCTATCATTCTTTGACAAAGGAACAATGTCTCCTTTTACCAGTTCTAAAGATAGAAAATCAAAGCTCAGAGAGATTCACAATTCGATCATTGTTCCCAATTTACTGGTGTTAGGGCCAAATCTCAGACCCAGGGCTACAGATTCTAAGCCACACAGCCAATCACTCTCTGAGAAGTAAAACCGTTGTCTAAATAAAATGCTTCACGATTGAACACATGGAACTTTGTGTGTTCTTATTCTTTCAAATAATCATGAATTTCTTAAGTCTTGTTTTAGGACAATAGAAAATAGCTTTCCATTAATTCAGAGTGGAAATTATGCTGCTCTTGTCTAAAGAAAGAACAAATACTTTGTTCCTAAGTAGTTAAAAATTTGGGGTCTATTAAATTTAGAAATATTGCAAATCACATCACCTTAATTTTCACACTCTTATAGTAAGTTTTTAAAAGCATTATATGAATATATATTGAACTAATAATATTAATACAATTATATCATTGTATGTTACAGGAATATAGATTATTTCTAGTATTGAAAACTTTGTTGAGACTCCTTGAAATATATAAGCATAAGTGAAGGAACATTGCAGGGTTGCAATGGCAGGTGGCCAAAGAGAGGCTCAAAGCTGAAAGGAACATTTTTTCCTAGATTATGAAGGCTAGAAATTTATTGTATGGCTATGTTCTTCAGGGGGACTTGGAGACTCTGTTGCCAAGGCAATGGTGAATTGGTTGGTGAGATGGGCAGTGATATCCTTTGAATATGAGAACTGGCTTTTCTTGAAGAAATGGGATGTTAAATCAGAAATAGCATAGTTATATTCAAGAGTCAGGTAAATGTCAAGTGAACTTGCAGGGAGTGTGAAGAGGGGAGCTGTAGCTAGAGGGTACTGAGTGGCAGGTAATACAACAATGGCTAGTAATTCTGTAGTTCTTGAAAAAAGCAGATTGCCAGTAGGCAAAATACTTAATTGTCCTAAAACTGTGAAAACAAGCCTGAATTTTGATAGATTAGAAATAACTGCCTCCTACCCTAAAGTTAGAAATACTTCTCTTATTTTATTCTGAGATTAATGCATGTAAATAGACACTAAGAATATAGGGATTTCCAAGCAGAGAATCAATTATTCAATTCCAAGTGCCTCATTTGTTCCTTGTACTTTGAATAGGAATTATTATAGTAGGAAATTCATCCTAGAGATTATTCCCTCCACTGACCCTAACACCTCACCAAGAAACAAAATGTAAAGAAAGTAAAGGATGAAATAGGATCGGTTAGAGCCCGCCTTAGAAATTTAGAACTGTCTCCAATAACAAGTTCATGTGCCTATCAGTATGGCTAATAAATAATTCACATTTTCAGGGAAAAGCAAATTAGTAAATTATCATAAAATATACTACATAGAAGTCAATTCTACTTATTAGGATAATATGATATCCATGCTAGAGGACATTAGCTTGAGGTAATCCAATGTGTTTGTGGTTGTTAATTTGTAGGATGCATCCTTCACCATCCCTACCTGAAAGAAAACTCTGAAAATCTTGTTACTCATCTAAAATTAATCATATGATTGATTCACAATCTTACTCAAGGGTATGTTAATTACCCTGTTCTCTCATGCTATAGTTCAAAAAGACATATACCACCTGAACATACTGAAACATTTCACAGGTTCACTGAATAGAGGAGATCATGTATTTCTAGAAATGCAAGTGCAAGTAGTAACGTTTTGTACCTTTGTAATTCAAATTACATCAGGATTCAAAAACTATACCTGCCCAATGGTCAGGTTATCAAATGAATGCTAGCTATAAGGGACACCCAAAGAGCAAGTTTATTGTGCAAAATTAGCTGCATTCCAAGGAGGCTTTCCACTTGCATCTTGTGACACAACAGAACCTATGTTGTGTGTATTTAATGTTTGAGTTGAGGAGATGCCATTTCCAATTTATAAGAAGCTCCAGAGATTCTCAAAATGGGTATTCTGAGACTCCTGAAATAAGCACAGGTCTTCAATCCAATGTCATCCAGGACAATCACACCAGTGCCTCCTTCCAAGCTCTTTTCTAGGCATCCAGTGGGGAGTACTCTTTATGAACAGCAGAGAAAGAAAAACCCTGCCTGTTGAAAATGAAAATTAATGCATATAAGATATCAAGCATAAAGTCAGAAAAACAGTAAAACCCCAAAGAATCTCAGTCATTTTGATGAATTTGATGTTTTAATAGCTAAGAATGGATCATTTCTTAATTAAACAATATTTTCTTCTTGAATTTTACCTGAATCGTAGCTTTAGTACTTTTTCCTCTTGTCTCAGAACATGATGCAAAGTGGAACACCTTGCAAAATACTTTTAGTAGATTATGGACAAACTATCAGTTTCCTAGGTCATCTCATAGATAGCAAATAGTCACACAGTAAAGAGAGTCTTGTGTGTCCTTAGTGTCTCTGGCACTTAACTATTGTGACTTTGTGTTACAATATGTTCATAGAGATATACCCTCCATTTTAAGCTATTTCTTTTAAAAGATTAACACATCCATTAGTATGGTAATTACTGTCATATTTCCTTTTCATTGCAATAAAAATCAATTTTTGCACAACTCATGGTATCTTTGTATGCTCATTTGATTTTCTTTTTCCCTATCTTGTAAAAACTAGCATTTAATGAGGTCTTTACTTTCCATTGAAAGCCCACAGCATGCCCTTGATTCCTGTTGTGGTTTATTCATTATCGATTGACCCATCCTGGCTTTCAGTGAACTCTTGGATTGTGTCTTTGTTGATCTCAACAGAGGAGAGTTTGCTGAGAGATTTTCAGCTTTAGCATTATGTCAGAAGAGTGTGTGACAGATGCTGACACTGTGAATCACTTTGCACTTTCTACACAGAAATGTCTTCAAACTACCTAAAGTTAACAGCCTGAAAGTTGCATTAGCTGTATTCCCAGAGTGCTTTAGCATTTGTATTTATAAGCCATATTATAAGCCTGTTACTGGGTCTGCATTTTATAGAAGAATTTCAACCAGCAAAATGTCCTTTCCTGCAGCTCCTCTGTTTCCTCTTGATACGAGGTTTGAATGGAGGCACTTCGGTGAAGTTGCAATATTAAACGTAGGATGACCTCAAACTAGCAGTCCCAGAAGTGTTACTGTTAGTGTCACATAGGAGCCGGAAGTGCTTCTGCAACTTGGGACAGAGAGAAACACATCAAGTGTTCCCTTATCAGAGTTGCCAGGCCCTAGGACTCCTTCGCATTGGGCTTTTTCCTGAAGAGACTCTCTCCTTTTGTGGTTTGTTGATAACTTTAATAAAGGTCATTTAGGAGTGGACGTTTTTTTAAGGCCTCCGCCCCCCCAAAATGAGAATTAAAAAACGACCATTTGGAGGGTGTGATTGCATATATTGTTTATACTGTGTGCTAATTACTATGCTGTGGGCTATTTTAGTGTTTTGGGAAAATGAAAAATAAAATTTGTTCTTTAGCATAAAAAAATAGTAACATCACACATGGATGGAGAAGCCAAGTATTTATTCACTAACTATGAAGAATTTAGCAATAATCTCTGATGGAGGTGTTCACCTTGTGCACCTCAGGGACTAGTCTCTTAGCAGCATTAGCTCATAAGCATGTGCATCTAGAGGCTCAAATACACTTTCCTTTTTTGTACATCTCCAAAGTTGTTGAATGGATGCTTCCTTGACAGCAGCATCAGTAAGTCTCCTTGGAGGTGGAAATGCAAGAAGATAAGGGGATTCTAAACTCAGGGTAGAAATTTTGGACATATAGCCGTTTTACTTGTCACAGATAATTTTTTTCAGGAGAGAATGGTCCCTAAGGTGCACAAGGTGAACACCTCCATCAGAGATTATTGCTAAATTCTTCATAGTTAGTGAATAAATACTTGGCTTCTCCATCCATGTGTCATGATGTTACTATATTTAGAAAACTGGACTGGCTCACCCTATCCCAAATCCCCACTGAATTTTGTTTCATTTTACTTTAATTTTGAAAAATAATACTATTTTTGCCTTTATTTTTCACAGGATATTTAATAGATCTCTCAATTTAGGAAAATATATACATATAAAAACCATAACACATTTAAATAAGAAATATTAATTTATTAATCTATTATCCATATATGTCATAAATATACCTCATCTTGAACAAACAGAGAATCCAAAATGTGCAGCTCTCTATTGTTCATTTAAGGAACTCGTAGTTCACACTACGAGTTGAACAACTAAACATATATTTATAGTAGAGTCCAAATTCTGTACAAAGAACATGTCTAGAGGGACTCTGAGAAAGTTTTAGAGATAGATAGAACACTAGCCAATTTAATCAAAACAAAAAGAGATCAAGTCCAAATCAACAAAATTATAGTTGAAAGGGGAAACATCATAACAGATTAAAAAAAGATCCAGAAAATTATATGGGAATACTTTAAAAATCTATATTCTATTAAATTTGAATATCTAGTTTCCTATTAGGTAGAACTAAGACATCAATCTGTGTTCTTAAGATACTTCCAAAAGGAGTCAGAATTATCAGGACTCTAATGAAATTATTATCTATAATCAGATGAGCAAAGGCTAATTATAAAAATAGTGAAATCCTGTTTAACTGGAGTAATTTTACACACATATATATGTGCAAAATTACATGTTACTATATAAATACTATCAACCATAATTGGTATATTGTACATACATATATATATATATATATACATATATATACATGTGTATGTACAATATACCAATTATGGTTTATTGTACATACACATATATATATGTATGTACAATATACCAATTATGGTTTATTATACATACACACATATATATATGTATATTGTACATACACATATATATATTTTGGTTGATAGTATTTATACTATCAATTATGGTTGATAGTATTTATATAGTAACATGTAATTTAGGAGTCTACTAGGTTAAATAAAATGACTTAATACAGTAGTTTCATCTATTGATTTCTTTATAATTTTTAAATTTTGATTTATTTTTAAGAATTTCATACATTTGTAGTTTATTTTCTATATTTCCACTCCTACTTATCCCCTTCCAAAACCTCCCATGTCCCTCCATTCTTTATCAACTTTCTTTCTTTTATATTATTGTCACATATACATACAATTATAATTATATGATACACACACACACACACACACACACACACACACACACACACATACACGCACACACAATTCCATGTGTCCATTAAGGGATGCTCATTTGAGGTTAAGTAACCTCTCCTGGAGGTAGTTCCCAGAGATTCATATTTCTAAGATAAGATGAACAAGGAGTTAGCTATGAGATAACCAAGGAAAAGTTCAGGTATTTCTTGGTAGCTGGGGTATGCAAGAAGTTAGACATGAGAAATTCAACAGAAAGTGCAACTGTGTTAATTAGTTGTTTGTTCTGATGAGTTCAAGTCCCTTGGTGGTAAATATTCTTGAAGCTACAAGGGTAGATTATCCAGTCGTCATTGGAAGCCAATTTTCCCAGGTACCTTTTCAATTGATACATCTCTGCAACAACGGTTTGTATATAAAAGCAAAACAAAACAAAACAAAAACCATTAGTCTCCCTTCCTCAACATCCATTGATTGCCTGTAGCTCTTCAATTTGAGGTAAGAGCCCGTGAAATCCCCCTCTTCAACCTGGGCATGTCAAATATTTTTGTCATTATGCAGATCTTTTTAGACTATTACTCTTTGACCATGTATTCCATTCAAAATTTGAAAGATACATTTATGAAACCTCCTTAGAGTAGTATTTTAATAAAGAAAACAATATACTGAATATTTATTTCTGCTCTTGTGAATCAAATAGTTACAGTAAGTATCTTCCTATACTACTCAAAATTCACTTTCTTTCATAATATCACTTAGCATTCACTTTTATTTATAAAGTAATACTATTAACCATAAGCCTGGAATTGAGATGAAATTAGATAACTGATAATACTCAAGCAATGGTGGTTAACTTTCCTATTTTTACTATGATAATTAATGTTACAAATGTGTTACAGTTCTTATAAAGAATATTAAGAACTCCCTCCATGGACAGGTAAATGTCCAAGCACCTCTATGCACCTCTACACAAGTCCTCGGTGAGTGGATCTGCGAAAGGGACTGTGCCCAGGGGGACAGGGCCATCCCAACTTCCTGCATGGACCAGTAAATATCCAACCATGGCAGTGACTGGATAGAGTGGCAGATGGGCCAAACCAGTGCCCCCCCCACCCCCATAGTGTGGCCATCCCAGTGGGAACAGGTATAGAGACTCTGGACACAAAGTAACAGAAGAGAGAGAAAACCTGCCACTACACAGCCAACCCTGAGGAACAGGTCTTTAACCCAACGAAGAAAAACATTAATTTTGCATCAGATTACAATAAAATCAAATCCACATGCCAAAGGCACAGCAAAAACTCAACAATATGGAAAAAGTAAATAATAAATGCCAACAAAATTCTATCAGTCCTATAGAAGACTCCAACAACGAGTTCTCCCTGGAGGTAACCTAAGACACAGATCTTGAACAATCATGGACATACTTAAAGAAATCAAGGAATGTAAAGAACAAATTAAAGAACTGAAGGGAGAGAATGATCAACTCAGAATGGAACTAAAGGGAAAGAAGGACAAATGCCAGAAGTAAGTGAAAACATTGAATAGATCCCAAACTAAAATGAAACAGGAAATTGGCCAGAGAATCAAAGATCTAGGAGGAGAGAAGGACAAGCTCCAGAAGGCAATGGAAATACTAAAGAAATCACAGGATGAAATGAAAAAGCAAATCAAACATATATTCAATCAGCAGGAAAGGATGGGAGAAAGCCTCAGTAGCAGATGAGATGAAGCAGAAAATAGTGTATCAGGTTGGGAAGATAAGATCAAAGAACTAGTATGCTCAAGTGAAGTTTATGAAAAAAAAACAAACAAAATAAAAAACACAAGAGTGAAATAATCAGGAAATGTGGTACACTATGAAAAGACCAAACCTCTGCATCATAAGGAGAGGAAGGAGAAGAATCCCAGGACAACAGTATTGATCAGCTCTTCAACAGAATAATAGAAGAAAATTTCCCCAACCTGAAAAAAACAAACACACACAGTACAAGAAATACATAGAGCCGGGCGTGGTGGTGCACACCTTTAATCCTAGCACCTGGGAGGCAGAGGCAGGCGGATCTTTGTGAGTTCAAGGCCATCCTGGTCTACAGAGTGAGTTACAGGACAGCTGGGGCTACAGGGAGACCCTGTCTCAAAAAGACAAAAAAAAAAAAAAAAAAAAAAAAAAAGAAATACATAGAACAACAATAGAAAAGATCAGAAAAGAAATTCCCCATGCATATAATAGTTAAAATGATAGATGTCCAAAGAAAAGACAAAATACTGAAGGCCACAAGAGAAAAACAAGTTACATATAAAGGGAAACCCATCAGAATTACAGCTGACTTTTCAGTGCAAATGATGAAAGCCAAAAGAACATGTACCAACACATTCCTACTATGGAATGACTATAGATGCCAACCCAGATTATTATATCTAGAAAAAATGTTGATCTTTTGATGAAAATAAAAAATAATGAAAATCCATGTCCGAAAACAAGCCATAGAAAATATGTGGAAGGCAATTCGAAGGGCAGAGATAAGGACCAGACTATCCCAATAACTAAAAGAGAGAAATTTAACAAAGCATAACAGAATAAATACAAACATAGACATAGAATGCAATCAGAAAATAAAGTGAAGGGGGCCAACATACATCTCTCAATAATAACACTAAATATTAATGGTCTATAATCCTCAATCAAAAGACATAGACTGGGAGAATGGATTAGGAAACAGAACCCATAGGGGCCGTATCGCCTCTCTTCGTGCAGTATCCCAGTTTAGAGGCAAGGAGCTTTACCTTTTGTGGGACTTAGATCCCCTGGCCAACAGCTCCCTGGTGGAATAATCCATAGCGATGTCAGAGCTCTCCTGTATTGTTATATTTTGCTTAAGCGCATATTTTAAGGACTTTAGTACTATATTTGGATCTGAACAAGAATAATCCTTTTCCATTCACAGTTCTTGTGTCGATGTCAAATTAAAAAGAAGGCTGTTTTACATTTTTATAAGAGATTACCTCATAATAGGTGTCTCCAATTTACAGTTGGGAGCGACCTCATCGTCTATTATTTCTCCTTGTTCTGGTGGGGGAGGAAGAAAAAGTCTCTCATATCAAAACCGTTGCAGCACCTAGAAGATAAACTTCATTAGGGACTCATGTAAATAGTTGTTACAATTAGGTTCCACAGAGGGGTTCGATGTGTATGGCAATCTGAGGCTTTTCTTCTTTCGATGTTCAGACTGGTCAACCGTTCTGTTGGCCTTTTCTGGTACATCCTAACTCAATGCAAAGCTGTAATAGCGTTTCTTTCCTCACCCGTTAAGTTGGTGACATTTTGTCCTGGTGGAACAAACAATCTTTTCCCATAGTTAGTTTTAATATCCTCGGCGGAGACCTTAACGTTAACATGGGAAAGATGCATTGAGAAAGACCACACATGCAAGTGTAAAGATGGCCTCTGGAACACCAGAGAGTGTTAACAAAGGCCACTGAACCAATAAAGCAAATACAAGTCTCCTTGAGTCAAGCAGAACTCCACCGTCAACACAGCTACACCGCACCTGCCTTGAAATAATACTGTGGCAGCAGAGGCAGCCAGATGCCTGTATATCCCCAATCTAATTGGCCATTGGGCTCCTCTTGGAGGAATAACCCATGTGATGCCACAAGCTTACATCCTCTACAGGTTAGGAGATAGTATAAGCCACCGTAAACCTGTCATAATTTAACAAGGAAAATGTAATTCATGGATCAACATATCATCGAAACATATGTGTCTATAACAAAGTAACCTCCATAACTAGTAATGCTGTTTAATACCTATATATCGAATTGCTTGTGCTTCATTAGTAGGCTCGAAAGGTTTTATTCCCTGGACAAACTGTCAGCCCATGAAAGGAAAAGCCAGAATGAACAGAATCCAAGACAACAGCTCCAGAAGAGTGGACTGTTCTGCTTCTCAGCCACCTATGCCCCACTCTTAAGCCCAGGGAATATCTGTGGAGAGGGGGCCGTGGTAGAAAATGTAAAGGGGCTGGATTGGGGTGAATGGTGAAACTACAGCAAGGTAGTCTGGACCCTCATTTTATCAACCTGATTGAACAAACAAACCCTTCACACTTCCCCCGCCGGAAGGTGGGGCTGTGAGGGTTTAGGCACAACAGCCTGCAAATTGGTTTTACATGAAGGATGCTTGTACTCATGGATTATCACTTATAGCTAAAAAATGGAAAAAAAACTGAGAGAAATATGCAGGACAGTCATGGCAGAATGCATGATCTCGGTTGGGGTGGGGGTGGGGGGGAAGGGAAAGGGAAATATGCCTGAACTGAATTGGAAAATGATGTATGAAATGCACAAAGCATCAATAAAAAAATGTTAAAAAATGAAATAAAAAAAAAAGGAAACAGAACCCATCTATATGCTGTCTACAAGAAACCTACCTTACAGTCAAGGATAGGCACTAACTTAAGGTGAAAGGATGGAAAAAAATATTCCAAGCAAGTGGAGCCAAAAACCAAGCAGGAGTTGCTATTATAATATCAGACAAAGTAGAACTCAAAGTAAAACGAATAAGAAGAGAAAATGGAATCTATTATATCCTTATCAAAGGAACAATTAACCATGAAGATTTCACAGTCATGAATATATACATAGCAAACTCTGTTGCACCAAATTTTATAAGGACAGTTCTCCAGGATCTCGAGGCACAGACTAATCCCTGGACACTAATAGTGAGGGACTTTGATAACCCACTGATACTTTGGATAGGTCAACTGGACAAAGAATAAACAGAGAGACATCTGAACTGAACAATACAATATACCAAATGGAACTCACAGACATCAATTGAATATTCCATACAAACACCAGAGAACATACTTTCCACTCAGCACCCCATGGAACATTCCCCCAAATCGACCACATACTGGGACACAGAAAAAAAATCAACAAATACAAAAGGATTGAAATAACCCCATGCATTCTATCAGACCACAGTGCAATAAAACTGAATATCAACACCAGAATAATCCCAGAAACACAGGAAAACTAAACAACACACTCCTAAACAATGAATGGGTCAAAGAATAGAGAAGATTATTTATGAAACTAAATGAAAAAGATAATACAACACTACAAAACCCATGAGACACTTTAAAAGCAGTGCTAAGAGGAAAATTTATAGCACTAAGTGCCTACATTAAAACAAACAAGCAAGCAAACAAACAAACAAAACAGAAAGAGCACAAATAAATGATCTAACACTGAAGCTAAAAGCAATTGAGAGACAACAACAACTGATTCTAAACCCAGAAGACTAGATGAAATAACAAAAATTAGAGCAGAGATCATTGAAATAGAAGCAAAGAAAATAATACAAAGAATCAACAAATCCAAAAGCTGGTTCTTGGAAAGGATAAACAAGAGAGAACTTTAGGCCAGTTAACCAAGAGAAATAAAGAGACCCCCAAATCGATGAATTTCAAGATGAAAAGGGAAACATGGCAGATTCAGACAATCACATGAGAATACATTAAAAACTTATACTTTACTAAATTTGAAAACCTAAGGGAAATGGATGAATATCTGAAATCCTGGAATTCATCAAAGTTTACCAAGAAGACATTGACAACGTTAATAAACCCATAAGAGATGAGGAAATGGAAATAGTAATTCAAAATCTCCCAATTAAAAATAGCCCAGGCCCAGCTGGATTTATGGCAGAGTTCTATAAACCATTTAAAGAGGACATAAAACAACTATTACTCAAATTTTCAAAAGGATAGAAACAGAGGGAGATCCCTCAAATTCTTTCTACCAAGCCAGCATAACTCTAATACCAAAACCATGTAAAGATACAACCAAAATAGAAAACTATAGGCCCATCTCATTAATGAACATAGATGCAAAAATTATCAACAAAATACTGGCAAACTGCACATAGGCATACATTAAATAGATCATTCACCATGACCAAGTCAGTTTTATACCAGAGATACAGGTATGGTTCAACATATGGAAATCAATAAATAGCATAAAACACATAAATGGGCTTCAAGACAAAAACCAAATGGGTATCTCAATTGATGCAGAAAAAGCCTTCAACAAGATCCAGCATGACTTCACGATTAAAGTCCTAGAGGGAATCAGAATGGAGGGAACATTTCTCAACATAATCAAAGCTATATACAGCAAAGCCACAGCCAACATCATCCTAAATGGGGAAAAGTTAGAAGCATTCCCCTTAAAATCAAGAACCTGGCAAGGCTGTCCCCTATCACCACTCCTCTTCAATATAGTGCTTGAAATTCTTCTTACAGCAATAAGACAAGAAAAGGAAGAAGTGATTATGGCTGAGAAGCATCTCAGAAAATGTTCAAACTCGCTAAAAATTAAGGACATGCTAAATAAAAACAGCTTATCCCAGTAAGGCTGGCTTAGGAAAACAAATGACACCAAATGCTGGAGAGGTTGTGGGGAAAGGGGAACACTCATTCACTGCTGGTGGAAATGCAAACTCATGCAATCCCTATGGAAAGCAGTGTGGAGAACTTTCAAGAAACTGATAATGAGCCTACCACTTGACACAGTCATACCACTCCTGGGTATATATATCTATAAGACTCATCTTATTGCAGAGATGCAGGCTCATCTATGTTTCTTGCAGCTCTCTTCACAATAGCCAAGAGCTGCAAGCAACCCAAATATCCCTCAACCAATGAGTAGATAAAGTAAATGTGGTACATCTACACAATTGAATTCTATACAGCAGTAAAGAAAGACCACATCATGAATTTTGCAGGTAAATGGATGGAAATAGAAGACATTATGGTACATGAGGTAACACAGTCCCAGAAAAAAATAAATGATGAATGGTATCCTTTATGTGTGGATATTAGTACCAAATCTCTAGTTGCAAAGGAAACTATGCTTCATCAATGTCATTTATTTTTATATGAAAGCAGTGGTACAGTTAAAAGGTGAATCCCTTAATGGCTCTAGAATTAACCTATTACTTATAGTCAGACTTTGTAATGTTGGTATATGTATATATATGCACATTTTAGAGTAATATAAAATTAAAAGGAAAAATGTGAATTCCTAAACATGTTTTGGAATTAACTTATAGATTATTTTTACTCGTCATAATCATAATTTAGATATATGTGTGACATATATATATAGTGTTCCTCATATATATATATATATATATATATATATATGTGTGTGTGTGTGTGCGTGTGTGTGTGTGTGTGCGTGTGTGTGTATTAGAGCAATACAAATTGGAGGGAACAACATCAAAAATGGACTGGGTCAAAGAGCTCACTGAAAAAGTAAACTTCTGCCCCAAACAGTAAACCTCTGTAAATAAAAACCTAAAAAGAATGAGAAATGATGCAAGACATGTATGACAGAATGCATGAGCTTGGGTTGGGTGGCCAGCATGGAAGAATGAATGACTAAACTGAATTGAGAAGCATTGTATGAAATGCACCAAACTTCAAAAAATATTAAAAAAAAGAAAAGAAAAGAAAAAAAAAAGTAGGACCCTTTGTGGGTTTGTTGGCACAAGTTAAACTACATTGAAATATAAAACATGTCAATAGACTAGGATAGGACTAAAGTCATCTGACTGTAAAATTGCAGGACATTATATAGTTAATGACAAATCCAATCCACTTGCTCCACTACTCAAGGAAAGCTGGAGTGATTGTTCTTAGTAATATTTATAATTATTAATCTGTCATATTTTCCTGATATTATGATCCATACTTCTTCAAATGTAATTGACTGGTTATGCATAAGAAGATGTTAATATTGTTAATACAATAAATATTTTAGTAGTTGCAGTATTATTGGATAAAATTTTTCCCCAGCTGTTGTCTTCTTTAAGAAGCACAGACAAAGTATACATCAATTTAACAAAGCAGAGAAAAACTGGAGAGAGACTACAGAAGAAAAGGGTAATAGCCTACTGTGTTTTGTGAATTTTAAAGACTATAGATGTCAATCCAGAATATTATCTCCAGCAAAAATGTCTATTATAATTGAAGGAGAGAAGAAAATATTCTACAACATAAGTTGAAAGAATTCTTGTCCAGAAAGCCATCACTTCAGAGAATATTTGAAGCAATACAAAGAATAATCAACCAGTACCAGAAAATAAATGAAACTCACACTATGGAAATAGAAACATAGGCCAAAAATGCACAAGAAATCATAATGACTTGAAGTAATATAATTATGTCATCAACAATTCTAAATATTAATTGACTGAATTCTTGAAATAAGAGACATAGACTGGTAGAATGGATGAATGACAAAACCCATGTTTTTGTTCTCTGCAAGAAACCTACTATGATGAAGAACATCATTGCAGTATTAACAAAGGAACAAATAACAAAGATGATATCACAATTCTTAATTTTATATACACTGAATTCAGGTGCACTAACCTTTATAAACACAATTCTACAGGATTTTAAGATACAGATTGATTTCTAGCACACTAGAAGCAAGGGACTTTAGTACCCCACTCTGGCCATTAGATAGGTCAGCTGGACAAAAAATAGACACAGAAACATATCAACTCAACAATACAATTTGCCTTACTTGAATCACAAAGATATATCATCATTTCAATGCAATACCAACCACATATCCCCTCTCCTTACTTATTGGTTACACCCCTTTTAAACTTGAGGCAAAAATTTTGGTAACCTACTCATTGATAAATAAATGGCCATGTATACTAAGATTGACAAACCACAATAAGATTCTTGATCCTCAAGAATAGTAATTTTCTTTTTGTCTTTTCGAGACAGGGTCTCTCTGTAGCCCCAGCTGTCCTGGAATTCACTCTGTAGACCAGGCTGGCCTTGAACTCTCAAAGATCCGCCTTCCTCTGCCTCCCAAGTGCTAGGATTAAAGGCTTGTGCCACCATGCCTGGCTAAGAATAGTATTTAACTCAAAGTAATGATTATCTCTGCACCCGGGAGAAACATACTTCGGAATTTACTTATGTTTTGTATGTAAGATATTTCCCACCCCTGACTTGTACTTGAGTCCCAGTTACAGTTAATAGATTAAATGGACACAAATTGTCTATATGTATACGTAAGACATTTGACCACTTTGTAGTGAACAGACAGGCTTTTTCCCAAGCCCATGTAAAGTATCTCTGAACATCTGGAGAGATTTGATTATCTAGAACCTATCCCAAGTAGTGGTATATTCAAAATAACTCCCCTGCTGGATGGTGGGACACATGAGCTGTGTGGGTTTGGGCACAACTGCTCGCAAATTGGTTTTACATGAAGGATGCTTGTACTCACAAACTATCACTTATTGTTAAAAAAAATGAAAACAAAACAAAACAAAAACCAGAAAGATGCAGAAAAGTTACGGCAGAATGCATGATCTGGGATGGGTAGGGGTGGGGTGGGGTGAAGGGAAGGGGATATACGCCTGAACTGAATTGGAAAATGATGTATGAAATACACAAAGGATCAATAAAAATTAATTAATAAAAAATAACTCCTATCTATCTATCTACCATTATTGAACATATCATAAATTATAATAACTAGGGCAAAATCTCTCAGGACATGTTATTTAGTTTCACAGTATCAACTAATAGCCCCCTGTATAAGATTAAAATAAATGGCTATCTCCAGAATAGAAAGTAGTAAAAATAGGCTTAAGCTAATTAGTGATACAGAATTGTTATTAAATTTCAAACCACCCCTGACTTGTTTCGAAGTCCCAGTCCCAGCTATAAGATTAAAGGGACACAAATGTTTCCCTGTATTATATAAGTGATAATTCTGATATTTATTTTTCTTTAGAATGAGATAATTTGGCTCAGGAAAAGCTGTGTTCTACCTCCTTGAATCAGCAGTATGCAGTCCATAGGGAGACAGTCTGAAGTGGTGAGATAAACCCCTTCATCTTGGTTCCTGTTTATGTGTGTGTGATACAACTCCTCTCTTCTGGAAACTATAAATCAGGATTTAGGGGTGTAGGAAACAATGGAGGCTGCTGATTGTAGTGACAATTACAAAAACTGAGTGGGAAGGAATACACCTCCTCCCTCCAGGATGCAATTTTTCTTTACAGTCAAATAAACAAAAAACATTGATGGATTAAGGCTTCAGTGCCAGTTCTGAGTTGCCCTTCCAGGACCTGCTGGTCAGGGAGGCTCTAAAATCCCCCAAACAAAGGCTATTTGCCTATAACTTTGTGCACATAAGAAATGGACAGAAAGACCATACTGCTGAAGATATGGCATGATATAAATATGAAAAAAAATTATGTTGGGATCCTGCATGGAAAATCATCTGCAGAACTCCATGGTGTTAGAAAGCACTATGAAAACCACTAGAAAAAAATGTCTCTGAGGCTTCACAATGGACTTTTTATGTCACACTTTTACATGCCAAAGAAGTAGTGAAATAGTAATAGCCCGATAAATGTGCACCCAGAAGGAAAAAATAAAAACCCAGTTTGTTCTGTGGCCTGCTCTCTGGCTATGTATGACACAGGTCTGATACTGTATCCTTGGTGTCTCTTAATATCAGGGGCCTCTGTGTACCGTATTGAAAATTTATTAGTATCCCTGGGTCAAAGAGTTATAATGCCCCAACTAAGATATCTCCAGGATGTGTCGGTAGCAATAGAATAACTTGTTACAAATTTTAATATGTGTTGTTAATATGTGTCTTTTATTACTAGAATTAAAAGGAGACTGATAGGTGACTCACCAGTTTGTCCTAAACAGAATATGAGCAGTCTCAAGAATTTGACCTGTCACCTGAGAAAGGGAAGAGATGGAAAAAGGAGAAAGAGAGGGCAAAGAAGAAAACAATCAAAAAGCAGCATAAAACAACAACAAAAAACCCTGGATCATCTATCTCATTCTCTCTCACCCTCCTCTCCAAGGCCCATGGACTCTTGGGGAAGAGATGGACTCACTAGATTGTAAGAGTCAAGAAGGGCGAATGGGTTGTAAGATTATAGCAAAAGCAAAAAAAGGTGACTGTATTTTATTTTTTGTGCAAACAAACCTCTTCAATTGGGCTTGGGGACTCTGGGTTGTACAGAAAATTAAATGCAGATATAATTGGACTGGTATGGATATTCCTCACCTTTGTGGCCTAAGTGTACCTACCACTTAAATAAAAAAAATAAATAAAGGCAATATCTTAAAATACTTTATACATATTTATAAAATAATCTTAATTTGTCAGAAATCACAAATATTAATTTCATTTATATTCTATCATAATTATTTTTTAGGTTTTTATACACAGACATAGTTTTTGTAAACATATTGATAAAATTGTTGTACATGATGAATGTGAGACATTTATTTGTATTATATATAAAGTACCATATTGGTTGCCCGGAACATCAATTGTCCTGAGTCTTGTCCCATATACTTTATGCAAATCTATTAAGCTTGCAGGAACTGGGCATTAGCAGGTCTTTAAGCCCCTAGAACACTGACTTGACATTTCCCACACTAGGGTTCCCTCACCACTGTTTCTTCTCTGTCTTCTCTGGGTGCAAATCTGAGAGCAGGTAAAAGGAAACCACGCAAGCTTGTTGAGATGAGTTCCATGCCTGGCTGTGGGACAACTGTGTCTTCTCATAGTCTACTAAGTTGAGTGGTGAAGCCAAATTTATGTTATTTAGGAAAAAAAAAAAAAAACTAACTCCAAAAATAGTGAGGGCATCTATATTTCCTATGTTCCCATCTCTAAGTAGCTGAATGTTGTGGACAGCTTTCTGAGCTGATGCAAGAGGCCTGGGTGACAGTCATGTCCTACAAGCGACCGGACAGTGAAGTTAAATTATAAAGGTACTAGCTTCTGTGATGTTTCTAAAAGTAACAAGCATTTCTGAAATTTGTATTTCCCTGACATCGCTAGCTTTATTTTGGGAAATCAGCTCTCTCCATTTAACTGTGTTTAAAACCATACTTGACAAATGGTTCTTCAAATCTTTGTTCAGTGAGTATCACAGGAGGTTAACTTTGTAGAAATAATTATCACCTTGGTGTAATATGACAAAAGTAAAAGAATATGAGCATGCAAAACAGATAAAACTGAATTTAGTTTAGATCCATTAATAGTCTTCTGTTAAGCTCTGGGGGTCTGACATTTGAAGGTACCATTTTCTTTTTCTATGCCTGTGATGGGCATTTGTCTTACAAAATGCAGTCATATATATATATATATATATATATATATTAAAAAGACTGTATTTGTCATTAATTGTAGAACAACACAGATCTCTTTTTCATTTTCTTAATACATTCTCTGGATTATTTGAGATAAAGATCATAGAAAAATCTGTTTCATATATGCATTTGAGATAACCCAGAAAATCTGATGTATATTTAGAATGATACATTTTTCTATGTGACAGATGTTTTACTGTAAGACCTAATTTATCTTTAGAGTTAAAGAAAAATAAAAATGAATTAGCATTAGAAGTGATCAGTTAGACTTTAGAAGAGATAAGATGAAGATAAAAAAGGAAGATGTGCTGCTGTTGTTGCTTTCCTTCTGAGTGACAGGAATTGGACCAAACATGTACTAGCAGGTCACAGTTTCCTCATTCTGAAATAGCAGAGGTGAATGTAAAGCCATTTGAAAGTTTGATGCATGACAAATTTTTGATTCTTAAACTGTTTTTAAAACATCCTCAATATAGACTATAATTAACTCTGAAATAGGTACAGATTGTAATCTAAATCACAAAATATAACCTGAAATGTTGCAGCATATCTCCCATCTGAACAATGAGATACACATGTGCTTGGGGCCTCAGGCCTCTGTTGAAAAGACCCTGGAGTAAGCACCTTCCCACCACAATCTATGAGTATCCTTCTCACTGGGGCCTTTCTTCTCAGGGGATGTTACTGATTTTTTGCTACATTCTTCTTGCTTCACATGATGACCACTGGATATTAAGTATAACACAGACATGGGCAGTGAATGACTTTTAAGGGGACAAAAATATCTCAAGACTAATTCTAATGAAGCTCCAGACCTGAAACTTTCCAGGATCTACAATCATTGCAGAGCTCATCAGTGAATCAGTCTTTGCAGAATATATCATTTAAGATGCTGCTTCTTTGGGAGAACATCAGTTCATACCAGCAATAGTTCACAGAAATAGGAAGCAACAAAAATAAAACTCAAAGGACACAAACCACTCCTGTTTCACCCAGAATATGAAACTATTATTTACCCGCAATCTGATCAATTCTTTACAGTACAACATAAAACAACTTCAAAGGAGAATAAAGAAAAATCTAGATATTTGAATATATTTCTCAACAATCATATCACAATAGCTACTCAGGTTGAAACGAATCAGTTTTATTCTAGAAAGAAGTGCTGAGGAGCTAGGTAGAACAAGTATTCAAGAGCTTTGTACTCTTCAGACAAATCTGAAGTTTGAATGCACCACTGCGATGGATTACAGTAAGCAGACTTTTTACTTTCTAGCTTGTTACCCCAGTAACATGTGGAAAGAAAGCAACTAATTGGAGAGAGCTGAAGAAGCATGCAAATAGGTGTTGGGAAGCATGGACTCAAAGGAACAAAGATGAATGAGTGGCCACAACTGGATGAAAAGTCAATTAGGAAAGTGGAGTCCTGGTGCTGTCATCTGAACACCTGAATCTCACTGGGGCTGAACTCTGAAGATAATAAGCTAATTAGAATTGAATTTCTGTCACCTGTAAAAACAAATAAAAAGAATCCTAAAATAACTACATATTATCATGAGTCACTGCTGAAAATAGTGCTAAAAATGCAAATATATTCAGTACTTCTACTGACCAAGCTAGCCTTAAATTTTCCCTCAGCTTGAGAAAAATTTACACTGGCTTCACCCTGACCTCTCTTTTCTTGGAACATTTACTTATAATTAAAGGAAACTTATAATTATAAATTCTTTTCTGTCCCTTTGAGATGCAAATCTTATATAACCCAGGACTAATGTCTTTCTCAAGGACCTGGGAGGCTTCCCTTTGAAATGTAATTATGAAGGAAAATATATCCTTGTCTCTCAGTCTCCAGGAAACTAAAGGAGCCCAAGTTGATACCCCAGTCAAAGTGACCAAATTTCACTTCAAATACTCTATTACTTTTACACTAGCTCCCACGGGTGCTTAGCTGTGCCCCATATATAGGCATAATTAAAGTGACTTTCCCCCTGGATACTTAATAATTCCCTTAAAAATAGAATAATTTTTTTTTCCTACAACCCCCTTTCTCAGGCTCCTTCAACCCATTTCTGCCCATGGTTCTTTTCCTGGGTCCTGCAGTTATAATCAGGATATTAAGGGAGACATGTGGAAATTGGGATATTTTAACAGGGGAGGAAAAAAGAATGGCTATATAGGGGCAAAAGGAGAGATAAGTAACACCTAGGAAATCTTAAAAACCAGTGGTAAGCTGGGTGTGGTGGTACACGCCTTTAATCCTAGCATTTGGGAGGCAGAGACAGGCAGATCTCTCTAAGTTCAAGGCCAGCCTGTTCTACAAAGTGAGTTCCAGGCCAGCTGGGGCTACAGGGAGACCCTGTCTCAAAAATACAAAACAAAAACAAAAACAAACAAACAAAAAAACAGTGGTAAATAAAATAGTTCAAAAGCCTGCTGCAAAACACAACATATGCATGTATGTATATTGCTGAAGGCTACGTAATAAACAAACAATAAACAATACTAGTGCCAGATGGGAGAACCTCCCTTTGAGCTGGTCATGGTAGTCCAAAAGATTCCAAAACTAACAGAGGCTATTGCCTCAGTCCTCGATTGCATCCATGAACTTGGGAAAGTAAGACTTTATACCTGAACACAGTGTGCTTCAGACACAGGATTTGAAGCAATTTAGCTGGAAATGATCTAGAAACTTCCTCCCTGAACACTAGCTCCCATAGTGCCTGGGAATACTATGTCAAGGGAGAAAAAGTAATCAATAGTCCCATTCAGGTTTTAAGTCTATGAACTATAATAATTGATGGACTCACACCTAAGGATATTTGGTGACACAAACTTGGCTAGTGCAGAGTATATGAAATGCAACAGGGGAATTTAAAAGGGGAACAGATAGGGAAGGGAGTTTAAATATCTACTAAATTTACTATATCAAACACTCAAAATTCAATTAAAACTATTATAGTCTACAAAATATATTTCCATATAAATATGATAGATATTATGTAGTGAACTATTTTCAATAAATGTGCTCTTCTTACAACAGGTAACGCAAGAGTTCTTGGATATTTATGTTTTATATAAGTTATTTTTTATTGCTAATGTTTTTTGCTTCTCAGTGATTATTAGCATTCAGGGAACAAAAGAATTGTTAAACATTAATCACTCTAAAATTATACATATATATTTCTAATTATCTTCCAATTACTGTGATAAAAATATTGGCCCACACCAACTTTGGGAGGAAAGAGTTAATTTCATATATCTCCTGTGTCACAATTCATCACTGAGAGAAGAATCAGGACAGGAATTCAGGGCAGGGATCTGGAGGCAGAAGCTGAAGTGCAGACCATGGAAGAAGGCTCCTTATTAGCTTGTTCCCCTGGTCTGTGCTCAGCCTACATTTTGTATAATGCAGAACCCAAAGTTGGTCCAGCCCAGAGTGGGCTGAGCCCTCCCAACATCATGTAACAAGAAAATGTCCCATAGACATGACCATATGCCAATCAAATGTTGGCAATATATCTACACATGTGTGTCAAGCTGACCACTAAAGGTATCTAGCATGTGCGTGCACACACATACACACACACACACACACACACAGCATGTATATCTGCTTCAAAATCTCTTTAAGCAAATGCTTCCATGATGTTAGATAACTTAGTTAATCTCAAAACTCAGTTTCAATCTCTAAAAACAAAGAAATATAAGAAAAATCTATAAAGGCTTTCTGTCATATTTTCTATTTCCATTATTAGATTAGGGTTTGTATTAGTCAGGGTTCTCTAAAGAAACAGAAGCAACAGGACAAATATATAGCTATATACAATTTATTGATTTGCTCACTTGACAGAGTTCAAGGAGTCCAACAGTAGCTGTGATGCACTGGAGAGGCTGAGAATCAAGGGAACTGCTCAGTCAGCAAGGCTGGATGTCTCAGTAGTCCCAATCTGGTGCTGAAGGCCCAATGGATTCCAGGAGATCTGCTGGTCTCAGTACAGGCTGGAATTCGAAAGGTTGATCACAGCAGCAAGACAAACTCACCAGTGAGAGAGAGGTAGGCTGCAGGAAAAAAGGGACCAGATCCCTCTGGCATGGCCTTTAATACTGCCTGCAAGCAGAAGGTAACGCCCACATTTGGGGTGGGCCATCCAGTTTGAGGTAGTCTAATCCGAAGATCCTTTTTCTCTTATTTGTTCCTTAGTCCAGTCAAGTTGACACTCAGGATTAACCATCACAGGGTTCATCAGGGTTGTCTTAAAAATGCAGGTCACATTGGATGTTTGGGACACTTTAAACACTGTTTGAAATCATACATATCAAATATCTTTTGATGTTTTTGTTTTGGATGCTATTTTAAATTAATTTTACATAGTTTGTTGCTAATGTAAAGCATTACAAATATCTATATTATGTAGCCTTATTCAGAAAACTCAAAATGTCTGAACAACCAGAGTGTCCATAGATAGAGGGTGGATAGGAAAATATGGCCCACATATGAATATATATATACACAGGCGTGCATGTACATGAAATATGACTCAGTTATAAAAATGGAAAATCATATCACTTGTAAAATTTTCATTGAACTTGGAGAGCAGAAAGCTATAAAAATAAGAATGTAATATTATTTAATTAGAAAAATATTGTATGATCTCATTTACATATGGAATCTAAAAATGTTGAACCCATATAAGGAGCTACTAGAGTAGTTGTGAGTATTGGGCAAGTAAAGAAACTGGCAAACCCCTGACAAAAGCTATAAGCTCTGTTACATGTGAAGCACTTGTGCTTGTACGGGAGATAGCTAAATTTGAAAATGAAAATTGTACACAATACACATGTATAGGAAGTAATTATGTTGTACACCTTTACTATATGCAATATTTTCTCAATTCATAATGGAAAAAAACATAGGAAATCAAATTTTCATGATGTGTAAATAATAAATCACAAATCATATATTGCATTTCTTCACATAAAACAAAGCAATCTTTCTTCCAATTTTCTCCATGACTTCTCATCATTGTAGTATGTAGAATTTTTAGGTACATTTCTTTAATTTTAAATAAGTTTACAAGAAAGAATATTCAATCAAATTCACTCTAATTGTCTCCTAAAATATTCCAATGACCTCATTCCATTTGTATTGTTAGATAAGTTAATTAGACCTGCACAGTCACCAGCTAAATATATTGGTTTATGCAAACAGTAAATCCAATTTCCTCTATAAACATATCTCTGCAGAATAAGTGCAGAGGGAATAAAAGAGAGGATGCTGAATGCAACATCACAATATCAATTAAGTCTAATTACCTGCTCCCATTTAAAGAAGATGATGCCATTAATCTATTTAATAAATATAAATGTGCAACTATATTAAACTCTGATACAAAATAATGTATATATGTGATCTCTGTGGATAAAAATAATATGTAGCAATATTTATATCTAAAACTTGATTATATACATAAATTTCTAAGTGTAGATACATAAGCATGCATGCAGATATATAGATATATTAACCACACACACACACATATATATATATATATATATATATATATATATATAATCTGGATTCATTTATTCCTAATTTCTGATAGTAATATGTCAAGCAAAAGACATGACATTTATAACTTCTGCCCAAATGAGTAGGAAAGGAATTTTCTTTAGCTGATTCCTTACAACCATTGCCCTTTAGAATGTATAAGTTAGTGTAGGAAAGCCTTAATCTGATTTGTGCAGCTGTAACTGGGTAAAACTTAGGTGAATTTATATAAAATAGACATTTTCTTGACTCCTGGTTTTGGAAGCTTGGAGTCCCATAGCCATGGACTGCATGTGGTAAATGTGTCCCTGCTGCACCACAGCTCAAATGTGAAGAGAAGAATAAACTCACTTTTAAAACAGGCCCATTATGAAGATAATAATCTACTACATTATTCCATTGAAGATGGCAGAGCATTCAAGGCATGGTATATACATTTAAGAAAACCAAATGAAAAAAAGAGAACATAATCACCTCAGAACCCACAGAACTTTGTGACTCTATGTGTGTTTGAGTGTGTGTGAGTGTGTAGGGGGGTGCAATCCATGTTCAAACAACAGTAATGAGTAAAAAGACTGTGGTACTTCCTGTTTTTTTTTCAGTTTTTATTTAATTTTTGAGAATTTCATATATAAATATTATGATTATATCATTTCCACTTCTCTTTTTGCCTCTCAATCTACTAATCTCTAATTATCATTGTTACATATAGTTTGTGAGAGAGAAAGTATGTGTTGGGGGGTTCAATATATGTATGTACAGCCTACTGAGTCCTTTCAAACTCATGCAAATTTCCTATAGGTTTATTGTCATATGTCTCTAAGTGCTATACTATGGTCTCAGAATCTTGTATTTGGACATATCAGTGGTGATTGGCGATATAATGTAGATCTAAGACAGCCTGCACACTCTACCTTGTAGGCTGTGTTCCCAGCTGAGACTATTAGGAGGTGGTGAAAACGTTAGGAGAGTGGAGCTGTTAAAGACTGTATGTCACTGGGGACTTTATTGTCACTTGTGGCTTTCTCTTTTCCTCCCTCCCTCCTGCTTTTCCAAATACCATGAGCTACACAGCTTTCTTCCACCATACCTCTTCTACTATATCCTCTGCCTCACCCCAGGCTCAGAAACAAGGCACGTAACATACCATTGAATGACACTTTTAAAGCTGTGAACTAGTCCAAATAAATATCTCCTGTAAGTTGACTTTCTCAGGAATTCCACCACAGCAAATTGAAGGCTGGGTATACACTTGGTATCTGAGAAAGAAACTGAGTCTCCTGTTGCCTGATCCCATATGGTGATACCGTCGCTTTAGACCCTGAAACACTTATAACATGTTTTAAGTCTCTGTTTTATTTTTTGAAAGGCTGATAATTGTGTTTCCCTTATCTGATGTAATGCATGTTTTAAATGAGAAGGTGTTTTTGAGCTGCACAAATAATGGAATCTTTTAAAGGTCAAGTTAAATAATATTAATGCAATGAATATAAAATAATACCTTATTTTGCTTGAGAAAGAAAGCTATTTTTCAGCAGTCTAAAATGATCATTTGCCCCTTAACAATAAATATTCTCATGTCAAATCATGAAGTATTCACAAAAGAAGGTGGTCTCTGTAGGAGATTTTATTATAACATTTGGTTAATCAGATTCTAGTTATTGTGTTTTTAAATATGCCTAAAAATTTGTCTTTGCTCCAACTTAAGTTGATTACCACTTTAATTATTCCAAAGTAGAGACCTAGTATTCTAATCTTCCGTAGTGCTGAATTAACAAGCCCATTTCTGGAAATCTGTATTGAACCACTAACTTATAAGCCTCCTGGAGCAGTCCCCTCCCCCAAACTACCTCTATTATAAAATTTCTGTTTTTTCTTTCACTAAAAAATATACTTTGCATACAAAATTGAAGATATAGAATAATAGTGATTTTATTTTAATAAGTTAGGCACAGTTACAGGGAGGAAGTTTTGCCAGTGATATTCTACACACACTGAGATTAATCTTCTAGGTGGAGTTCATTGTCTATTGAGTATTTCAGTGAGGGAGTCTACAAAATAGTATTTTTGGTGGTTAATTTTAAGATCCAACTTCATGAGGTTAAGTAATATATAGACAGGAATTAAAATTATTTATGTTTTAGTATGTGTGTGAGGGTGGTTCTGGAGGAGGTAAGCATACTATAGCACCATTCGCTGTTTTTATAGGTAATACTTTTGTACTCCCAAGATCTGTTTGCAAATACAGTTACAGAAGGATGGTATTACTGTGGATCTATACAAGGAGATAATAATACATAGGGCATTCTCAACTAATAGTCTTCTACTATTGTAAAGGTTTTAGGGAATTTAAAATATAATTAAACATGTATGATCAAGTCCAGGAAGGTAGAAAACTACTTGTCTTTGACATAAAAGTGGACAAATGAGAAATTCAGTTAATATGATACTGGGGATGTCTTTTTGGCCAAAATATATAAATTAACCCTTATTGTAAATACGTTTGAAACATTAAAGTGCCAAAACCAAAAATTCCAAGTTCGAATTGAGAAGTAAGACTTTGCGGGACTTAGGCTGAGTCTGTATATGTTCTTCTTCATTTTCATATAATCTAATTTGTAGGGAGTTCAGCTGCAATCTGTGGTTAATACATGGAATTTGACTCTGTCAAAAGACATTTACTTCTTCAGATTAATCATCAGATCATCTTTAGCAACATGTATTTCTTTTTGTGTGAGAAGGCAGTGACCCTCTCAATCCTTCTGCATTGGCATGTTTCCTAGAGACACAGCAACTTGATGGGAATTTGTCCTCCTGAATATCTGTCAAAGTTGAAGGAAGGACTCTCTTCCCCCTCCTGCACTTGTGGTCCCAATGGGAATATTCTCTCTCTCTCTCTCTCTCTCTCTCTCTCTCTCTCTCTCTCTCTCTCTCTCCCCTTTCTCTCCCCTGCCCTTCTGACTTCCTCAGAAGGTGTTTGGTGATAAGGGAGTAGCTGCTCTGAAGCAGGAGGGAGAACTCAGACAGTGCAAAGGACACAGCCACAGTAAAGCCACGGCAGGGCGGGGGGGTTGTAGCATTACAGAGGCTGGAGAGATTGTTCACTGGCTTTGGGCACTGGCCGCTCTTGCAGAGCACTGGATTCATTTCCCAGCATGTACATGGCAGTTCAGAACAATCTGTAAATTCTGTTCAGACAATCCTACAGGCTCTTTGGTTTTCCAAGGGCATTGAAAAACACAGATGCATTTTCATACAAGCTGGCAAAATTTTTAAAAAACATATATAATTTTAAAGTTAATAAATAAATACTCTTACAGGATGCAACCAAAGGGGTGTGTGACTGTGTGTATTTGTCTGTAAGTATGTGTGTGTATGCATATGTTTGTGCACGTATCCTTTAAGATGTATTCCAGTCCCAGAGTGAAAGCCAATACCACAATCTTAGAAAGGAACACAAACTGGGTTCTAATTATCACAGTTATTTAGATTTCCCTCTCTTTTCCAAATTTCAGGCACCATTTTCTATCTACATAAGCCTTCCTTGAATGGTCACAAAGAAGATCTATTGAGGATAACCCCTATAGTAACAAACACACTAAAATACTACATAACTTTGCTTAAGGGAAGAAGACAGAGCCTTATATATGTCTTTGGTCTTGATAGTTGAACATATCGAGTAAGAATTTATAAGTAGATTCCTGTTGAACATTCCCACTGGCCTGGGGCACAAAAACAATGTTTCCCGGGAAAATGCTAACTCGGAAGTATAAATTGTATTAAAGAAGTAAATGAGGGGCTGGAGAGATGGCTTAGCGGTTAAGAGGGCCAACTGCTCTTGCAGAGGACCCGGGTTCAATCCCCAGCACCCACAAAGCAGCTGAGAACTGTCTTTAACTCCAGTTCCACGGGAATCAGACACCCTCTTCTTGGAGGTCTTCTGACCTCCAAGGCATTGCACGACACGGGTGCACAAACCTACATGCAGAAGGTACACTCATACACATAAAATTTTTTTTTAATTAAAGAAAAAGGGCTGGAGAGATAGCTTAGTGGTTAAGAGCACCGACTGCTTTTGAAGAGGACCCGGGTTCGATCCCCAGCACCCACATGGCAGCTGAAAACCGTCTGTAACTCCAATTCCAGGAGAACTCCAGTTCCAGGGGAATCCGAGACCCTCTTCTGACTCAGCAGCATTGCACGACACGGGTGCACAAACTTATATGCAGGCAATACACAAATACACACACACACAAATAAATAGATAAAATTTTAAAAAAAGTAAATGAAGCCATATTGCAATAAACTCAGTAAGAAAGGTCTGCTTGAGCTGGCAGATTTTGTACATGGCTTGCATAAGCATGAATCTACCGATAGAGGGCAATATACTATAGGCAAGATCTGAATTTCTAAAGATCCCCAAATACAATAGCTGAAATTGTGAAAGTTGTCCCCAGATACATCAAAAGAAAGAACTGGTTTCCTCTGACTCTTATAATCTGGACTTTTGGTAGAAGAAGGGTCTTCCCAACCAATATATAATCATATTTGTAAAATATTCTCAGAGCATACACATTATTGTTTTTGTTATTTTTGTTATTATTGTTTATTATTATTAATACTACTACTACTATTAGAATGATTTAAAACTTAGGCTGCTCCAAGACTTTCACTGATGAAACAGAAATGGTAAGAATTGGTCACCTTAGCTGTGAAGGGTATTTGGGGCTTGCATGCTTGAAACTAAGGCTAATATGTGGATGGTGAGTATACTTTGGGTATTCCTCAGATCATAGATTTTACAGCTTCACTGTTCAAATTCAGACACATAAAATTAGGTTTATATTCGAGGTAGGCTGTATATAACTTAGCTATTAATCACATCATTAGCAGTGCTTCTGAAGTAACAAGATAGGAATGAAAATATTGTCCTCAGGTTTATAAAGCAGTCGTTTATCTCTGAAGACTTTTTACAGTAATTGTTCTCTCTATCCATACAAAGATGCAGCATTGAAGACATTAGAACATAGATTGTAGAGGATGAGGTCTGGCATTAATATACATCTGTATTCACATTGTGAATGAGTAGTTTTTTTGAAAATTTAGATTAATGACGATTTTACAGGATAATTTATGAAGTTGAAGTGATTAGGATGAAAACATAACAAACAGAAAGACCAGCAAGATGGATCCACAGAAAAGGTGGATCCTCACAAGCCTGATAGCCTGAGTTATGTCCCTGTAGCCCACACGGTAGAAGACTAGAACTGATCCCCACAGCGGCATTGTTCTCTGACATCCACATATATGCCATCACACACATATGCACACACACACACACACACACACACACACACATGCACACACACTATAATGTAAAAATAAAGCAAATATTTAATATCCCTTACCTACTATTCAAGTGTCACTCTCATCATAAATAATCCTAGTTCTTTCAGTCGCCTATAAAATTTCTTGGGGTAGAAATTTCAGTCGTAGCCCTAATTCTTCACATGCTGAACTCATCCCACTCATTGTCATAGCTTTCTTCAGGGATGAAGATATTCTTCTATGTCTTCCTCCTTTTCCCTGCATGCATCAACACCAATTAAGACTTGGTTGAGCCCTAGGTAAGAGACTTCAAACATCACAGGCCTAGGTTTTAAGGGTGTGGTGGTGCACGCCTTTAATCCTAGCACTTAGAAGGCAGAGGCAGGCGGATCTTTGTGAGTTCAAGGCCAGCCTGTCTACAGAGTGAGTTCCAGGACAGCTGGAGCTACAGGGAGACCNAAAAAAAAAAAAAAAAAAAAAAAAAAAAAAAAAAAAAAAAAAAAGAATTGCCATTCACTTACTCGGGATCCTAGACTTCAATTCGTCACTTTTCTCCTTTACAATATTGGCTTTAAAAATAACAAATTACAACATTAAATGAAATAAAACAAAAGTCCTTTAGCAAATCACTGCTATATAGTGACTAGTAGCATAAGCCAGAAAAGTACATAAATTGACAAATTTTATCCCCCTTGTGAATTCCTTATTAGCACCCAGGAGAGGATTAGTCACTGTTCTCTAGTGTTGAACATATCACTATAAAAATATTTATTTAATTGTATGCTTCCTGTTTCTTTGGTGAACTTGAATCTGTATAACACAAGCAAACATATCTTATTAATTCATCTTGTCTTAGTACATAGCACAGTCATTAAGAGATAATTGCTTAATGTGTATTCAATGAAATTATAAATGGAAAAGGGAATAAGGAGATGTCATCTAACTCATTTGAAGATAATTGTTGTGGCAGATTTGCATGTGTCCTCTGAGCTGGGCTTGAACTACTATTTCCAGAATTCTTACCCCTGGGTAATTGTAAATATAGTCACAGGAGACATTATGTCCTAGGTGTAGAGGGCAAAGTTAACCAGGAACAGCATTTTACTTTATACTCAGAAGCTCAGGAGCAGTGCATAGGCATTTCTGAGACTACAGCATCTTAGTTGCTCGGCTTACTGTGTAGGTATGATGCAGCAACCATGTAACGTCTCCACCTGCTTTTGGCTATCTAATTTCCTTGGCCAGGAACACAATTAGATTCATGATGAAAAGGATCCACTTCGCTTCCAATACCAGTGTCTCAGAAGGTGGAGGAAAAAGGCAATGAGAGCTTGACAGGTTATATTTTACACCACTCGATGGTGTTGTTTGGAAGGTTATAGAATGTTCAGAACTTGGAGCATTGCTAAAGGAAGTATGTCACTCGGGTGGGGTTGGAGGATTTATAACCTGGACTCACTTCCTGGTCTAACTCTCTCTGCTTTTTGAGCTCAAATAAAATCTGATCAGCCAGCTTCCTATTCCTATGCCTGTTGCCATTCCTTTCAAGCCAGCATGATGGTCCCACTCGACCTATAAACCAAGGTAAAGCAGTTCTTCCCTACTTTGCATTTGGTGCTGGAGTTGTATCACAGAAACAGAGAAGTAAAGGAAATATAGCTAATGTAGTAATTATAACATGTATAAGTGTGTGTGTGTGTGTGTGTGTGTGTGTGCACATGTCTCCACAGGACTGTATTGTGTCCTAGCAAAACCTGGAATTTAAAATGCTAGTTTCTGGAACTGATTAAAAAAATTTGCTATTTATATAATCAGTTGGTGTCACTTTCTTGTAGCAGACCCATGTAATTAAGACACTAGTAAGTGTTTACTTATAATTATTTATGGAGTAAGTCATGGTTATGTCATAAATTCTAATCATGATCAAAACTGGGCAAGTGGTTAAACATATATAAAATTATTTAAATGTAAGTACATTCAGTTAACATTGCATTAAACATTTAGTATGTGTTCTTGTCTATTTTTATCAGTCTCACTGCTTTATCACAGTCTGCTGGGGCAGTCCACTGCTAAAGCCTAACACGAAGCTATCTTTTAAAGAAGGATACCAATGGAAACAGAGACACTTCACAGTAGAGATGATATACAATCAGAAAAGCACATATATTTAAAGCAGAGACTTTCGACACCATGCCTGATGATCTGAGTCCCATCCCCACAATCCATTTAGTATAAGGAGAGGAGCAACTCCTACAAGTTGTCCTCTGACCTATGCAACACACACACACACACTCACACACACACACACACACACACAGTGGTATAAATTAATTAACTAATAATAAATAAATAATTTTAGCATAAAAAAAGAACAAAGCAGAGATTTTCTATATCTTCTAGCTCCATCCATTTACCTGCAAAGTTCATGATGTTGTCTTTCTTTACCGCTGCATAGAACTCCATTGTGTACAAAAACTTTGCAATTTAAATCTTAAAACTAACCACTGGAAAAGATTTGTATGTTCCAGCAGGTCAAAATGTCACCAACTTAATGGCTGAGAAAGAAAAGATACAGCTTTGCATTTTGTAGGACGTACCAGGAAGCACCAGCAGAAAGGTTGGCCCATATGAACATTGAAAGGAAGAAAAGCCTCAGATTGCTATAAACATCAAATCCCTCTGTGGATCCAACTTGTAACAACTGTTTATAATGAGTCCTAATGAAACTTACCTTCTAGGTGCCAGAAAGTTTTAATATGAGAGACTTTCTTACTTCCCCTTCATAGAACAAGGAGGAATATGATGATGATGAGGTCGTTCTCTAACTGTAAATGGGAGCCAACTGTTATAGAGGTAATCTCTTATAAAACCAGTAAAACTGCCTTCTTTAACTGACTAATAGACATAGGAACTGTGAAAAGGATTATTCTCTATTCAGAACCAAATATAATACTAAAGTCTCCTGAAGCTGTGCACTTAAGCAAAATATATTAATACAGGAGAGCTCTGATATCAGCAATGGATTATTCTGCCAAAGAAATGTTAGCTAGGGGATCCAAACCCCCAAAAAGGTAAAGGCTTCTTGCCTGTAACTGGAATACCTGCAAGAAGAGAAGGTGATAAGGCCTGCCTGCTGTCAAAGACCTGATGTAAGCATGGGAAAGATGTATTAGACCACACTTGCAATGTACAGTTGGTCCCTGGAATACACAAAGTGTTTACCAAAGGCCACTAACCAATTAAAGCAAATATGGGTTCTCCTTGGGTCAAGCAAGACTCCTCATCAGCACAGCTTCACCTCACCTGCCTGGAAATGCTGTGTAACCGTGGCAGCATATCCTGTATACCCAAATCTAATTGGCATTAGGCTCTCTCCTTGGAGGAATAACCCATGGCTGATGCCACAAGCTATAATCCTTAGTGGTTAGGAGATATTATAAGCCACAGAAGACCTTGTCATATTTTGACAGAAAAAACGTAATTCATTGATTAACATACCACCAAAACATCTGTGTCACTACCAAAGGTAACCTACCATAACAATTAGTCCTGTTTAAATACCTATATATCGGGGCTGGAGAGATAGCCTAGCGGTTAAGAGTGCGACACGCTCTTACAGAGGACCGGGTTCAATCCCCAGCACCCACATGGCGGCGAGGAACCATCTGTAACTCCAATTCCAGGGAAGAACTTCCTGTTCTAGGGGAATCTCGACGCCCTCTTCTGAACCTCCGCGCGCATTGCACGACACAGGTGCAAAACTGCCATGCAGACATACATTGATACTATATACAGAAAAAAAACAAAAAAAAAACCAAGTGTATCATTTCTTTTGTTTTTAAGATAGAAAAGCAAAATAATAAAATATAAATTTGAAGTTATTCCTGAAAATTGCACCATAAAAAAAAAATTGACCAGAGTCCAACGACAGCTCCAGAGAAAGTAGAGTTGTTTTGCTTCTGTCCTCCTTGCCCTTTTTAAGCCTATGGGAACAATCTGTGGAAGAGGGCCTTGGTGTAGAATGTAAGGACTGTGGGGGCTGGATAGATGCCTTAGCAATTAAGATACCTCGAAGCGCTCTTGCGAGGATCTGGTTTGATCCCCAGTCAACCCACATGGGGCTAAGAAAACCGTCTGTAACTCCAATTCCAGGAGAACTCCAGTTCTCATGGGAATCCCGAGACCCTATTCTGACCTCCGGGCATTGCACAAGACATGGGTGCACAGACTGTTGCATGCAGACATCTTCTACAATACGAAAAGAATAAATAAATAAAAAAATTAAAATAATAAAAAAAAGAGAATTAAGGCTGTGATTGAGGTAAATGGTGAAACTACAGCATACAGTCTGGACCTTATTTTGATCAACCCTTGATCGATCAGCAAGCTCTCCCACCGAATGGTAGGGAACCACTTGGTGTCAAAGTGATTTGGACGACAAATACTGCTGCAAATTGGGTTAACATGAAGGAATTTTCTTGTACTCATAACTGTATTACTTATTTGGTTAAAAAAGAAAAAAATAAAGAAGTAAAGAAAAAGCAGAAGACTTTCTCATGTTTTTTGCAAATCTTTCTTTTAATTTTACATTATTCCAAAATAACGCATGTATACATTCCACACATAGTCAAATTACAAATTCCTGAAAAAAAAAAAAATAAATGATATAATCCTAAAATATAAGATCATATATTTTTTTAATTTTAATTATTAATTTCTATTAAAGTCTGAGATTAATTACTAAATTGCATGCAGGTATAAAAGATGTGTAACTTCTCTCATCTCTCTCTTTTTTTTTTTTTTTTTTTTTTTAGAAATATGACTACCTGTCCTTCCCTCCATATATGGTAATTACCATTGTGAATATGGTGGTAGGGCAAACTCTGAGCTCATTTAGAGGTTTCCACATTGGAATAGAACAAGTGTTCAGATACAATGAAATATAGTAATAAAGTTGCTAGTTTGTCCTACAACTGGGGTTTGGTGTTAGCATCCCTATATCAATATGAGGAAACCATTCTCCTTTTTTTTTTTTTTTCTTTGGGTCTGTATTTACTTCCTTAGCAAATGGCTTCGAGTTCATCCATTTACCTAAACAACGCTCATGATGTCATCTTCTTCACCGGCTGCATAGAACCCATTGTGTGATGTACCACTTTTTGTCATCCAGTCATTGTGAGGGGCAGTCTGGGGTGGTTCCAGCTTTTTGTCTATGTGATAGAAGACTTGCAATAAACTATAGCTACAATGTATCTTTGTGGTAGGATGTGTTCTTTGTGGTTAATATAACAGGGTGGTATGGCTGGGTAGGTGGTAGGCTTATTTTGAGTCTTTTAAGGTTCTCCACATGTTTTCCACAGCTATGTACAAGTTTATATATTCCACCAACGCCCAGTGGATGAGTCTTCTCTTTCCCCACAACCTCTCCAGCCATTTGGTGTCTTTTGTTTTCTCTTGATCTTGGGCTAGTCATATTGGACTGAGATGATATCTTACGAGTGGTTTAATTTTCATTCCTTGAATTATTAATGTGCTTTGAACACTTTTTAAGATGTTTCTAGACATCTTTTACTTCTCTTACTCACTAGTGAAGTCTCTGTTCAGCTCTTTACTCCATCTTTGAGTAGGTCATTTTTTCTTACTCTTTGTTTTTGACATTTAGTCTTACTATATTCTTGATGTAATGCTCCTGTCAGACTGAATGCAGACTGTGAAGTTTCTCCACTCCGTGGGTTTTCTCTTCATTCCCTGATTGTTTATTCTTTGTTCTGCAAAGCTTTGAGTTTATGCTGATCACCTTGTCAGTTCTGTCTTTCATTAAGTTCCTGTGCAGCTGCTGTTTAATTTAGAAACGCCTTTTCCTAACCTATGTCTTTGTGAGGTTGCAGCTGACTTTTTCTTCTATCACTTCCATGTTTGGGTTTCAGTTGAGATCTTTGTCCACTTGGAGTTTATTTTGTACAGAGTGCGATGTAGGGGTGTTAATTTGTTCTACAAATGGTGATCCAGTTTTTGCCAACACCACTTAGCTGAAGATGCTTCTTTTCTTCATTGAAGGTGTTGGCCTCCTTTGTCCAAAATTATGAGGTGGCTGCAAAGTTATATCAGCTATAGTTTGGATCTTCGATTCTGTTCACTTGTCAATGGTTCTGTTTCTTTGTTTGTTTTTTTGTTTTGTTTTGTTTTTGCCAGTACCAGGCTTTTTTTTTTAATTTAATTTATTATTTTTTGATGTGCATGAATGTATTGTCTGCTTGTAGGTTTGTGCACCCGTGTCGTGCAATGCTGCAGAGGTCAGAAGAGGGTCTCAGATTCCCCTGGAACTGGAGTTCTCCTGGAATTGGAGTCACAGACGGTTCTCAGTCGCCATGTGGGTGCTGGGGATTGAACCCAGGTCCTCTGCAAGAGCAGTCGGCACTCTTAACCGCTAAGCCATCTCTCCAGCCCCGAGTACCAGGCTTTCTTTTATGACTATAGCCCTATAGTATAGCTTGAAGTCTGGTAATGTGCTCCCCCAGTATTGTACTTTTCACTCAGGGTTGCTTTAGCTGTCCAGGGTCTTTTGCTTTTCCATATGAATTTAAGGATTTTTTTCTAAGTCTGTAAAAAAACTCATGGGGTTTTGATTGGGATTGCATTGATTCTGTATATTAATTTGGGTAGAATGGACATTTTTACTATATTAATTTTTCCAATCCATGAGCATGGGAGGTCTTTCCATATTTCGATGTCATTTTCAATCTCCTCCTTCAGGGTTTTAAGATTTTTGTTGTAGAGGTCTTTGGTGTCTATGGTTAAGTTTATTCCTAGGAATTTTATTTTTTTGACCCTGTTGTGATTGGGAAGGTCTCCTTGTATTCCTTCTCCAGTTGCTTATTGTTGGTGTAAAAAAAGGCTACTGAATATTCTAGGTTTATTTTGTATCCCTCCACTTTACTGAAATTTTTCATCGTTTCTAAGAGTTTTCTGGTGGAGTTTTTAACATCCCTTAGGTAAACTATTATATCATCTGCAAAAATGGATAGTTTTCCTTCCTTTTTTCCGATTACTACTCCTTTAATTCCCACTTTCTTGCCTTATTGCCCTAGCAAGCATTTCAAGCACTATATTGAAGAGGAGTGGAGGTAGTGGAAAGCCTTGCCATGTTCCTGCCTGTAAGAGGAATGCTTCTTTTCTCCATCTAGGATGATGCTGGGCATGGGTTTCTTGTATATGGCTTTGATTACATTGAAGAATGCTTCCTCCAGTCCAATTCCCTCTAAGACTTTAAGCATGAAGGGATGCTGGATTTTGTAGAAAGGTTTTTTCTGCATCAATTGAGATGATTGTGTGGTTTTTGTCTTTAAGTCCATTTATGTGTTGTGTGATATTTATTGATTTACATATGTTGAACCATCCCTGCATCTCTGGTATGAATCCAATCTAGTCATGATGGATGATATTTTTGAAGTGGGTCTGTATGTGATTTGCAAGTATTTTGTTTAGAATTTTTGCATCTGTGCTCATTAATGATATGGGTCTATAGTTTTCTTTTTTGTTTGTGTCTTTGCCTGGTTTTGGTATTAGAGTGATGATGGCTTCATAGAAGGAGTTTGGGATAATTTCCCTCTGTCTGTATCCTTCTGAAAAGTTTGAGTAGCAGTGGTTGTAAAACCTCTTTAAATGTTTTATAGAATTCTGCTTTGTATCCATCTGGGCCTGGGCTTTTTTTAGTTCATAGGCTTTTTATTACATCTTCAATTTCCTTAAGCATTATGAGTCTGTTTAAGCTGTCAATCTCATCTTTAGCAAATCCCAGGATTTCAGATGTTCGTTTATTTCTCTTAGGTTTTCAAATTTAGTAGAGTATAGGTTTTTGAAGCATTCTTGTATGATTGTCTGGATCATTTCTTTATCTGTTGTGATGTTTCCCCTTTCATCACAGATGCTATTGATTTGGGGTTGCTCTTTCTTTCTTTTGGTTAACTGGGCTAGAGATCTATATATTTTATTTATCTTTTCAAAGAACCAGATTTTGGATTCATTGATTTTTTGTATTGTTTTCTTTGTTTCTATTTCACTGATTTCTGCTCTGATTTTTGTGATTTCTTCCTGTCTGTTGGGTTTAGGATTCATTTGTTGTTGTCTTTCAAGTGTTTTTAGCTGCAGTGTTAGAACATTTATTTGTTCTCTTTCTGTTTTTTTTTTTTGTTGTTGTTGTTTTTTTTTGTTTTTGTTTTTGTTTTTTTTT